>CM076577.1:1281910464-1282271349 GCA_034641835.2 Pinus albicaulis | reverse complement strand
GCCTATTCAAGTTATTCAGTTAGATCAATGAAACATGAACCATATACATCAGATGAGAATCTATAATATGAAAGACAGAAGCTTATACAGATACATATGTGGGAAAGTAAGAACCAGTATTTATTAATGGATGGAAGGGGAGGATACAACCAGCAATTGATTTGATGTCACCGTTTCCAGCATCATCCAAGGCACATCACAATGAACATCTCTCCAGCAACATATCACTAAAATCAAATCCTTGATTGAAATTCCACCAACATTTCTCTACTCAATTTCTTCCTTCTCAAGCACTAGGATCTGTGCTCAATTTATAGATGAGAAGATGGTAGTTTCACAACCAATGAATTTCTAATAATATGAAAGACATGTTCCCAAGCTCATAAGTATCAAATGGTCACATAGATTCAAAGTTTGACACATATGCACTCTTCTAGAAGGCACTGGCCAAGTGAAGATTCCAGAACAATGATAATTTCGCTCCCAATTGACCAAAGCACACTTGAGTGTCGAGAATTTCTTTACAGAGCACCCTTGAATGGAGGTTCCTGCATATGAAACACACTTAGCCCCTTGAGAGATTGCATTGGTGAGCTCATAGGTGATATAACATGTACTTCAAATCTTGGAAACCTTGCAATGGAAGTCATGGATGTTTTTTTCTTGTTCTTTGTCTTAGGGCATGTAGCAACTAAAATGATAGGGGATGATAGACCCTATTTATTGGTTCTGGGGATGATTTCTAGTTTAACCAGGTCATTGGGAATGGTGCCCAAATTTACCTATAACAGATTACCTCCTAAAGCATGAAGTCAGAATAATAATTAAAATATTTTTTTGAATGAGATTATTTACACTGTGATGGGTTGGAACTAAAGCAGAGTGGTGACCTACATCAATATTACAATACATTACATCATTATATATCCTCTTGATCACGAATTTTTGAGGGAAGGCATTCCCATGCTCAACACATAAACTATCTAATAACATGTACATAGTGTAGAAAGTCTTCTACATTGGAATTTTTCCCAATACAGACATGCCTACATATATAGGCCCATGTTTAGATGACGATATGTATCTAAGGTCACCATATAGATTATGTGTACAACAATCCTGAAATCGCAGCCCGGGTGGCTAAAAATAGATCTGGGGTCTTCTTATCTCGTTCACTCGACGTTCGAGTACAAGTCTAGCCATGCGAATATATGATTTGTAGTCCAGCATGGTAAGACATCATTTGATTACCAGCCAATGATGTGAGATATTAACAAATTCAAGAGAAAAACCATTGATGTTAATGCCCCTCAAGGTACTACAGTACATTTTGTAAGGCGTGAATAGACGATTTGATGTCGAACACAAAACAAAGTCTTTCAGTCAAAAGTCCAGAAGCAAGGATCTTGTCGATGTCGTAACAAGCCTCATGGTACTTGAATATGATGTTTCTAAGTGAACTTTCCTAGATGATGATTTAACGTCGACAGGAAGCCACTTTATTGAGAAATTGGAGTTTCCGATTTCAGAGAAAAACTATGACTTGATATAGAAATGTTTAGGGATGATTGTCATGAGAATGAAGGTTTGTGAGTATCGCAGAAGGATAAGTATTCACTGGATGACTTCCCTTGAATATATCAGCGACACTGAGATGAAATAGCAGCATTGACCCAAAACCAAAGTGAAGGTATGATGAACCATAGGTATGAATGAACCATCAAGAATATTACCCAACCCAAACAGTCACGGTGATGGATTGAAGTGTCATGTTTAAGAGCGACCTACTACGGTAAAATGTTTTGTTCACTTTGCGAAATCTTCCCCAGTCATTTGTCGACTAGTACCTCTTTATTTTTTAACAAGCTTGAGGAGGATAACATATTTTTGATCTATAATTCAACCCTTTGGGTGAACAATGTATCGCTATTTAATAATTTAACGATACTAGCGATAAATGAAACTCGATTCTTTCCGTGATCAACAAGCCCGTCGCTATTTTATGGTGTAATGAGCCTAATGACAATGACAACTATGTCCTTTTTCATATTTAGAGAGTTTGAAAAAGAGGAAAAAAGAAAAATCCATAAGTACTTTTTCATAAATTTGTCGCTCAGATCTGAAAAAAGTGTAAAATAATATCTGAGAGAGCTTCTTTAGTCATGTTTAGCTAAGGTATTCATTTTTCGTAAATAATCTATCTCAGTCTGGAAAAGGGTTAAAAAAACACTGAGTAGATACCAATTCATTTACTTTTACGATTTCAAAAAGACAAGTGCTCGGCAATATTTTCACATTATCGGAGTCTAAAAAGAGCTAAAAGAAGACTCCAAGGGTTCCTTTTTCATTGTTATAGAAGCTTGAAAAATATCTAGAAGTGGGCTTCAAGTCCTTTTTCATTTTTAACAAAGCTTAAAAAATAAGGATAAAAATATGCTTTGTGTTGAAATCATTATTTGGAATAAATCTGCAAGAATAATCTGTTCATCAGTAGTAAAACCTGTTCAGAACAACATCAAATGGATTAAAAATACCTTCTTCATGGTAAAAATATAATAAAACCATAGTCACAACAATAAATTGTTCATTTCAAATAATCAAATGACTAATAAAAATAATTTTACTATTCATTTTTACCATTCAATAGTTGTCATTTTCATTTTGGAGCTCTGAACCTATTTTTGCCCCGAAATTTAGCTGCTGATTGTGATCGATTATGTGGGCAGTTTTGATCTTCATTTGTTCCAGGTTAGTGCCATGAACCCTCTCTCTCTTTCAGTAATCAATTCATTTCCTTTCATTGTAAATTTTTAGGTTTTTGAGCCCCTTAGTGTAAATTTTTCTTCCAAAGAGGGAAACACACCCTTGAGTATCGAAAAGTGCATTGTGGAGTACCTAAACTAAATAATAGCTACATATGCAATGCACTATCCCTTGTTCAAGACTGCTTTGGGTGAAATCTCCATTTTTATTCTTGCACTATGCCCAAAATTTGTCTAATTTTTTGCATTGAAAGGAGACTGATGAGTCTTATGGTTATGTCTCAATATTTCATCGGACTATAATGGTGATTACATGGTGATAAAGAGAGCATCAAGAACAGAATATAGTTTCCCTAAATGATTTGGGTACAGTAAGAGCCCTAAGATATTGTGGGTTGTTAAAGTACTTCTGCTTGTCATGGATGAGGCAACAAATAGAACTCTTAGAGTTCCTAGTTCGAGCATGGGATCCGGCTATCGAGGCATTTCACATTAGGAACAAAGTGGTTCCTATTACAGTGGAGGATGTATATTTTCTCACAGGTTTTTCGAGGAGAGTTTTGTACATTTCCCTCTCAGGGTCTGCTCTTGGAGGAGAGACAGTGACAGACTATGTTTTGCAGTATTTCTATCCAAGGGCAGAATCAAGCAAAGATGGGAAGATAAACATCTGTGATGTTCAAGATTTTCCTTTGAGAACCATTCTTTTCATGATCGCAAAATTTTTCGACACCATTACACTACATGTAGCGAATAGATCATAAATGCAGTATGCATTAGAGTGCATGGAGCCAACAATCTTCGACTAGTCTGAAGCAAAACTTTCCAAAATAAAGGAACAACTGAACAAAGAAAAGGGAGGAAGGTAAAATAAATTCAGTTATGGTTCGATCCTCATTTCATTTTCCTTAGAGTGGATTCCACTGATGCAGCCTCAACATGTGACATTGGGTGTGTCTAACCCTAGAGATCTGAGGATGCAGAGATGGGTAGAACTAATGGGAAGGCATGCAAGCCAATCGACCATTGTGTTCTCAACTGCATTCTTTGCCTAGTTCAGGCAACAGGTTTTCGCCATTGATGAGTATGCATATGTAGGTGTAGATTTCCAAGGAGATCAAGACTTAGCCTTACCAGAAGGCGCTCAGTGGGGTGCAATAGGTATGAATGTTTTGACCATGTTTTTTATTTTCCTAAAGTTTATACAATTTTTTGTATTTTTTTTTTTGATGTTTTCCCAAGACTAAAATAAAGTTTTTATGTAATGCAGATGTTGGTCGAGTTCAACCGATGGAGGAACCAGAGCATGGAGTAGATGAGCCAGCAGAGAGGGTTGTCGGGAGAGAAGTCCTTCAAGATCTAGACATGGTTGAGACTTTGTTTGAGCTTCGACAACACATAGAGGGGTTGACCTTCAGAATTCCAGATTACCGGATTGAAGTGTTACACATGCGACTACAGTGCCACACTTTAGGCATTCATAACTGCTGGATGCGGTTACTATGTAGGATATCTAGATCTATAGCATGTTACCATAAGCATCACTAGTTTTACTTTCGACATGTTGCATACATTTTGAGGTCAGATGACCAATGTATCTTGGGCACAAATTTTCGTAAAAACATATAACTATCTATCTATTTTATTTCAGTGTTTTCCTATGTTTATTGCGTAATTCTATTCAATTATGTGACTGTATCTTTACATGTGTTGCAAATGTTTGTCTAAAACTTGATTAGCCAAATAATTAGTCAATGTATTCAAATTTCTATAAATGTGTTTATATTGAATAAAATCAAAGTGTCTTTTCAAAAGTTGAACTCTTAGGAACAAACAATGCAGTGTTGGATTTCTAACAGTATAAACACTAGTAAGTTGTAATACCACAAGTTGTGAGTCTAACCTTATAATGATGTGGTTAATACCAAATGAAATGGCATTAGAGAGAATTTTAATCAACCTGCTATACTCAGTGATATTGTTTGTCGATCTACCAATAAAAATCCCTTGAAAGCTCACTAACTCATTGTTCGGAGCGAAAATGGCCCACGCTGCAGAGGATAGATTTTGCATACTACGACTAGCACCATCAACATATCCAACAAATGGCTCCGAAGATTCAGACATCTGTGATGAAATGTAAAGCATATTACTAATGTCAAGAAAAATCTAAAAACAAACTAAGACAGTGAATGAAAATCAGCAACATATATATAAGATATAATAAAAAAATTACTATGCTCATGATTAAGCATAGTAACCTTTCAGATACAACCCATTTTTGGGTTGCGCCAACGGAATTCCATTATAATACACCAACTCATAGGCATCCTTAGCAAAAAATATTTTGACAATATAGGGGCCATGCCATAATGGATCAAATTTCCCTGTACCTATTATATCAGCTTCTTGATCTTAAAGAAGGACCAAGTCGTTCTCTGAGAAAATGTGAGGCTAGACATTTTTGTTGGATTGCTCCTTTATACATCTCTTATGTGCTTTGTTGGAATACTGGGCTTCACGACACGTTTCATCAAGATGGACTAGGTTAAAAAGACGTGATTTTTCTTCTAAGGTGTCAGGTAACAAGTTGATTACGAGTTTTAACGATAATATTTCACATTGGATTGGTAAGATAGCTTCCAGACCATACACCAATTGAAAAGGAGTGAATCCGGTTGCGTTTCTCATCGAGGTTAGATATGCCCACAAGGCCGAGTACAGGATTAAATGCCAGTTTATTTTACGAACTACTATCATTCGTTGAAGCATATATTTAAGAATTTTGTTGATAGCTTTGACTTGTCCATTTGATTGTGGATAGTAAGGAGTAGAATTATCATCTGAAAATCCCAACTTTGCAGTCATTTCAGTCATCATGTGGTTGTTTAATGCTTCCCATGATCTGTAACTATAGCCTGTGGGACCCGAAACCATGCAATAACATGATTAAAGAAAAACAATGTAGTTGTCTGTCCTATGTTGTGGAATGTAGGAATCGCTTCAGCCCATTTGGTAAAGAAATCTACGGAGACAATAATATAACCATGCCCCCCAAATGAACAAGGGTTTCAGGTCATGAAGTTAATACCCCATTTCAAAAATGGTCCCACAGAGACAACAGGATGCATTGGCGCTGGCGGTTTGTGGATTTTACGATAAAAAATTTGGCACGCATGAAAACTTATGACCACGAGTATGCAGTCACAAAATATGGTAGGCCAAAAGTAACCAGCATGGAGTATCTTCTGCATGGTAGCATATACAGATAAGTGTCCACCTCAAGCCCTACCATGACAATAATTTAAAAAAAAAATGTCCTCCTCATGAATGAGGGACCTTCTTAAAATAATATCGACACCTTGATGATAAAGTGTATCGCCAATGATCAGATAGTATTTGGCTTGTTATCGAATACATCGTTGTTTGGAGCAAGAGGTATTAGGCCAAAAAGTTTGAGTTTGGAGATAAATGATGAAATATCCATACCAAGGATCATATGATCCAATCAGAAACATAGAATCATCAGGAATTGATGGTTTTGATGTAGTAGTAGTAATATTAGAGGGAAGGTCATAGAGAAGCTCAGCCAAAACTAAAGACTACTTTGACTTGGATTCGATGAATTCCAAATAAAATTCTTGTAAAATGACAATCCATTTTGAATACTTTTCCCCCAGCATTTGACGTGAAAATATATAAGTCATGGGGTTGCAATCTGAAATGACAATGGTCTTTCGGAATAGGATATAGTGGGGAAATATTTGGACATCTTGAACAACTACCAAGGAAATATTTTCTATGTATGAATAATTAACTTTAGTATCATTGACATTACGACTCAAATAATAGATTAGATGTTCTATCCCATTTTCTACTTGGACCAATACCATAGAAATGGTCATATCAGCAGTGGAGATATATAATAAATAATCGTTCTGATAATTTGGGGGATACATTAATGATGCCCAGACAAGAGTATCCTTGACAACATCAAAAGAAGCTTGTGAAACTTGGTCCCAATGGAAGGGAACCCACTTTTTCAAGAGCCGAGTAAATCCTTTAGCCATTTCGGAACAGTTGGGTATGAACCTCCTTAGGAAGTTAGCCTTTCCTTGAAGTTTCTATATCTGAAGTAAATTTGATGGTGCAAGAAAATCAAGAATGGCCTCGACCTTCAATGGATCATTTTGAATTCCTTCTTTTGAGAGTATGAATCCAAGCAAACAACCAAACCCAACACAAAACACACATTTATGTGGATTGAGGTGTATTTTGTAGTGTTGGCTTCTTAAAAATATGGCTCTCAAATGCATTGGGTGATCATTTCAATTTCGAGAATGTGCGGGTAAATCATCTAGATAGGGTTGAACATTGTGTTTGATGTCATTGAAATAATAATCCATTTCTCTCTGAAAAGTGGCCCCAACATTATTTAAACCAAATGGTAGTTTCCTATAAGCGAATGTGCCCCAGGGATAGATGAATGTTGTCTTATGTTGATCCTCTAGGCATATATTGATTTGATTGTAGCCAGAAAATCCATCCACGAATGAAAATATTTCGCATCCAGCACAATCATCAATAATCTGGTCAATAAAGGGAGTAGGATAGTTGTCTTTTTGACAAGCAAGATTAACATCCTAATAATCGATGCACACTCTGATGGTTCCTTATTTTTTCATGATGAGAAAAATGTTGGAAACCCACTCAGTTAGCAGAATAGGGTATATGAAACCAGCATGCAAAAATTTTTCAACTTCTGCTTTAATGGCAGCAGTCTTCTTCGGATGAACAGGACGAAGGTGTTGATGCACCAGCTTGACATCATGGTACATATTAATAGTGTGTTCAACGATACTAGTGTCAATACTTGGCATCTCCTCATAAGACCAGTCAAAGATATCCCAAAATTCATGAAATAAAATAAGAAAAAGACATGCCAACATGAATATTTTCTACCATGCCAGGTTTGGTCGAAATATCAATAGAAATAGTTTCTTCATTATTTAACAAATTTTTCTCGGAATTGATTGCATTAATAGGTAAAAAATTCGAAAATAATTTTTTTATTGATGGGTTATATATTTCACTAAGATAATTTTCATCATAATCAGGAAGATGGGAACGATGATGATAATCTTCCCATGGTTCTTCTGACATCATGGTTTCCAAAATATTCTCATCTGTTAAGAAAGCTAAGGAAAAATGATCAGATGGAGTACCAAAATCTAAATAATGATCAAACCAAGCCAGATTTATTGATTGATTTTGGATTTTCCATCCAAGCCAGATAGATTGATTGCTATGCCATCTCAATAAGGCTGGGCGATAGAAACTCATCCAACGTAGCAATTTCAGAATCACATGTACTCTTCCTTAAGCCAGATGGAGTGGAAGAGATCATGTAGCAAGTCTCTATAATTTCAATATCTATCAACGTCATAGGAGGCGGTAATGCAAAGGTTCCCATGAGAGTGGAATCCTTTAGGAGTCCTACACCAATGTTCTGAAGTGCTAGTTGGGGTGCGTGAATGAACGTAACACTTCCAGTTACTTGCAAAGCGGAGGAAGTAGGGATAGATGATTAATGACTGTGATGCACCTTTATATGGAAAGGTGATCATTCTAAAATATGTAGAAATAATTGTAGTCATATCATATACCCATGGTCTTCCGAGTAGAATATTATAGTCAAGGGGTCCGTCAACAACCTCGACATCAACATTCACTATTTTTCCCCCTAGTTCAACATGCAGTTTATTAATAATACCACAAGGCTTATAAGAACATCGGTCAAAAGTCTTCCTCATCAATGCATGTAGATGCCCCCTTATCAATAATAGTACGATGAACAAGGTGATTGAGAACATTTGCTTGTACAGAGAATGCCAATTCTATTGGTAATTGTGGCACATGTCACGTATGATTAAAGATGATGAGATTAGAATCATTCAGATCAATTCCACCAATAGCCGACAATAAAGCTCATTTCTGGGAGGGACAATTTAGTAATACCTCAAGTTCTGACATAGTTGAAGGGGATTAGGCCAGATCTTCAACTATATTATAGTTTTAGGCAGCTCTTACTCGAAGATTATATGTCGATTTATGAATGACTCCCTTCGGTGGCTTAATCGTCAATTCTAGAATGGCAGTAGGTAGTGCTGATTCTGTAGACAGATTCATAGTTGAGGTAGTAGGTTGATTAGTAGCCTGAATACCCTAATTTTTATTATGCGTTGACACCAAAATATATGTTGAAGTTTTTGTGATAGATAACATAAGCACTTGGGAACTAGAAACTGGATCTGTAGCAACCAAATTTGTTTCTGGATTCGGAAACAAATCTGTCAACACAGCTGAAGTATGTGAAGTTTTAACCATTTTTGAAACGTCAGCGCGGTGAGGACAATCCCGAACAGTGTCTTCATCATTAAATATTATGCATGGATAATGAGGTTTCCTAGTTCTAGACGATTGATCAGATGATCTTTCCTGTGGGTTAGAAGTTTACTTTTTCTTTGATTTCCCTTTTTTATTACTTCCAGGTTGCTTGTCACTTTTGCCTTTGTTAAATGAAATGGTATTAATTTCGGAAGAATATGCATGATAATATGCAATAGTATGATGTGTGCTTGTAGTACCATTCATACCATCTCTGGCATGAGAGTCCTTTAATTGAGGAGGAATAGTAAAATTAGATCGCGGCATGTTTGGAATTTTTTCATAGAGCGTGTTGGACTGTGTATAAATCAAGTATAATTAGTGAGCACGAGAAATGATTTTCTCTTCAGTGAAATGCCACCCTTAGCCACATCCTCAGTTATAGATGGTAACAGGGAATTAATGAACCACTCAGTAAGGAGCTGATCAGGAAAAAATGTCTTAACCATTCTACAACGACGATGCCAATCATGAATATGACCAGAAATGTGAGTAGCATTATCCTGTTTAAAATTAGTCAAGAGTTTCATTCCAGTTTCATATCATATGGGTAACTGGAAGTGATTCAAAAATATAGTAGCTAGGGAAGTAAAATTATCAAAAGAAGCTCTAAGTAGCTCAATGTACCATTTTGCAGTCGAACCCATGAGCATATGCTAGAAAAGACGTAGTCGAACAGAGTTATCGTTTAGGGAGTTTGATGAACACCAGAAATGATAAGTCATAACATGAGTCGATGAGTCTTCCCCACGGTTTCCATTGAATTTAGGGATATCTAAGGGTAATTTGTGAGGTGTCACTAGCCACTAAGGAGCATAGTTGATTGGATCATTGGTTAGTGGATTTAAATTTGGTAACTCTAAAGTTGAAACAAAGGGAAACTATCAATTAAGGTTAGGTTGAGCATAGCCAAGGTATGATGGAATTGCTTTGGAAACAGCCCTTTGAGCACCAACATAAGGAATATGCTGTTGGTAACCCAGATAGGGTTTGTTTTGATATAGAGCACTTGAGGATTATGTTGACCAAAATATGGATATGATACTTGTTGAAATGAAGGTTGAGGCATTTCCATCTGAGGCTACCAAGGGGTCTGTCCACCAATGTTATAACCCAAATTAGGAAAAATTGGATTCGGTTGAGGGTAAGTATAACCTGGTTGTGGTTGTGACATCCCATAATATGGTAAACCATCTTGTGAATAAACGATTCCAGGTACAGGTTGTTGTTGTAAATTAACCAGAGGATTTGGAGTCTGTGAGAAAAATACGTGTGGGTATTGAGTTGAAGGACCCGCCTGAAATGGTTGTTGTACAACAGTTTGATTCTGTAATAGGGGTAAAGATGTATTAACAAGTGGAATTGACGTGGGTGTAATAGGTTGAACCGGTTGATACGAATGTACAACCATTTTTGGTTGGATATGCAGAGTGGGTTGACATTGAAAACCATTCATTTCGACATTAGGTTGACCAAAAAACGATGGAGTACTGTCAAAGTGGGTGACCAAAGGTTGCTCCCAGCATGAGGAGGATAATAAGACAGAAAATATTTATCTTCAAATGTAGGGAGTCCATTTGATATGGTACTGGATGGAATAGACCCAGAAGGACTAGCTTGATATTTCCCTAATGATGTGTATATGGAATCAAGCCATTCAGTACTCACTATATGTTTACCAGTTATAATACCAGATGATGACATTGGTGAAGTCCATGGGTTTGAATATGTCCTAGAGAAAATTCCATATAAATATTTATAGCCCGATGGAAGCAAAGGGCCTCCATGTAAATATGACTCTAGTGAAGTTGCAAACATCAACAGGGTAGCGAGGGCAGGTGCTGACGTAATTGGAACAATTGAACCAATCGAATATCTTGGTTCAGGCATGGTTACTTGACCAAAGGTGTACCCTCTGGAAACGACGGGAATTTGAATAGGCACAAGATCAACAAAAGCAGAGGGTGGTGATTGAGGAAAGGACTTGTATAAGAAAAGATCCTCCCCAAAATGGGTTGGAGTTATAGGTATTTCGTCTTGTGTGATTTCTTCAATCGAAATGAAACCAGGTGTAATTATTTCATCGTCAGGCCTAAAGTATATTTCAGGAGGTTGATTGTGTGATATGGGAGACTCAATGGCTACAAAAAATTGTGGGATGACCAATGGAGGAACAAATTCCAGTCGTTTGACTTCGATATTCAGATTTTCTGGAAAAGAAGAGATAGGATCTGGTGTTAGAATTTACCGCAGAAATAAAATATTTACTGAGAGGAATAATAATCATGAAAAAGAACCAGCAACAAAACATTAGCATAAACACAGATTTTTATCTGGGAAAACCCCAAACACAAGGGGAAAAACCCAACCAATGAAATTTAATTAAACATTGGCCAAAACCTTGGCCAATCTGGCCAAGTGAGCCTTCACCAATCACCTCCAGGCCTACATTACAATGAAGTATTCCCAACCTTTTATAGGCTTCATTACATGCAATACCATGGGTCAAAAACCATGGGTGCACAATAACATGTGCCCCAAAACCACTAATATTTACCCTAGTCAACATTGAATATATCCCGAGTCAAGTTTACCTAACATCTGGATCAATTTCCAGTTTAACAATGTTGGGTTCGAGAGGTATGATATCATTGATTAGATGGATCGTGACCATGGGTAGCTTTTAGGAATCTGTCTCAACCACAGTAGAAAAACCAGAATTTGTAGAAACAACTTGTGCCGACTCTGGTATATGGGAAGATGATGCTTCACCAGAGGTAGTAATAGTACTAGTTTCGATAGAGTGATGTCACCTTGACCAACCAAGAGTAACTTCTGGTGGTAACGGTGGTTTCAATGCTAATCTACACGAAAAACAAGGAAAAGGATTTTGTTCTTCCATGATGACTGATTTATTTTAACCAAAAACCAAATAAACAAAATAAAAGGGTAATGCTAGGTGTTACACCATTTTTTGGTCATCTAACCCATTATTATTAGATGGACCCAAGTACACCATGTAAAACCAATTTTACCCTAAGTAAAATTGCATTCACTATGAAAAATAACTTAGTAAACCACCTTTATTAAGTTGTTTATGGTCTAAATAGGAAACCTCATGAGGAAATATTAAATAAATCTATATTTGTTTGATTTTCCTCAAGGAATAATTAGTTAAACAACAATTTAATTAATATTCCTGGTTATATTTAACCCAAAACAAGGAAATCAATTAGATAAATCATTATTTATCTTATTGCTTTCTAAGAATAATTATTTAAACCTTATTCAAATAAAATTTTTTGTTAAATATGACTAAATCACCCTTAAATAATTAAATAAATCATCATTTATTTGATTATTACTCAACCACACCCTTAAAATGATAAATAAATCATTTATTTATTTATTATTTACAAATAAAGGGATTTGACGCAAGAAAAATTCTTTTTCCCTCCAACAAATATAATAAAATATTCCATAAAAATTGGATCTTGATTTGGTTAATAATATTCTAATTATGCACCAATATATAGACTAACTCAATATTTTGTTATAAATAGAAGGGTTTTTTCCCTTAATTTGCCACCTTTTGTTGCCTAAAGATAACTCTGGATCTATACTTTTGGTCTGACTATTGATCCACCATCATAGTCATACTTTGCAACCATTTTTGTCTAGTTTTTCTACACCATCAAGAGAGAGGAATTCTAGATCTGAAGGGCTAAGGAAATTCAAGAACCCATCCCATTGAGGAGAACTAGCAACACCCTCCTGTGTTTTCCTCCCAGGTGCCCCTAATACAAAATTCATTCAACATATTCTTGTCTTGTCTATTTGATGCATGGAGTAAATCTTGTTTTTTCTATTGTTTAATGTCTTATAATGCATAGATCTAGATTTTTGCAACATTTATCTTGATCACCTAACTGCATATCTGAAGATATTGGTAATCATATCTACTGTTAGGGTTGTTGGTTATGCACAACTAAAGTGGTATTTTTCCGTACTCTTGGAATTAAGATTCATACTAACAACTGGCGAGTCCACATGGGTTTATGATTACGACCGCTGTCATTTTTATGATCCTTGCATATCGAGCTGCTTAAAACCCTAGGATTTCTCTTCAACCCCTTTTTTTCACTTTTCTTGATGTTTATTTTAACCTATAAAACCCTAAAACAATAAAAATTCTAACTTCCGCGTGTTTTCAGACCTATTGCGTAGGTGACAGACATCAGCTGCAGCTCAGACGACAATTTTTTTTCAAACCTGCCGCCAAGAATGCCGGAAGTGCAGGTCACACTTTTCAACCCAAAACCTACAACCTAGACCCTCAGGATGCACCTTACAGCCCAAAAACTGCGACCTCTGCTGAAAACAGGTCAAAAACTGCGACCTGGACTTTTTGCAAGAATTTTTCTAAAAGTTTTCTAGGTTTGTCTGAGCTTCTGTTCAGGGTTTTCTGACCTCCATCTCCGCCTGTTTTAGACCTGTACTTGTTATTTTTTGCTCAAATAAGTGGGAACCTAGCCCCCTAGGGCTTCATTACCCTCCAATTTTTGTGGAAAAGTCTTTGTTGTTGCAGGTTGTCTAAAATTTTGGAGTCTTCAGCCACTTTTTCAGATTTGATACCTCACCTTCAGATCCGCTTCAGATCGGCTGTTTATGCATCTGAATCACCTCATTTAGCTTTGTTTTGGTTTTCCTCTAGGGTTCACTCTATTTTCCTCCTAGAAATAGCCTTTTTCCACCTCTTTTTACAATAATTTTTCCTCTGATCTCTTGCTTTTCTTGCACCACTTTCCAGCAGATTTGGTCCTTTAGATCCCTATCCCGCCTGAACTTAGATCTATTGGGTTTTTTAGTGTGCTTTGATTAGTTTTATGCTCATATATAGACTATTTGTTGAGAGGCCCACCTCCTTGGGTTTATATTACTGCACTATTAGCTCTTTATTTTTTTTTTTTGCAGGCTTATATACTGTCATTTGCAGGTTTATTTGCAGCTATACAACACATTTTTTCCTTTTCTCTACAAACGTTTGGGTTTAAAAATTAAAATTTACACACTTTACACACACACCCTAAGTGAAAAAGGGCTTGATTAACACCACCAAGAAAAGGCTCTAAAAGCATTGAAATCAATTGATCCTGCACCTCTCTGCCCTTGTTTCAACATTGTAATCGGTTGATCCTGCACCTCCCTACCCTTGTCAGTCTCTTTTTCTTTTGTGCTATGTTTGTTTTGTCATAATTTCACCGCCAAGGCATTTATCCGAGAGACTTCTTGGCCTTCATCCTCAGTTTCTAGTAGGAAGACTTACTCCTCCACATAGGATTCGAGTTAATCCTCCACCGAGTCTGCGCTCCGACTCTTCTTCTGGTCTACTGGGTTCTCCTTCTTGCTCCGCCATCGGTTCTCCCCCTATCACCTTCACCATGTCTGTTGTATGACCTAATGTTGGTGGTAACCCCAGCCCTCATGCTGGGAATACCACTAGTGGGACCGCAACAGACACTACCCCGGCTGTGCCCTTTCTCCCCTTCATGGCAAGCCTCAGCCTCCCCGATTTTGACCAGTTGATAAATGACCCTATACACCATGACGCTAGTTGGCCTGCTATACCGACAAAGATCCCTTCCAATTTCCTAAAGTTTGAAGGCCTTGCTGGAGAAGATCCTTCAAATCATGTTCGATCTTTCCACATGTGGTGTTCGTCTAACTCTATTACCGATGACTCGTCCGTCTTCGGTTGTTCCAATGAACGCTTACAGGTGAAGCTTCTAAGTGGTATGTTGATCAGGCCCCTTCCTCTCATACCACTTTTGTGACTCTTGCCTGGGGATTTTTGTCTTTCTTCTAGCTTCCCCTTCGTTACGACACTTGTACCGAACTCTTGACTTCTTTCCATCAATCTTCTGCGACCCGCCTTTCCAATCATGTCCAGGAATGGCGGAGAAGAAAGATCCTATGTCAAGCTCCTACTTTCAAAGACCATGTCTACATAGACTGGTTCCTTATATCTATTTTTCCACCTATCAGAAAATATGTCGCATCACACTTTCCTCAAACCGAAGAAGCCGCTCTCCAAATCGCATTAAAATATGACCTGATCTATGCTCAATTGGGTTATGTTTATACCATTCTACCTGATCTTCCCAGGCCCGGTGGTGCCAACACACTAGGGGCATCTCACACCACCTACGGTATCATTGGATCTCTCTCGAATCCGTATGATCAATCTCCCTTGGGCTATGGCTTTCCTCAGGGTGGGGCCAACACCTCCTACACTTTTCCCCCTCTCGGTAGCACGTATCCAGGATATGGCATACCTCCTCTTTTTTCCCAACCTCATATTTACCACACTGTTACCCAACCTCCTTATTATCCATGTCCATAGCCTGGTGCTACATCTCCTCTAGCATTAGCACCTCCTCTTCCCTTACCTTCTCAACCCCTGCAACAACAATCACCATCCCCTCAGGGGTAGGTGTATGCACAGCTGGGCGCGACTAATCCTCCTCCCTCAAAAAAGAAGAGGAAAGGCACTCAAAGTAAAACTACCCCTGGTAATTCTGGACCTAACCAAGGTAATTCTCCTAACACTATGAACCAGCAACAAGGCACTCATCCCAAGCAGAACAGGCCTATTCCCACGAATAAGCCTTGTTCTTGTTGTGGTGTTTATGGTCATTACATGCATGATTTCCCTCTTTTTCCACAGATGCGGTAGCTATGGGAGTCTCAAGCAAATTTGAGAGGAAAAAAAGCCATTCCTTCTGTTCCTCCTAGTCCTGCACCTAGCCAACTAGTTGTGCTTACTGATCCTTTCCCTCAACAAGGATTTGTGGCTACCCAACCACCTGAAGGTCAGGTGGCCACTCAACCTCTTCCATCTGGTACCTTCGATTACCAGATTCTCATGATGACCTATGATCAGCCTTATAGAGCTTCTCCTCATGTCCCTTCACCTTTAGATGATAATCATGAGCCTCTTTATCCTCCTGGAATGGTTCCTCCAGGCCTTAACCATCTTGGAGTCATCCCAGCTGGTCATTACCCCTCCGGTCAGATAGCGTTTCTAGCCCCCCCTCCCGGAGTCTACACGGTACCTATTATGGCCACCCTCTCTCTACCTAGCTTAACCCTAGGGATTCCCATCTAGTACCTTGATCCCCAGCCGCTACCCCATCTGGTCACCCCAAACCATATCTCGCTTTGACCCTAGTTCAGCCAGTCCCTATGACTTCTCCCATGGCTACAGTGCCTCAGCCACCTCAGCAGGAACCTCCTCCTGTTGCGATAGCTTTGAGTAACATGGGCAAAGCCAACAAAGCAACCAGAGATAGGACTACCTCAACAAACCTTGCCCCAACTTGGCCGCCAAGATGCAATATCCAATGCACTTTGTGTGATGTTGTCAGGCATGCCACCCATACTTGTCCAGAGTTTCCCCACCTTAAGCCCATGGTTAATGAGATGTTTTCGGAATCTGACATCCCTAAGGTCTATGTCACTATACCTGATTCAATCCTAAAACTCAAATCATTGAGCACCAATCACCCTTATGCTTTATGTGATTTTCATGGCCACTACAATCACCTCTATCCTCGCCTCGAGGATTATCTCTCCTCTTTGTAAGCCTTTTCCAATTCGAGGCCAAGCGTAACAAGTGCACCCTTTCCTTGTTCATGAGTTTTGTTTCAACAAAAACAGAGGACCCGCCTACTCCCATTGACATCCCTCCTCCTGATGTCAACATGATAGAGCCTTCGGCCACCATTTTCTACCTATCATCATCCATAAGACCCTCGATGGAAGCTCTCATGGAGACTTCCCCTCATGATCCACTTGACCTCCCTTCAGCGATCACCCTAGGCTCAACATTGGTAGATCCTTTATCTGCTTACTATTTGGTCATCCACCATGATGTTGCGCATGTGAGCCATTCTTCACATGATGAGGAGTCAGGTAGCTCTACCGCGGCAGGTGGTCTCCCTTCCTCCAGTCACCCCATATTTCACTCTGATGAAGACATTATGGAAGTGCTGACCGATCCTGACTTTCCGTGGGATGATATGCACCACCGTGTATACTTCCTCCCACAATAGTCCCATGACCAATATCTTGTGGAAACTAAAGACTTCGTTCCTAGTGAAGTTGATTGGTTTAGAAATCCCATTATTGTACCTGATGCTTTCGAAGAAGGAAATATGGCCAATATATCTCCTACAATTAAAATTGACATTTCTGAAAAACTAGGGATAGAAGAAAATATCACCTTGGGAACCCATTGCACCCAGGAAGAGTTTGAGGCTTACACCAAGCCATTCAAATAATTCCGTGATATTTTCGCTTGGTCCTATTCGGAAATGCTCAGACTTAATCTTTCCATTGTCGAACACCGTATCGGTACATGGCCTGATGCCAATCCTATCCGTCAAAATATGAGACCTATTAATCCTTCCAGATGAGAAGCTGTCAAAGCTAAAATTGATAAGCTCAAGTAGGCTGTTTTTATCTATCCCATTGAATACACCACTTGGTTGTCCAATCCAGTTCCCATTCTCAAGAAATAAGGCACCATCCATGTCTACACTGACTTTCGCAATCTGAACAAAGCTTGTCCCAAAGACAACTTCCCCACATCATTCATTGACCAAATCATTGATGAGTGTGCGGGGCACGAGGTTTTATATTTTATGGATGGTTTCTCTAGGTACAACAAAATTGTTATTCGTCGTGTTGATCAACTTAAAACCACATTCATTAGTCCATGGGGGACCTTTTCCTATCGATTCATGTTGTTCGGCCTTAAAAACGCAGGAGCCACCTTTCAGCGGGCTATGTCTTACTATTTCCATGACCTGGCTCATATTATCCTTGCTTCTTTAGACAACCTTACTGCATGTTCTAAACATTGGGCATAGCACCTCCACGACCTGCGTACCGTATTTCTCCGATGTCACAAGTATAACATCCACCTCAACCCGTTTAAGTGTGTCTTTTGTGTACCTACCAGCAGTCTTCTAGGCTTCACTGTGTCTAAATATGGTATCAATCTTGACCCATTGAAATTTCAAGCCATCTTTGAGCTTCATATCCCTCATACTTTACGCCAATTACGAAGCCTCCAAGGCAAAGCTAATTTCCTTCACTGGTTCATACCTAACTATGCCACCACTGCACGTGGGTTCCTTAGACTGTTCCGCTCTAATATCCCTTTTGTTTGGGATACCTATTCTCAATATTCTTTCGATGCCCTGAAACATGCTCTCACGTCTGCTCCCTTGATTCGCCCACCTAAATTTGATAGGGATTTCATCCTGTATATCTCCGCTTCCACCCACTCGGTTGTTGGAGTCCTCATTCAAGAAGATGACAATGGAATTGAACATGTTATCTATTATGTTAGTAAGAACTTGGTAGGACCTCCTATATCCTACACACATGAAGAGAAATTAGCACTAGCTATCATGTTCTTGGTCCAGAAACTTCGTCATTACATCCTCATGTGTTCCACCAAGGTCGCGACTAATTCCAACCCTATGGCTTTCCTATTGAGTCGTCGAATCATCAGTGGGAAGTACGCCCGTTGGATCATGATCCTCTAGGAATTCAATCTTGAATTTGTCACACCAAAAAGTAAGAAAGTTTTAGCCCTCTCTGAACTCATTTCCAAACTAGCTACTGGTACGCAAGATCCGCCAGTTAATGATAATTTCCCTGATGAACATTTATTTGCCATTACCACCAATGACCCTTGGTATGGGGATATCCTCACTTATTTTTGAACCCAAAATTTCACCCTCCATCTTGACCGTGATGCTCGACGATGTATTAGACACCAGGCCCCCTGCTACCTTCTTATCGGTGACAACCTTTATCGTCGCGGTGTAGATTCTGTCCTTTTTCATTGTCTCACAAACACTGAAGCAGAGCAAGTCTTCAATGCCTGTCATAGCGGCGATTGTGGTGGCCACCTCTCTGGTTTGGCCACTGCCCAAAAAATCATGCACACTGGGTACTTTTGGCCTTCTCTCTTTAGTGATTGCATTGAGGCAGTAAAACACTGCCCCAATTTCCAACATTTTACCCCTAAGGCACGAGCCCCTCCAGCTCCCCTCCATCCTGTCATCTCCGCTGGTCCCTTCTGTAAGTGGGCCATATAATCTATGGAGTGTCGACCGTCATCGGTTGGTAACCATAATTATATCATCGTGGCAGTTAACTATTTCAGTAAATGGGCTGAGGCCATGCCAACGTTGAACAACACGACAGCTACCGCAACCCTCTTTTTCTTTAACCATGTGATCGCTCGATTCAAGGTTTAGAAACAATTTGCCTCTAACCATGGCCGAAATTTTAAAGATGAGATATGGCATGAGCTATCCTCACTATTGGGCTTTGAGCACCAATATTTCTCCTCTTATTACCCCCAAGGTAATGGCCAAGTTGCAACAGTAAATAAAATTCTTAAAACCATACTTCAACAGACGGTGGATAAGCACAAAACCAACTCGCACCTTATGTTCTTCCCTACTTTGTGGGCCTATATAACTTTTATTAAAACTACCACCGACTTTACTCCTTTCCACCTTGTTTTTTTAGAGGAGGCAGTCTCACCGATCGAGTGTGAAATCCCTTCGCTTCATCTAGTCGTCGAACTTCTCCCTGACACCCAACCTTTAGAACAACGAATTATCATACTTGAACACACTTCCGAAGACCTTCATGTTGCATTGCAAACCATTGAGGTGGCTAAGAAACACACCAAAGCTCAATATGACCTAAAAGTCCAACCTCATACTTTTCACGAAGGTGATCTTGTTCTGGTGTATGACTAGGCCCATGATGTCCTTGGTCATGGGAATTTTGACTCATTATGGCTAGGACCTTATGTCATCAGTAAGGATTTAGTTAAGGGGCCATATCTATTAGAGGAATTTGAAAGCCATCCCATTCCCAATCCTCACAATGCACTCTATCTGAAGAAATATTACCCTTAGCATTTCCTTTCGGAAATGCATGTTTTATTTTCTTTAGGTAGCCAGTTCATGTTTTTTAAGTGATTTGATATTTCACCAGGACACCTTTTTTCCAGGAATCATCACTTCCCTCCTCCTCAAAATTGAATTTCTTCACTTGCAACACTCGTACTGGGGGCACCACTTTGCCTCCATACTTTTCCACACTCATGTTGACTTTCGTCGTGAGTTACCATCTTGTACTCATGATTTTATGTTCCCCATTGAACCTTTTCTGTGTAGCAGCACCATCGAGTCACCCTTGTTTATAGCATCCGATTTGAGTCATCATTGCATTCATGGAGTCTATCCCGAGTGCCGTTGTATCCCACTATAGTCCTCCATCCTTAATTTATTGGTCCCTCTCTCGTGTCGCACATTATGGCCTTCAGTCCCACTGTCCCCTATCCCTCACGATGTTGTGTCAGTCGCTACCAGGTCATCCATGCCCTTTATTCTCTAACAATGGAAGTCATACATTCACTCCTCAGTAACCTCCATTTCTTCATCATCATCGGTGTTATTCTATTAGTAGCTCTACTATTTTCTCTCGTGCCTTAGTTGAGGATCCATTATTGTCTCACCTAGAGAGGACCTCCTTCTATCGACATCAGCTCATTCATTCCAGAAGACAAGTCTAGAGGGAGGTGTACCTTAGTTCCAACTTCCACTCTTGTTCAGTGCCCCAGATTAGGCAAAGGGACTCCTTATTTCCCTTTGACTTGATTGTTTCTCAGCTCCATCTCCTTTCAGCATGATCGAGATCCATATACTTGATGGTTCAGTGATGCAGCAACAGATATCGGTGATTCTCGGGTGTGTGTGAGATGTCCCAGACCTCATGAGGGGGTGGCCCTACAAGTAGTCCCCCACATACCCAAATGAATTCTTCACTTCAGCCTTCGATGTAGCTCCCAAATAAATTCTTCACTTCAGCCTTCGATGTAGCTCCATATATTTGATGATGTCATCCTCAGCCGCTTGCAACACCTTCTTGATTGCATATATCAATCAAATTTTCAGATTCCTTTCCTGTTTACAGGGGCATCTGGGTTGTATTTGTATCTCATGTACTCAAATATTATTGTACAAGTCCTGGCTTTTATCCTAGGCACAATATTTATGTGGGATTCATTATCATGTTATTTATCTGGCTCATTTTTATGCCAGCATATACTATATTATTTTGTCCCGTGGTTTTTCGGATGCCTCATTGTTTGTACTTTACCTCGGCAGGCATATGTAGCATGGGTACTCACTCATCAAAGAGACTTGTCGCACCTGTAAGTCTCGCCTCCTCTGTGTCTAGCTCTTGCAGCACTTTGGTCTACCGTATACTCCTCTCTCTTTGAATTCCCCTTCGACGTCTAGTGATTGAGTTCTGTTGACGGGAAAATTTGTCCAGCCAACAGTAGGGGATCTCCCCGATAGAAAGTCCCAATTAGACCTTAAACCGTTTGGAGTAGGGATCCCGTCCGGGGTGTGGGTCCGGCTACCGCTTAAGACGCCTTCCCTTCCAGTCTCAAAAGAACCTGATTTAATCTGTGGGCACACACTTATTCATAGGATACAAAATACATGATTGATGCATTGAACATTTCCACAACACTATGCGTAGCAAGAGAATAAATAAAACATATACGCCCGAAGAGATGCAGTTAACGGCAGGTCTTTGGGGTTATGCTTGCAAGGTATCTGACCACAGAAGAAATAGTTCTTAATGGAAAGATTCCTCTTTACTTCCTGAAAGATAAAACAAAATGCTAATAGACAAAGGTATTAACATCCATTTAGAAAGCGAGAAAAACTGAACATCATTAACACAAGCATAGATAAACATGATGCATAAATGATGTTATTGAAAATGCAGTTTCATTAATCATAGGATGTTCTGAAACTGTTCAAGAAATAAACACAGTGCTGTCACAGCAAAACACATCATTCGACAAAGGGGTTTTAACAAGTATTCGTATTCATATGCCTAAGAATATGATCTTTCAATACAATGCAATGTAGCTCTTGAGTCTCCAAAAAGAAAAGCCCTTTTACAAGTTCCCGAAGGAAGTATTTATAGGGTAAAGCTTGCCCTCACGGGTCTGACTTTTCGACTACGACGGTTTGGGAGCTTCCTTGCGACCCAGTATTTTTTGTGACCTGCGACCTGAGCCGTTGTTGCGACCTGCGACCTAGTCGCTGGGTCGCTGGGTCGCACTGTCGGGCATTTACCAAGGGGTGCAACTTTGCGACCTGGCGACCTCTGCGACCTGCGACCTCAGTGAATATGCGACCTGCGACCTCATTGGATTTGTGACCTGCGACCTCGGCAGATGTTGCGACCTGCGACCTTGGGCAGTTGTGCGACCTCGCGACCTTGGAGATGTGCGGCCTTGCGACCTCCTTGAATTTGCGACCTGCGACCTTGGGCAATTGTGCGACCTCGCGACCTGCGAACTTGCGACCTCCTTGGATTTGCGACCTCGCGACCTAGGCAGATTTGCGACCTGCGACCTCATTGGATTTGCGACCTGCGACCTCGACAGATGTTGCGACCTGCGACCTTGGGCAGTTGTGCGACCTCGCGACCCAGAATGTGCGACCTTGCGACCTCCTTGAATTTGCGACCTGCGACCTTGGGCAGTTGTGCGACCTCGCGACCTGCGACCTTGCGACCTCCTTGGATTTACGACCTCGCGACCTAGGCAGATTTGCGACCTGCGACCTCATTGGATTTGCAACCTGCGACCTCGCAGATGTTGCGACCTGCGACCTTGGGCAGTTGTGCGACCTCGCGACCTTGGAGATGTGCGACCTTGCGACCTCCTTGAATTTGCGACCTGCGACCTTGGGCAGTTGTGCGACCTCGCGACCTGCGACCTTACGACCTCTTTGGATTTGCGACCTGCGACCTCAGCAAGTGTTGCGACCTGCGACCTTAGGCAGTTGTGCGACCTCATGACCTGTGACCTTGCGACCTCCTTGGATTTGCGACCTCGCGACCTAGGCATATTTGCGACCTGCGACCTCGGCAGATGTTGCGACCTGCGACCTTGGGCAGTTGTGCGACCTCGCGACCTCCTTGGATTTGCGACCTCGCGACCTAGGCAGATTTGCGACCTGCGACCTCAGCAGATATGTGACCTATTTTGAGAAGGTCCCCTTGTTTGCTAAGGAAGACTCTGGCTCTTTGTGTGACTGAAAGGTTTTTCTCCTGATCCTCCCCTGTTCCGCAACTTTGGCCTCGTCGTTGAGCCCAATTTATTCCCCTTGATGTCGTGGCCCGAATGAGGAATCTGTCACCCGTGGGGTCGACCTGTGGAACATTACGACATCATAACTACTCTTCAATAATGATAACCACAGATAAAACACATGAAGCTAACAAGCTTAAGAGAAGAAACCAAACAATATGCTCAATGACCTATAGCAGGAGGGCTTTTACTCATCAATACACAAAAGGTTTTCGTTCAAACATATGCATGGCAATCTCATTACACATGGCATGACTACAGTAAGAATGTTCATGCCTGCGCTAGATGATCCCTCCCACATATGGCATGATTGCGGCGACAGTATCAAGTCATGGTGATGAGACAACTCGTGAGGGGTTGAGGATAGGTCGGCGGGATGTCATTGATTGCAGGTCAGGCAAAAGACTTTAACGCCTAGGCGAGCAGAGGGGGAACCCAAAATTTTAAATATACCCAAAATTTTGGGTGGTTTTGTAGCGGCTACAACAAATGGCGAACCACTGGTAGAATCCAGCATCTCTGTCCATATCACAACAAAGGTCTGAGCCAAGATAGTGATGCAAGGGAATATTGAACAAGTTTCGCGGGTACCGCTTCGTATTACTCTGGCCCTTTATAGGTATGCCTAATCCTTGTGCCTCAACTAAGTCTCGTTAATCATAAACACATCAAAGAGAAAGCTCACAGACGCCAGTAGTTTGTTGACGATGTGAAGAGCAAGGCACTGGGTTTATTATTTTCAGGATTTTTTAATGTAAATTTCTGGTGTTACTCCGCTGCCAGCAGGCCTGGATAGTACCCCAGCAGAGTCACTTCAAGAAATCACAAACGTTGCTCTGCTTCCAGCGAGCCTGGTCAGTACCCCGGCGGAGTCGTTGCATTACCTCTCTGTGCAGGAAGCCTTTCTCGATCCTTTACCCTTATTTGTTTCATGTTCTTATAGCACTTATTTTCATGTGCTCGTGGCACTTATTTTCATGTGCTCATGGCACTTATTTTTCATGGGCGGATGAGGGATCCCGACTTATTTTACGAGCAAGAGAGGTTGTTTCTTGTGTTACAGAAACTGAAAGATGTCCTGATTTGGGTTTGCCCTTGTGTCGAACCTTCACATCCCATCTACCACAATAGGTGAAGTGTGCAAAACAGATCATTAAGACGTCCAAGACTATGCTGGGCACAAGGCTTAGGCTACGGGTAGGGGTCATTTCAACTCATCAGGTCTCCCACAGACAACCGGCTCGTATATCCCTAGATAATAAGTTTAGACTCATAGGCCTCTTGTTGATAATGCGACTTCGATGACTGGTCCTAAAAGAAAGCTTCCTCTTGAGATAGCCACCACAACCTCACACAAAACAATGGGGTTATTGTTTCAGTAATCGGGGCAAAAAAAGACTGCAAGGTGATAGGGTTGCAATGAGGGCTCATGAAGTGGCAGGCGATATGACAAAAAATGATGTCAGGGAGAGAGAGTACGACGCAATGTAATAAGCGAGGCTCAAGGTGCAATGCAACGCCATGTGCGAGAACGATCAACCAGTTGTAAGTGCAACTACAAGCAGTGATTATTTATGCAACAACAAGCAACTGAAAAGGAATTGAAAGGAAAATACTTTTAACATGATGATGCCTAAAATATTAATCGTAAACAAAAACAACAAACACACTTTTAAACTATGAAGTAAAAATTTTGCAAGTAAACCTAATTAACTCTGAAACTAAAAATTTTTATTGCAGGTCCTAGCTAGCCTACACCTAAACCCTAGTTTAACCAATGATGCGGTCGGGTTATGTAAAATCAGCTTTCCAGTGTAGCCACCGCATTATTTCCTGTCCTGCAAGAACAACAATGATCAGGATCAGGGCTAGCATCCAAAAAAGTGCAGCAGCAACAAAACTTACTTGAGGAGCAGGTGCCATGGTAAGATGATCAGAGATACTTACCAAAGAACATGCCAGAACAGATTGTGCAAGCTGAATCCCATTCTTATCTTGGTAACCAACAATATGTTGTTGAAACTCAACATTATGGATAAATGACATAAAATCATTCATGCATGATCCTGGATTTGAGGGGTGATGGGTAAGCCAATTTCTATTTGCAAGCACGTTCATCGAATGGGGTCGGTTGAGTTGATCGACAATCTCATCCTGGTGTTGGGGACCATCAGTTTTATGGAATGGAAACAATACGCAAGTGCCAGGCGAATTATAGATGCATGCACATCCAAGCGTAGAAATTCTAGCTTCGAAAACTCTAGTCCGGGGTTGCTCCTGGGTTTGGTTAAGGGTATGGGGATCTGAATCCACGTTTAAAGGAGCCTGAAATTCCTCACTGCTTTGAACAAACTCTAGACCTTCGAGCAAGGGGCTTTCCAACTTTGATTGCTCAGCGAGATTAACAGGAAAATGGGCGTGATCATCAATTGTAGTGATTTGAAAGATGTCAGTGGGCTTTGTATCAATTTGGTCGAATGTTTGCGCACTGACAGATTGATAATCCAAAATGTCGGATTCTCCAGATTTGCCAGGATGGGGTGGATTTGACACGTTTATGCTAGAAGGAGCATGGTACTGGGGAATTTTCATTTCAGAAACGTTCGGCGGTAGTTGACGCGTTTCAATTTTCTGGTGGGTATTTGAATCTTCCCAAAGCGGATCATCGAATTCAGGTGTCTTCGTATAGTCAGCAAAGCGATTTGAGTGACGGTCATCAGAAGTATGATTGAATATGTTTTCAGATAAGGAGTGATCGCTGCAACCATTGGTTTGGTCAAGTTCGGTACTTGGCAAGTTAGGCTCCCTGGGGTTTACCAACTGGGATGGATCGATAACGGGGACATCTTGAAGTTGCCTAGATAGGAAATCACTCCCATGGTTGTCTAAAGATTCTAAGTGAGACAGATCAGATTTAAAAGATTCATCGACTTTAGACTGTGATTGTGAAACACCATCTGCGTGCTTATGATTGACGCCAATACCAGTATAAGGAAATTTTGAATGTCTCGAAGAAATTACTGGTGTGGCAGGA
This sequence comes from Pinus albicaulis, assembly GCA_034641835.2. NCBI lineage: Eukaryota > Viridiplantae > Streptophyta > Pinopsida > Pinales > Pinaceae > Pinus > Pinus albicaulis. Next base: position 1,282,244,828 of record CM076577.1, on the reverse strand, counting down.
TCAAGAAACAAACTAGGAAATAATGAATGAAAAGATTGAATCGCAGGGGTGTTAACCATACGAGGCTTTTCGACACGCACATCCGTGTCGTTCAGAGGACACAATGATTTGACAGGCCTTGGAAGGGAATAAACTTTATGTGGGGTAGGAGTCAATTCATAATACGTATGTAAACCAGATTCATAGTCTGAATGTGAACTAGATTCATCATCTGAATCTGAACCAGATTCATAATCCAAATATGCACCAGATTCATAACGCGAATGTTAACCAGATTCATAATCCAAATCTGAACCAGATTCATAATCCGAGTGTGAACCAGATTCATAATCTGAATGTGAACCAGATTTAGGACTAAGTCCAAGGATACATTGAGTGGGCTCGGGGTAGGTTTCATGAGCCAAAAGAGATAATGAGCCACTGGGGTGTTCAGATTCGACATGGTACGTGAAAGACTCAAAGTCAGAACGATCGTTGACCTGCGGGTTGTCATAGGGAACACTAGGCTTAGGTCGGGTTGCTAACTGAAATGATTCAAGGGAAACGAGAATTGCATACGCGAACTATTCTCTTAACAACTTCCAATCGACATCCTTTTTAGGGAACTCAAAACAATAATGAACGAATTTGATAGAGAACTCATCTAAAGATTCCTGAGGTTCCATTCTGATGTCATCTATCTTTAGTAAAACGTTATGAAAATCATACCTGTGAAAAGCTTGTTGTAATTCACTAGCGAGTTGTTCAAATGAATGGATGGAAGATTCCGGCAAAGTGCAGCACCATTGCTTAGCGCGACCTTTGAGGGTGAGGAAGAAAAGCAAACAAAACAAACCCTCATTGTCAATTTCATAGCACTCAACAAAGTCACAAAAATCTGAACAATGTTGGGTTATGGACACCCCATTTTCACCATCAAATTTTAACTGGGACAAGTGATACATAAGTTCATTGGAGATGTAGTATCCAGGCTCATAAAACTCGGACAAACATCTCGGGAGAATGATTTGGGAACGAGCCATTACAGCTACGAGATTAACTGCAGGCTCTAAGGGCTCAGCTTGTCATCTGGCCCCCCTTCTTGTTAAACATATGGTCAGAGGTCAGGCCCTCCTTCTAGCGCCAATTCTGTTGATGGGAAAATTTGTCCAGCCAACGGTAGGGGATCTCCCCGGTAGAAAGTCCCAGTTAGACCTTAAACCATTTGGAGTAGGGATCCCGTCCGGGGTGTGGGTCCGGCTACCGCTTAAGACGCCTTCCCTTCCGGTCTCAAAAGAACCTGATTGAATCTGCGGGCACACACTTATTCATAGGATACAAAATACATGATTGATGCATTGAACATGTCCACAACACTATGCGTAGCAAGAGAATAAATAAAACATATACGCCCGAAGAGATGCAGTTAACGGCACGTCTTTGGGGTTATGCTTGTAAGGTATCTGACCACAGAAGAGATAGTTCTTAATGGCAAGATTCCCCTTTACTTCCTGAAAGATAAAACGAAATGCTAATAGACAAAGGTATTAACATCCATTTAGAAAGCGATAAAAACTAAACATCATTAACACAAGCATAGATAAACATGATGCATAAATGATGTTATTGAAAATGCAGTTTCATTAATCATAGGATGTTCTGAAACTATTCAAGGAATACACACAGTGCTGTCACAGCAAAACACATCATCCGACAAAGGGGTTTTAACAAGTATTCGTATTCATATGCCTAAGAATATGATCTTTCAATACAATGCAATGTAGCTCTTGAGTCTCCAAAAAGAAAAGCCCTTTTACAAGTTCCCGAAGGAAGTATTTATAGGGTAAAGCTTGCCCTCTGGGGTCCCTGACTTTTCAGCTTCCTGACGGTTGGGCTTCCTTGCGACCCAGTATTTTTTGTGACCTGCGACCTGAGCCGTTGTTGCGACCTGCGACCTAGTCGCTGGGTCGCTGGGTCGCGCCGTCGGGCATTTACCAAGGGGTGCGACTTTGCAACCTGGCGACCTCTGCGACCTGCGACCTCAGTGAATATGCGACCTGCGACCTCATTGGATTTGCGACCTGCGACCTCGGCAGATGTTGCGACCTGCGACCTTGGGCAGTTGTACGACCTCGTGACCTTGGAGATGTGCGACCTTGCGACCTCCTTGAATTTGCGACCTGCGACCTTGGGCAGTTGTGCGACCTCGCGACCTACGACCTTGCGACCTCCTTGGATTTACGACCTCGCGACCTAGGCAGATTTGCGACCTACGACCTCATTGGATTTGCGACCTGCGACCTCGACAGATGTTGCGACCTACGACCTTGGGTAGTTGTGCGACCTCGTGACCTTGGAGATGTGCGACCTTGCGACCTCCTTGAATTTGCGACCTGCGACCTTGGGCAGTTGTGCGACCTCACGACCTGTGACCTTGCGACCTCCTTGGATTTGCGACCTCGTGATCTAGGCAATTTGCGACCTGCGACCTCATTGGATTTGCGACCTGCGACCTCGGCAGATGTTGTGACCTACGACCTTGGGCAGTTGTGCGACCTCGCGACCTTGGAGATGTGCGACCTTGCGACCTCCTTGAATTTGCGACCTGCGACCTTGGGCAGTTGTGCGACCTCGCGACCTGCGAACTTGCGACCTCTTTGGATTTGCGACCTGCGACCTCGGCAAGTGTTGCAACCTGCGACCTTAGGCAGTTGTGCGACCTCACGACCTGCGACCTTGCGACCTCCTTGGATTTGCGACCTCGCGACCTAGGCATATTTGCGACCTGCGACCTCGGCAGATGTTGTGACCTGCGACCTTGGGCAGTTGTGCGACCTCGTGACCTCCTTGGATTTGCGACCTCGCGACCTAGGCAGATTTGCGACCTGCGACCTCAGCAGATATGTGACCTGTTTTGAGAAGGTACCCTTGTTTGCTGAGGAAGACTCTGGCTCTTTGTGTGACTGAAAGGTTTTTCTCCTGATCCTCCCTTGTTCCACAACTTTGGCCTCGTCGTTGAGCCCAATTTATTCCCCTTGATGTCGTGGCCCGAATGAGGAATCTGTCACCCGTGGGGTCGACCTGTGGAACATTACGACATCATAACTACTCTTCAATAATGATAACCACAGATAAAACACATGAAGCTAACAAGCTTAAGAGAAGAAACCAAACAATATGCTCAATGACCTATAGCAGGAGGGATTTTACTCATCAATACACAAAAGGTTTTCGTTCAAACATATGCATGGAAATCTCATTACACATGGCGCGACTATGGTAAGAATGTTCACGCCTGTGCTAGATGATTCCTCCCACATATGGCATGATTGCGGCGACAGTATCAAGTCATGGTTATGAGACAACTCGTGAGGGGTTGAGGATAGGTCGGCGGGATGTCATTGATTGCAGGTCAGGCAAAAGACTTTAACGCCTAGGCGAGCAGAGGGGGAACCCGAAATTTTAAATATACCCAAAATTTTGGGTGGTGTTGTAGCGGCTACAACAAGTTCTTACAACGTACTTTGGTCATACGATTAGCTCCTAACGCTCGCAAGCTCGGGGGAAATCTGTTACAAAATTTTTTGGTCATCTAACCCATTGGTATTAGATGGACCCAAGTACACCATGTAAGACCAATTTTACCCTAAGTAAAATCGCATTCACTATGAAAAATAACTTAGTAAACCACCTTTATTAAGTTGTTTATGGTCTAAACAGGAAACCTCATGAGGAAATATTAAATAAATCTATATTTGTTTGATTTTCCTCAAGGAATAATTAGTTAAACAATAGTTTAATTAATATTCCTGGTTATATTTAACCCAAAACAAGGAAATTAATTAGATAAATCATTATTTATCTTATTACTTTCTAAGAATAATTATTTAAACCTTATTCAAATAATATTATTTGTTCAATATAACTAAATCACCCTTAAATAATTAAATAAATCATTATTTATTTGATTATTACTCAACCACACCCTTAAAATGATAAATAAATCATTTATTTATTTATTATTTACAAATAAAGGGATTTGACGCAAGCTAAATTATTTTTCCCTCCAACAAATATAATAAAATATTCCATAAAAGTTGGATCTTGATTTGGTTAATAATATTTTAACTATGCACCAATATCTAGACTAACTCAATATTTTTTTATAAATAGAAGGGTTTTTCCATTCATTTACCACCTTTTGTTGCCTAAAGATCACTTTGGATCTATACTTTTGGTCTGACTATTGATCCACCATCATAGTCATATTTTGCAACCATTTTTTTCTGGGTTTTCTACACCATCAAGAGAGAGGAATTCTAGATATGAAGTGTTGAGGACTTTCAAGAACCCATCACATTGAGGAGAACTAGGAACACCCTCCTATTTTTTCTCCTAGGTTCCCCTAATATAAAATTCATTCAACATATTCTTGTCTTTTCTATTGGATGCGTGGAGTAAATCTTGTTTTTTCTATTGTTTAATGTCTTCTAATGCATAGATCTAGATTTTTGCAGCATTTATCTTGATCACCTAACTGTAGATATGAAGATATTGGCATTCATCTCTGCTATTAGGGTTGTTGGTTATGCACAGCTAAAGTGGTATTTTTTCGTACGCTTGGAATTAAGATTCATACTAACACTAGGAAAAAGGTTTACCAAGAAACTGTGAACTACAAAATACCTCCTGGAGAACCAAGAAGTATGGGCATGAAATCTCCCTGAATGTTGTGTTTGGTGTATCACAATTTACAAGGCAACCGACTCGGTTCACTATGGATGGATAGCAACCTAAAGTTGTACTCCCAAAGATACCTGAAGGTACTATTAGGTAAACATTACTCGAGGTAGAGTCAATGTTGACTAGGGTAAATAGTAGTGGTTTTGGGGCACATGGTATTTTTGATGTAGGAAACCCTGCAAAACCCAGAATCTCTCCAATACTATGCATATAGAAATGCATCTCAAATAATTTCCCAATAAAACTTCAATGTCTGAGAAAATTTACAATCATATATGCGGAAGCTTTCTCTTTCATTTATAATCTCATGGTTTATGAAAACCATCCTTAAACACCACCCCAAAACTCATACTTGGTTATAGAACCATTATCTAAGTGGAAACCATTATATAAGTGGAAACTTGCCAAACCCATATCAACTTTACATCTGAACCAAACCCAACATTCATTACAATCCCAATTTAAAAACTTCATAAAACCATCCAATCTTTATGAATGCCCAAATGCCAAAATTCAACTTTGGTTCCCTTACTTATGTGCGCCCTTGCCCTTTTTCTTAAAACAAACTTGACATGGTTTTAATCAAATCAACAATTCACAGCAAACACCACCATTCAATGTAACATTTGGTCCACACCAAATTACTAGTCTTTCGATTCTTGCAACGTACCCATTCCAGTCAGCACAATACTAGATATGGCTACAGGTTTTAATGCATGTTTGGTAGTAAAATGTGGCTTACCTCCATGTAAGGTCTGCTGGAAAACATGACTATGCACTTCCATTTAGTTTGCAACGCACTTCCTTCATTCTTGATATCGGTTCTAATCATTTGACAGATAAACCTTTTCAACGCACTTCTAATTCGACCATGTGTACTTTCTAATTATGGCATGGAATTCGATCAATAACTCTCTTAAAATACTGGCAGTAATATAATATTATGCTATACAAAATCCAGTGCCACACAAATCTATTGTGAATATTTAATAAGCTTTTAACCTCACCATTTCACTGGATTAATATTCACACACCAACTTCTGGCTAGGGCAACCATGAAAAAACCCGGACTTCAATTAAAATGAAATGCCAATATAAAACTATGTTTTGACAGTTCAACCTGGCAGTTTAATACCACTGCACGTCGATGTTATGCATCACAATATCAATGAGATTCGAACTTGTTTGATTTAATGCCAGTGAGATCGTTTAAAAAGAATGCCAGCACTCCCAATTTATAATCAACCACAATTCAAAGTCCAACATAACATGACAATCTGACCCATGCAATTTAACTTACCTCTCATCCAACCAATAACGTAGGACCTCGGCACTTTTTCACTTCAGGATTCCACCCTTAAAACACGAACGCTGCATCGATTTTTACTTCTGCAAAGGTAATTCATGATCAGATGATTCTCAGTGCCCTTAGTGCCCTCAGTTCGCACCTCTGCAATTGCTATGGAATTGCAATTTCTATACACAGTCTTAAATGCCCAACGTTCGATCTTTAATTCATTCATAAAAAAATTTCAGCGCTAAGATAGTAAAGATCGATCCATCATCAATTTCATTATAGAAAAAAACATGGGAATCGATTCACAACTAGATCATCCGCTTCAACCATTCTGCAATTTAGCCAACGCACCATGCAAACAGTTCATTCAGATTTTATTTAAAGTGATTGCGCCTTCCATGAAATCGACTTTCAAAGCCGATATGCCAACACCACTTAATTGATATTCGATCCAATATTCTTCCAGGATGATCGATGCCTCTTCCTGTGTCTTCTTCACAAATGCAAATTTAATTCAATTCAATGCATAAATCTATATTGAATTAAAATCGATTCTCTCCTCATAAATTCAAACATTCTTTAAATAGAACTTAACAAAGCACATATATAATTCACACTGAAATCCCAAACCAATTCCTCATGGATATAACCAATTACAACCAATTACAAAAAATCCTTTGCATCCATGGCTAGATTTTCAATCAATGGCCCTTTTTACAAAGCCCGTAGGCTTGCAAACTTGCTGTCCAAAACTCACTATATATTTACTCTATTTTCCCCTCTCTGATCTATTTTTCCTTTGAGGCATATTAATTTATACAAATTTAATTGAATCAATTTAGGTTCACATCCCTTTAATAACTCAACAAACCCTCAAATATCTCAACAAATCCTACAATCTAGAATTTATCCCTAGAATCTTTGAAACTAAAATCTAACTTAGACCTCATAATTAATTCTCAAATATCTCAAGTCTAATTTCTCTCATGTTTTCTAGTTATTTGGAAAAATTACAAATCCTCACATATAATTAATTAAAATATAATTAAATCACTCAAAAATCTCACTAATATTTACATAAAATTAATATTTTCTCAAAAACATGAGACCCCTAGGTTTGAATAAAATACAAGGTATTTTTCCGAGCTAATTCTCCTGCATCAGACTCCCAAGGTTGAAAATGATCATGATCTCCTGATCATGCGTTTAAGTCTTTGTCCGCATGGATCCCACACTTTTTTATGTAACTCATCATCTATATCTGTTGTTTGTTGCTTTTCTCCAGGTCTCCATATCTTATGTTGTCTTGCTCCACTCGCTGCACTTTCACAGTCTGTCTCTGTTTTAATTTTTCTATTGCTGCTTCTCTTCCTTGCTGATGTCTTCCTCTGAGTTACTTTCAACCCGATTCTTCTGATTAATTCAATTTCTCTATCCAATAAATCTTCAAGCTGTTGATTTCTTGCTGCCTGCTGAGCTCTTACTCGTTCAGTTCTTACTCGCTCAGTTTTTACTTCTATGTTCCCTTCTGTTCTTACTTTCTCATTTCTTACTGCCACCCAATCATCCATGCCCTCTTGTCTTCTACAACAGAAAAATTTTCCTCTGCCTTCTCCTATCAGCGACTTACTGGACTGGTACATTGTGTACTTCTTTCTGCTATCTTCATCTCTTTGCCTCTGCAATTCCCAATTTTGAAATTGAGATTCTTCCTGCACTGAATTTTTAATATTCAGCGTTATTTCCAGCAACATAACTTCTTCATTCCATGGATTTGAAATTTCCACAGAATTTTCTTCCTCCTTCATTTGACTGCTCAACTGAGTCAAATGTTCTTCAGCACTTGCAACAATACCTGCGTTCACAAAACACTTGTTAAAAAAAAAATCATAAGGCTTCAGTGCCTTACTTTCCCCTGCCAGCACTTCAGTATGCTGTCCTGAATTTTCCATCTCAATCAGCACATCAGTATGTTGATTCTCTCTGCCCAAATAATTCTTTGTAGAATTCCCAAGACTATCAACTAGTCTTCCTTTCACATCATATGTTCCCATGATGTCTTCCTTCTCTTGTTCACTATACTAAACTCTTTCTTCTGCTGCAATCTCCCTATCATACTCTGAATTTACTAACAAGTATTCCAACAATGCAATTTCTCTGTGGCATTGCTGAAGCATCTCATCATCACGTATCATTCCTGCATTCACACATAAAATTTCAGTTCGAAAATCACAAAGTTCAACAGTCTCAACTGTTGGTTTATATACCAGCTCTTCAAGCTGATCCTCTTCTTCATTCTCATGAACTTCCTCTTGTACTGCAACAGCTTCAAGTAAAAGCACATCACTAATTTCTTCTTTAGAGTACTTATCTCCTGAAAGATACTTTCCCATACTCATGACAGCTTCAAAAGATTGCGCATCCTCCTCAGTAAAACCTGTAATCACATCACAATTGTCAGCTACAAAAATACACGTTTTTACATTATCCAGCTGATCTGGATTTGCCCAATAGTTCAAGAAATCATCAATGATCTCCTCTTCTGTTTCATCAATGAAAATCTCAACTTTCAACTCAGCTGCTCTGAGTTGTGTACACCCCAACTGTACATCCATCATCTGCTCGAGCTCCCTCAGCTCTTCTGTTAACTGCATGTTTATATGTTGATCTCTTTTCTGTTGTAGCCTCTGCCACTTTACTCTCTTCTTCATGAACCAACCCACTCTCTGGCTTTCCTCTATCCTCATCTTCAGTATATCAAACTGTTCCCTAATCTCAGCTAACTCTTTATCATATTCTTCATTAGTCAACTGTTGTCTCATGCCATTTGCCTTGGCATATTCTTTCTCCCTCTTTATACTATGGCCTCTCTCTGAACCTATCCTCTCTCCTTTATGACTTTCAGTAGTCATCTTCTTCGCCATGAGTTTCTCACCCATGATTTGCACCAAGCCTCTTCAAAAGCAAGCTCTCCTTCTGCCACTTACCTCACCAATATTTTCCTCCAGATCTGGTCTTTTGGTAATCATCGGTCCTCTGCTAGAACCTTTCGAGCATTTCTCCACTGCTCCTTCAGGCTTCACTCATATGCAAATTTATTCAGCCTTTGTTGAATCTTCAGGCTTCGCCACTCTCTCTTAGAATCCCTTACTGGACTCCTTCATCACTGCATTCCAGCTGTGATCTGCTTCTTTGTGCCGAGACTTTCTCAACTTGCTTGCAATCTGAATTCTGCAAACAACCTTCAAACCAAAGTTAAATAACATCTGTCAACTCACCTCAAGATCCTACTTCTTCAACTGCACTGTATCTCTGTGCTGCAATCTTCATCAGTTCAAAATCTGATATTTACTCATCACATGCAATTAACTCAATTTAAAAACTTGAATCTTCAAAATAAAGATATTCCAGCTTTGATACCAAATAATGCAAGAAACCCTGCAAAACCCAGAATCTCTCCAATACTATGCATATAGAAATGCGTCTCAAATAATTGCCCAATAAAACTTCAATGTCTAAGCAAATTTACAATCATATATGTGGAAGCTTTCTCTTTCATTTATAATCTCATGGTTTATGAAAACCATCCTTAAACACCACCCCAAAACTCATACTTGGTTATAGAACCATTATCTAAGTGGAAACCATTATATAAGTGGAAACTTGCCAAACCCATATCGACTTTACATCTGAACCAAACCCAGCATTCATTACAATCCCAATTTAAAAACTTCATAAAACCATCCAATCTTTATGAATGCCCAAATGCCAAAATTCAACTTTGGTTCCGTTACTTATGTGCGCCCTTGCCCTTTTTTTTTAAACAAACTTGACATGGTTTTAATCAAATCAACACTTCACGGCAAACATCACCATTCAAAGTAACATTTGGTCCACACCAAATTACTAGTCTTTCGATTCTTGCAATGTATCCATTCCAGTCAACACAATAATATATATGGATACGGGTTTTAATGCATGTTTGGTAGTAAAATGTGGCTTACCTCCATGTAAGGTCCACTGGAAAACATGACTGTGCGCTTCCATTTAGTTTGCAATGCACTTCCTTCATTCTTGATATCGGTTCTAATCATTTGACAGATAAACCTTTTCAACACACTTCTAATTTGGCCATGCGTACTTTCTAATTATGGCATGGAATTCGATCAATAACTCTCTTAAAATACCGGCTGTAATATAAGATTATGCTATATAGCATCCAGTGCCACACAAATCTATTGTGAATATTTAATAAACTTTTAACCTCACCATTTCACTAGATTAATATTCACACACCAACTTCTGGCTAGGGCGACCATGAAAAAACCCAGACTTCAATTAAAATGAAATGCCAATATAAAACTATGTTTTGACAGTTCAACCTGGCAGTTTAATACCACTACACGTCGATATTATGCATCACAATATCAATGAGATTTGAACTTGTTTGATTTAATGCCAGTGAGATCGTTTAAAAAGAATGCCAGCACTCCCAATTTATAATCAACCAGAATTCAAAGTCCAACATAACACGACAATCTGACCCATGCAATTTAACTTACCTCTCATCCAACCAATAACGCAGGACCTCAGTGCTTGTTCACTTCAGGATTCCACCCTTAAAACACAAACACTGCATCGATTTTTACTTCTGCAAAGGTAATTCATGATTAGATGATTCTCAGCGTGCTTAGCGCCTTCAGTTCACACCTCTGCAATTGCTGTGGAATTTCAATTTCTATACACAGTCTTAAATGCCCAACGTTCGATCTTTAATTCATTCATACAAATTTTTTAGCGCTAAGACAATAAAGATCGATCCCTCATCAATTTCATTATAGAAAAAAACATGGGAATCGATTCACAATTAGATCATCTACTTCAACCATTCTGCAATTTAGCCAACGCACCATGCAAACAGTTCATTCAGATTTTATTTAAAGTGATTGCACCTTCCATGAAATCAACTTTCAAAGCCAATATGCCAACACCACTTAATTTATATTCGATCCAATCTTCTTCCGGGATGATCGATGCCTCTTCCTGCATCTTCTTCACAAATGCAAATTTAATTCAATTCAATGCATAAATCGATATTGAATTAAAATCGATTCTCTCCTCATAAATTCAAACACTCTTTAAACATAACTTAACCAAGCACATATATAATTCACACTGAAATCCCAAACAAATTCCTCATGGATATAACCAATTACAATCAATTACAAAAAATCCTCTGCATCCATGGCCATATTTTCAATCAATGGCCCTTTTTACAAAATCTCGTAGGCTTGTAAACTTGCTGTCCAAACCTCACTATCTATTTACTCTATTTTCCCCTCTCTGATCTATTTTTCCTTTGAGGCATATTAATTTATGCAAATTTAATTGAACCAATTTAGGTTCAAATCCCTATAATAACTCAACAAACCCTCAAATATCTCAACAAATCCTACAATCAAGAATTTATCCCTAGAATCTTTGAAACTAAAATCTAACTTAGGCCTCATAATTAATTCTCAAATATCTCAAGTCTAATTTCTCTCATGTTTTCCAGTGATTTGGAAACATTACAAATCCTCACATATAATTAATTAAAATATAATTAAATCACTCAAAAATCTCACTAATATTTACATAAAATTAATATTTTCTCAAAAACATGAGACCCCTAGGTTTGAATAAAATACAAGGTATTTTTTCGAGCTAATGCTCCTGCATCAATTGTCAACCCATGGTTTTAGCCCATGGTATTGCATGTAATGGAGCCTATAAAAAGGCTGGGAATACTTCATTGTAATGTATGCCTAGAGGTGAGTGGTGAAGGCTCACTTGGCCGGATTGGCCAGGGTTGTGGCCAATGGTTAATGAAATTTCATTGGTTGGGTTTTTCCCCGGATTTGGGGTTTTCTCGGATAAACATATGTGTTTATGTTTATGTGCTTTGTTGCTGGTTATGATTATTATTTCTCTCAGTAAATATTTTATTTCTGCAGTAAATTTCTTAACAACTGGTATCGGAGCTATGAAGATCTGAAATCTGGAATGAGCTGCCAAGTTTAGTGATTTTTCTATATCTATAGTTTGTTTCTATTGTGTGAAATTTTCTCCTGGATAGATATATGTAAAAGGGTAGATCTATGTGTGAAGGGTCAGATCTACATCTAGATCTAGTTAGATCGGCGTGTGAATATGATGGACTCAATCATTTGGAAGAGATCGAGTTTGTTTCGATGGTTGATCTGGGTTTGATTATTTATTAGTGGATTTTTTTTTTGGTTGGAGTATCATGTTTTCTCGATATGCATATGAAGGTATGGATCAATTTAGATCTGGTTAAGATCTGTGTGCGAAGAAGGCGGTTTTGGTCATATCTGATCATTAGAAAATTTATGGATAGAGTCGTGTGAAAAATATCAAGAAGAGCAACTTCAGTATTGCATAGCACCAAAGATTCATTCCCATGTGGTATGGCTCTTCCTGTGTAAACCAGAAAGACAATTACCATAATGGCAAAAAAATTTCCGATCAATTTGAGAAAAATGGGATCGAAAGCCATGGACGAGGAATCACAAAAGAAGATTGTGATAAATTAAGGTTGTGGTGGAGCAATCGACTCGCTCAGTATTGAGTGGCCAAGCCACTTGAAACCAGAAAGTCCTATTTTGGACTGGTGCAGGATTTTCTGGTGTCATGGAGTGCCCAAATTAAATGTGATGATGACCTATGCAGGATAAACACAACATCATCGAGTTTTCAAGGCTCTGGAAATTTTGGGGAAAAATGGTTGTTATGTGGAAGGGGTGTTGTATCTTCCAGGACACAATCCTATTAAGCTCGATTCACAGGATTTGTTGCAGATTGGGGCCAAGAAGTTCTATTTTCTACTTCCGGTTAGGATTATTGTGAATCCCCATGTCAGTGTTCATACAGGTGCTTTGGCTCCTCATGTTTCAATCCCTAGTCCTATTGTTGTGGCCTCAACGGAAAAGAAGAGGCCTAGGAGGCCGAAATGAGTTGGTGACGAGGATGGAATTAGTCAAAAAAAGAGTCGGAAGTAGGGCAATGGTGTGGAAGGTCCGTAGGTGGTGTCTAATAACTAGCCCTCACATGAAATTGTCTACAATGCATTGCCGATCGGACCGGCTGCTAAGCAAGCGTTTCCCTATCAATTCAATCCAAAAGTGGATACATGGAGGAGAATGGACCATGAAGCTGATAATTCTCAGTAGATTCAGAAAGAAGAAAATGATGTTGTTTCAGCTGTAGCAACTATGCTTTCTGATCTTTGTGGACCAGGTGAATGGATGGCAATGTCAAAAACTTCATTCTGAGCTTCTTGAGCATTATAGTGGTGTTGCTTTAGAGAGGTCTTGCACTCTAAATCCATGGAGTAAGAAACTATGAGGATTGGTTACATGCAAAGTTTTTGACAAAAGGTGTCAATCAAACGTTTTGAAGAACGTCAAAATGAGAGAGGATATTTGCAGGTGGATTAATTAAAAATTGATGAACCATGTATCTGAACAGAATTCCTAGAGGACTAGCGGTTACAGAGGCTGGTGACCCATGTAATCCGGTAGATGGGTTCTTTTTATATGGACATTGATGTCATATGTACAACTATGTACAACTATGATGTCCTCTTTGGAGAGGACATCATGAATGAATGTAGAGAATGGTCATACAAAGAATAGAAACAATGAAAAAAAAAAATGTTATTATTATAATGGAGTTAATTTTTGCATGTAAATGGGCATACTGCAGTAAGACCTGGTATGGCATGTGTACCCCTGGGTAATCACTGGTAAAGTCTGGGTTAGACCTAGGTGATAGGGGGGATGTCAAGTTAACAATTACCTTGGGTAAAAATTTTAGGGGGGAAGAGCTAGAGTGAGCAGGGTTGTCTCATTTAGCAGGTTTGGCTGGATTTATTCAATAATCCCCAAGTCAAGTTTAAGGGGGGAATTGTTAGGTAAACATGACTCGGGGTGGAGTCAATGTTGACTAGGGTAAATAGTAGTGATTTTGGGGCACATGGTATTGTGCACCCGTGGTTTTAGCCCATGGTATTTCATGTAATGGAGCCTATAAAAAGGCCGGGAATACGTCATTGTAATGTAGGCCTGGAGGTGAGCGGTGAAGGCTCACTTGGCCGGATTGGCCAGGGTTGTGGCCAATGGTTAATGAAATTTCATTGGTTGGGTTTTTCCCTAGATTTGGGGTTTTCCCAGATAAACATATGTGTTTATGTTTATGTGATTTGTTGCTGGTTATGATTATTATTTCTCTCAGTAAATATTTTATTTCTGCGATAAATTTCTTAACAGGTACATGGAGGCCCAAGTCCATATTAGTGCTGCCTGATGCGAAACCGCACAGTGAGAGCACTTCTTTATACTTTTCGTACTGTAACACCACCCAATATACCAGAAAGTACGTGGATGAGCTATGATATACTTACGTACGTGGAGTGAGGTATCACACTCAGAATATATCGTAGACAATTAATAACAATTGCTATGTTTTACGATGCCGGAACACGTCTCTATCCTAGACCTTCTAATTGTTATCATTACTATTCCAATGCTTTGTTAGGTAAATCGATGTAAATTTTAAGTTGATTTTGTTTATTAATTTTCCTTTCAAGGTTCACCGATGATGTGATGAAAATTCCTAAAATGAAAAATAAAATGATGAGAAAACTTTTCAATTTTAGTTTCTTCAATTAAAATCCTAGCTACTAGAGGGAAAGAGAAATCAATTTGAGAGTAAACAACAAAGAGCACAAACTAATATGCATCTTTCCTAATTTGTTCCTATGCAAAACACACAATCCACTACATGAAAATGCAAGTTTTTATTTTTATTCCCTTTAATGTGAATGCAGAAATGGAAACTAAGTGCACAAAATCAATAAAATAACAAATGCCTTTTACTTTGAGAAATGAGGAATTGAACAACAATTTCTATTTTTAGGAAAAATGAATAATTTAACTACAATTCTCCTATAGGAAATGAAGAATTTAATGAAAATTTCCTTTTCAAAAGCAAATGGATCTAATGCAGTAATGAAAATACTTCGAAATTAATTTGTCAATGATAAATAAAAACACATTAAATAAATAGTGAACAAAATTTTCTTTCATTCGCTCATATTTACAAATTATTTATTGAATACGAAAAACATAAAATCATTCTTTATTTTCAACTAAAAAAATAATCCTCCAATAAATACAAGGATTACCATAATTAAAACTTAATGCGACATTTTAACTAGCGTGCTCTATTTGGGAGTTTTATTTATTTTATTTTTTAACATATTTTATTTTATCCCCTTTTATTCTTTTTCTATTTATCTTATTTTGCTATTTTTTTTTCTTTTAAGGGATAAAAACTACTAAAGTAAAAAGAAAATTTACAACATCCCTTGCAATAAATAGCTAAACACCCATTACTTTGATCACTATATTATAGGATACTAACAGTGACAACAACAGAGAATATGTGTCGAATGATTTCAAGAACTTATGTTCTTCAGAAGGCATTGTACGGGAATTGATAGCACCTCATAACCCATAGCATGATGGGGTTGTAGAAATAAATAACATAACAATTGTGGGAGAAACATGAGTGATGTTGCATGATCAGGGCGTATGATGGCACTTGTGGGTTGAAGCATGCAACATAGCATTATTTGTGTAGAACAACAGTCCTCATTGGATTCTTGTGATGTTTACACCAGAGGAAGCTTTTTCAGGTAAGAAACTAGATTTGGTGCACTTTATAATTTTTGGTTCATCAGTTTATTGAGATGTAACAAAATATGCATGGAAAAAGCTAGAACCAGCAGCTAAGTTTGGAATATTTTGGGGCACATTAATACACCTCATAACTACCAGGTGTACCTTCCATCTCATAGGATGACAGTGGTTCGTAGAGATGTGAAATTTGACGAAGAGAAGTCCATGAAAATTTCCCTTGAGAGGGAGCTTCAGTTGCATGCAATTGAGGAGATTTTAGCTCCAAAATAAGAACCTCAATATGTGGAGCAACCACAAGAATAAGAGAGGAGAGTGAAATAACCCACTCATTTAGAGACATCTACAGATGGAAGGAAGGACACTAGAGAGGCTGATAGGTTGATGCATGATTCTAGAGAGAATGTGGGAGCACCCACATCACACGACATGTACAGGAGGTGTTATGCATAATTATGAATTACAAATAAAAAATTCTTCCCTAAATGCGGTTTTATGCATTTATAAAAATAGATTAAAGACTTTGAAAATAATTTTCCTAACAGTAAATAGACACACATAATAGATCAAGAAACCTACTTGGGGTCTAAGCACTCCCTATTCTCCTTCTGTCTCTCTTGCTGTAGCTTCAAATCCAAGCTATATCAACAAAATATTTCCTGCAAGAATGAACACTAAACAACAACGAGATTGCAATAAACATATTCCTATTAAAGTTATTCAGTTAAATCAATGAAACATGAACCAGATACATTAGATGAGAATCCATAATATGAAAGACAGAAGCTTATACAGATACATATATGGGAAAAGCAACAATATTTATTAATGGATAGAAGGGGAGGTTGCAACCAGCAATTGATTTGATGTCACCATCTCCAACATCATCCTAGCCTCATCACAATGAACATCTCTGTAGCAACATATCACTCAAATCAAATACTCAATTGAAATTCCACCAACATTTCGCTACTCAATTTCTTCCTTCTCAAGCACTAGGATCTGTGCTCAATTTATAGATGATTTCAAGGTAGTTTCAAAATGAATGTCTTTCTAATAATAGGAAACACATGTTCCCCAGCTCATAGGTATCAAATGGACACATCGATTTGAAGTTTGACACATATGCACTCTTCTAGAAGGAACTGGCCAAGTGGACATTCTAGAACAATGAGAATTTCACTCCCAATTGATTAATGTACCCTTGAGTGTCAGTAAGTGCTTTGTAGAGCACCCTTGAATGGAGGTTCCCACTTATGCAACGCACTTAGCCCCTTGAGAGACTATGTTGGTGAGCTCATATGCGATATAACATGTACTTCAAATCTTGGAAACCTTGCAATGGAAGTCATGGATGATTTTTTCTTGTTCTTTGTCTTAGAGCATGTAGCAACTAAAATGATAGAGGATGATAAACCTTATTCATTGGTTCTGGGGATGATGTCCAGTTTAACCAGGTCATTAGGAATGGTGCCCAAATTGATCTATAATAGGAGGTACCCAAATTGGTACACTAGATACATTTCTCGTATGAGCGAGAGTGAAGATATTGAGCCATCCTCATTAGAGGAAGAAATGAAACAACTACTTTGCATTGATGCCATGGTAGAGGATTATGACTCTATTATTAGGATCATTGCATGGGAATTTGTCCCAAGTCCATAGTAAAAGTCAGTTGTAGAATACCGGTGGATCTACAAGGTGATTCAAGCAGTATATGGGAGTGTCAAGAAACACAAGGCCAAATTTGTGGCCAAGGGGTTCTCTGAGGTGGAGGTAATTGATTACAAAGAGACTTTTTCTCCAATATAAAGGTACTCTTTAATAAAATATATTCTAGCACTTTCAACGCAAATGGGATGGATGTGAAGACAACTTTCCTCAATGGAATGATTGAGGAAGAGGTGTACATAGAGTATTTGGAAGTATTTGAGACCTTAATAGACAGTGAGTCGCATGTGTGCAGACTCGAGAGAGCATTGTATGGATTGAAAAAAGCACCTTTTGATTGGTATACCAGGATCAACAAATATTTCACTAGGTTGGGGTTCACCAAAAGTGAATAATATGCGAACCTTTACCATATTATGGTTAAAGGTAAATTATTTATTACAATATTATATTTCAATGATTTAATTCTAACAGGTGACGAGAAGTTGATCAAATATTGGCAAAGAGGATATTTCAATAGAATTTAAGATTAAAGACATGAGGCTCTTGCATTATTTCCTTGATTTGGAAATTCATCAAAGAGATGGGGAGTTGTTTGTATCTCAAGGAAAGTATGCCAACGAGTACTAAAGAATTTTCACATGGAGAGATTCAAACCCTTAGAGACTCCTCTAATAGGAAATTGGAGGAAGAAAGATGCTACTTCAAGCAGAGTGGTAGAATTTAACTTTTAAAGGAATCTTATGGGTTCACTTACGTACTTGGTGAACACATGACTAGACATGTGGTATGCAATTAACCAGCTTAGTCAAGAAATGGTTAATCCAACCAAGCTCTATTGGAAGGAAGTTAAACATTTTTTGATATACCTCAAAGGCACCACCCCGTTTGGTCTGTGGTACAGGCGGACAGAGGGAGTGAATATTCAAGGCTTCAAAGATGCAAATTGGGCAGGGAGTCCATCCGACAAGAAGAGAACATTAGGGGAATCTTCAATATTGGATCAGCAGCAGCTTCTTGGTATAGGAGGAAGCAAATATCAGTTGCACTCAATTCAGTAGAAGCAGATTACATAGCTACTATTCATGCATCTTGTGAGGCTATCTACATGAGTAATATCCTTATTGGTTATTTGTTCAGTAGATGGATCCAACAGTGATTTACTATGATAACCATAATTGCATAAAACTCTTGGTAAATCCAGTTTTTCATAATAGGTCCAAGCATATAAACATTCGATAAAACCATCTCAGAGATTGTGTATAGAGGCGAATCATGATGCTAGAGTACATTTCTACAAAGGAACAAGATGAAAACATCTTGACAAAGGAACTATCAAGAAGAAAATTAAAGTTCCATAGAGTCAGGATCGAGGTATTAGATAATCCGTTTCTTGTTGAGAGGGAGTGTTGAAGATGGAAACAAGAAAATAATCTAATTTAATTTTCCCTTGAATCAAATTAGAATAAAATTGTAACCACGTCATATGAAAACTTGTAAGAGTAAATAAGTTAGGATGAATTATTTGGTTCAGTTAGTTTGAGTTAAGGGTCTAACTAGATGCATGTAGAGCATCTCATACATTATAGCAGCCTTGGTTGAGTTTATTTTGAGTTGTAATTAAATAACTCATTTTATCTGAGTTAAGGTCAATTTAACTAGCTCTAACTGATGGAGGAACTAGTGAGAGGTCATAGAGTGGAAATCAGAATTGAACCAAATCTAGTGATCAATCAGATAACTGATAACTCACTCATAAATAACTCATATATGTGAGTTCTAAGAAAGACCCAGTTGAGATTGGAGTTCAAGGGAAATGAAATATCATTTGTATAATCATCCAAATTATACAGTTGGTGCATGCAGTCAGATGAATGTCCCTAAAGGATTACGCAGTATGTTTTGGTAATTTCGCTAATTTATAGGGCTTAATTACCCTAGGAAACAGAGCAAGGAAATAACGATCATGGAGGGCAAAAAATTGGTTAAGTATTAAACCAGGCTTGTCTAGGAATCTGTGATACAGATAGAGATAGTGCAAAGGTTTCTCAGGGTTGAGAAAATCATTGTAATCCTCTCACATTTTGTGACTTATGAAATATACAGATAGTGGAGTTTTTAGTTGAGACTTTCCACAGTAAAATTTTGTGTACTATGTCATTGAAATTATTTCTCTTTATTGTTTTTTGATTTCGAAATGTTAATTGGTTTCCGCAATTAGTACAGTAGATTCAAGTCAATTTTTTTAGCATATTCAAATTTGTAGTTTGAATCTATGTGTATTTTCTACATAGGGTCTAGCTAGGACCAACTTTTAAATATGATGAAACCAACTTTAAGGGAGAAGATCCTAGATTCACTTTTGAATAAGAAGATTCTACTTCTACTATTTTCAAACTTTTTGTTTGAAGATGAAAAACAAATGATAAATAAGAAACTATAGAATTGAAAAAAAAAAACTAACTTGATCATTTCCTGCATAGGAAATCACCATGAAATATCTATGGACAACCATGAATTGTAGTGTGAATGAAAGGGAGAGGCCTTCACATTACCTTACAATACCATGAAATGGAAAGCTACAAGTATAGAAAGGGAATTTTCTTTGATGTCCAATAAGAATAGAATGACATGGTTAAATTAGATGGTTTTCCTATAATTAGCAACTCTTCCTTAAGTTTTATCTATCAACATGACAGATTCAAGGAAATGAATCTTGTTTTTTTTTTTTTTTAAGTTCCTCACCTTTAATTCCAAATGCAGTACATAAAGGTAACATAAATGCAACACATATAATAACAT
Source organism: Pinus albicaulis (assembly GCA_034641835.2). Classification (NCBI taxonomy): domain Eukaryota; kingdom Viridiplantae; phylum Streptophyta; class Pinopsida; order Pinales; family Pinaceae; genus Pinus; species Pinus albicaulis. The sequence continues at coordinate 1,282,224,575 of CM076577.1, read as the reverse complement.
TATATTTAATTATTAGGGTATTTTACAATTAGAATCAAAATATTTCACTAGTTGGTGGGCTTATATGCTTTTCCTCTCTCCTTCCTATCAGAATCAAGGGACTAACTAATGGCCTAGTTTTGGTTAAACTTCAATCTAATCTAAATTTATAGCTAGCCATAGATTTTCCCCTACATTTCCCCTAGGACCATGTGCTTATGCGAGAAACTTGTTTTTAGGTCGTTGCTTCACATTTCATTCATGATACCCTAGGGGTGAATCTGGCCAATCGAATAAGCATTCATTCATGCAAAGGAATTTCAGATGATAACATTCTAAGACATATGTGTTCATCATCTAAACCTTTATATTTATTTACAACTTTCCAAGCTTTTGTTTCATATTTAAGTTCATTATGAATTTTTTCTATAACATTTATTTCAAGCTCAATGAAGCAATATTTTGGAACCCCTCCAAAAGTAAACAATGTGATCAAACGTCTTGAAAGGGATGTTGTTCTTGGCTTATAGTTGGTTCCACATATTATGAAGGTTTTTATACTTGGGTAATGAACATAATTTTCATCTCTTTCAACTTTGATCATTGGCACTTGGAAATGGATCATTTTACATGGAAATATTATGTTAAGAACAAATTTCCCTTTGACTACATAGCCATTATATAAAATATGACATTGAATGAGCATGGGGTAGGCCTCTAAAATCGTATTGCTTAATGTTTCCCTTAAAATACAATTTTTGGGAATTATGAAGTCAAATATTTATATATAAATTCAGTACCATTAGTATGTATTGGAAACTCTCTATTCAAGTCATAAACCTCCTTTTTATTCTCATCCAAACATGGTATATCCTCCATATAGATAAAATTTACATCTAAGATATCACCTCCAAAGGGAATGGTTTTTTAAAGAATCAATGTAAAATGAGCTATGTACTTCTTCAAATTGGAAAAAATATGCACATGCATAAACATGCATTGTGCTTGATGGATAGATTTGTTAAACAAAATGCATGTACTTTTTTCATCTACTTCTACAAATGATTCAATGCAAACAAAGTAATAGTTGACTGATGATGACATGAGATTTTTCCCTTTTTCCTTGCAACCATACTTAATTAAGTGATATAGGGAGAAGGCAGGTCTAGGTCTTAATGTAGGTGTGATGGTGGTGTAATTGGGTTTTCACGATAAGCCATAACAGAATCTATGAACTGAATGAGCTTAGGATAATGGTGCAAGTAGTGGCCATAGGTCCACCAAGATAACTCATCGATTATTTCTTTCCCATTTAGAGAGGTTTTACTTATTCTAGATAAAAATAATTTTGTCTATGTTCAGTCTAAAGAAACCTTATTGCCTCTATTTCTTCAAGTGAAGGTACCTATAGTTGTCCAAAGGTGAGATCTAGTACGACGACAAAGTGGGTATAAATTGTGAACAATTATTGTCCTATGGATGTAGAAAGGCGAAGGTTTCGAAAGGGGTTAGGAGTATGAGAGGCTCTTTATAACACTGGCCAAGGTCATGAAACCTGGAATGGTTTTTTTTTGTAAACAAAAAATCACAATAAATAAATGTGCTAGATCTCACAAATTCAACATTTTTTTACCTTAGTTATCATATATTAAGATAACTAACCCAACCATATAGTGATAGAAATATAGTGTTATCTCACCTCAATTAATGTCATCAATTCTAAATGTTTCTCCCAACTTGACACCCTTGTATTCTCATTAAATTAATATCTACACAAGACTAGAAGATTGCAATTCACTCAAAAGTTCCATTTCAATTTAGGAATTGTGAAACCTAGAATTAGAAGGTACTGGAATGTACATACTTAATTTCTTCCTATAGAAAGAAAGTTCTCAAAGCTTCCAATGTATTAGATACAAAAGTTTTTTGTTGCATAATATAAAATTGTAAATGATGTTTAGTGCTTGTAGTATTTTTGTTGAAAGTATTAACTAAATAGAATTTGAACCCGTAAGTAATGGGAAACACCACAAGATCACAACTACATGTATCCCTCATATTGCTATCAACCCTGTTCCATCTTCTGACTAGATAGTGACAAATAAAAACAAATAATACACCTTTGAATTACCATTCTTCATAAATTATTCCATCTATGGAAGTATGATATTGGAAATCTGAAGAAATTTGTAAGTTGGAATTTCTAGGTTGTACAACAACTCCCTTTAAGATAAAAAATAAATGTTAAGTTAGTTCAAATATCTACCACTCATATGAAAATAAATATAGTAAGTAGTGTAGTGCATTATGCAGAAGCATAAATGCATCAACTTGAAAGTAACTTACCTTGAATTAAGAATGTAATGTTACCATTTTGAGTTATTTTCTTCTGATAGTTATTCTAGTTTGACATCTGAATTGATCCTAGTTTTCCTACACATATTCATGAGAGCAATGAGGCAAACTTAGATTAAATTTGGCCAAATATTAAATTTAATTTCTTAAAAAAATAATAATTAAAAGGACTTGAGTGCATGAATACCTAATTCTTGAATGAGCTTTTCTTGGTTTTGAGAATAAATTATTGTAGTAGATTAATATTGGAGAAAATCTCCCTTCGCTTGATGAAGATGCAACAAAGTAAACATTGAATTTTTTGTTTCTATGTTGGATCGAGGGTTTTCTACTCCAATATTTTCCAAATCCTAATTTTTTTCTCTATTGAAAATGACCAACCATGTGAAGGTGGAAGCATTCATGGCCCTTAACCCCATCCTCACATCAGTCTCAATTCCCTGGTACCAGATATATCTACTATATAGGAAATAGTTGAAAGAAAGACATTAAGATACATAAAATATAAAAATAAAAAATAAAAAAAAATCAAAGATTCATTCATTCATTCATAGATCCACAAAATATTTCATCTCAATAAATTTAATCATAAAAAATATGTTTAGATAATATGAAACAAGGTCGTATACATTAAACAAACATATAACAATTATTGATTAACATATAACATTCATTCATTAATCAAGAAACAAAATAATTCATCTCAATAAATTTTATCATCAAAAATATGTTTTCATAGTATGGTACATGATGTTTTTAATGTTATAACTAGTACAATCATTTATTTATTTTTTTCTTTAACTTTTACGGCTTGTTCCTGTACTCATGATGTTGTTGATTCTACCACAAGATGGGTAGATCATCATTTGTAACAAGAAATAAATGTTAAATTGGTATTTTTTGTTATTTTTATTCCAATTATTTCATTAATAGAAAGAGCATTAAAGTTTTCCTTATCTCGTGCACTAGTTGACATTGTTGGAATGAATTCCTTATGCTCCTCTTCTGATATAGGATCCTCATGTATGCCACTGTCTTCCATTTAAAGTTTCCTCGTGGTGTCTGTACGTTGTTGTGTGATCTCTACCAAAAAATCCTATATAAGAAAGAAAATATTTTTTCGATTAGATAATGTAAAATTAAAAAAAAAAAAAAAACAATCATGATTGAACTTATGACATCAAAAAATCACTTTAAAATATGGTTATTACCTGATTCCTTAAAATATATTGGCTTAGCATGTCAGCCTATCTTTAATCTCAGGAATTTTATTTCTAACGTGAATCAAACAAACAATTTCTTCGTTCATTCTAACCACAAGCTTATTGATCATTACAATTGGGTCAAGAGAAATGAACAACTCATCATCATCAAACTAGTCAAGATCATTGTCTTCATGTCCCCCCATAATACATATTTCAGTAAAAGGAAATATTTTCAATTATCTAAAAAAATACTCAATCTCACACTAAGTTATTTCAATTATTTAAACAAATAATCTCCTACCTTATTTTCAAACTCTACCAATATTTCTGAAATATATCTTTAACGAAAATAAAATATATATATATATATTTTCCTTTCGTAAACATTCCTAGAAGTAGTGAAATGAAGAAAATATGTATTTTTCTTTCATAAAATTTCTTTAAAGTAGTGAAATAAATATATTGTGATAACCTATCTTGCTTATAGTATAGATAGCAAGGAAATAAGTAAAGAAGAGATAGAGATGAAGAGTTTTTATTATTATGAAACAAATTCTACTAAAAAATGGCCTTTAAACCTCACTTTGTATAACTTTAACCCTCGTAAAGGAGGCACCACCCACATGCAATTTTCCTTCCTTGACTTATGATGAAGTGAACTGGAGGAGAAACATGTGAATTCTACTCTTCTTATGGTTGGCAATAGTTTTGAAATCAAGGTGGCCAAGAATCCCGTATTACATGAGAAAAGAAAAAACATCAAGATAAAATGTCGTCTGATTTAATATCATGTAGAGGGAAAGACTATTAATTTGAAACATTGGTCCACAAATGAGAAAATTGTTGATATCTTCACCAAATCACTTTGAAGAGAAAATTTTGAAAATTTTAAAATGATGCTTGGACTCAAAAAAACCCATTAAAATTAATTGGGGAATGTTATATGCATAATAATTTGGATTTTTTTGTTGTTGTACATAATTTGAGCGAGGTGAAATGAACAATCTTAAGAAAATAACAATAGTCCCTCGTAGAATGTAAGAAAAGTGGCAACTTCCTTTGTATATACATGACTTGAGTTACTAAATATCACAATAATATGGAGTTATTACTATTATGATTTGAATTGGATCATTATATCTTTTTTAATCCATCTTGATGCATTTGGAGTGGAAAAAGTGGAGGAATCAATTCATGGGACCATTTTTACTAGTGGGACCCAGTTTGGAAAAACAGGATCTGAAATATTTCAAGAGCATTTTGAGGCCTCAAATGATATTTTTTTAGGGGTAAATTTTTTTTCCTTAACGGAACATATTTTCATTCCATTCTACACAGAGAAATATTTCCAACGACATAAGAACAACGTCAATCGGGGTCTAGATGAAAAAGTTATGCTGCTTAGAAGTTGACCTTCCTATTTTCATGCCTATAGTTAGGGAGGATGTGGCGTAAACCCACCTTATTCATGGAAAAGGGGCTAGACACATGTTTTTTATGTAAAATAATCTTGAAGATTCTATTTTGTAACTCTAATTAAGAGTTGATGTAGTCAAAATTAACCACTAGTAGGATATCGTGTTATGTTATAACCGGGCCACCAGGAGGAAGAGCCATTTCATTCTTTCGAGAGAATTTTGTTCTATAATTAAGAGAATATAGCCAGGATATAAATGAAGTAGAGAACACATAGATTATTTGTGCACTATATTAGCCCACGGGCCACAAAAATTACTTCCTTATACCTACATCCATATTTCCAGACAAAGAAAGAGAGTGAAGTGGCCTCACCTTCTAACTAGGTTTTTCTCCCAAAAGGGTTTCCCAGAGATCTTATCTTGTTTCTTATGTATGTGTGAGATTGTTTTTTCATTCTCTAGTTTTTATACATAATTTATATTTTCATGCATGCACTAATTACAATTAAATCTATAGATCTTAAAGTTTAATAAAACTTTAATAGTCTAGAATCTTAATATTTTAATATATTATTATCAAATATGTTGTGAAGAACTTTCCAGTGGAATATCCATGGAAGTTTATAGATCATTTGGTATCAAAGAAGGTTTCTTTTGGTATTCTTGTGGAGATTGTAGGGATCTATATCAACCGAGAATCATAAAACCCTAATCATGGTTGATGAATCTATAAAAGAACCTCATGATCCTGCAGAGGAGAGGTTTTCGTGGCTTGAACAAAAGATTTCTGATGTAAACCACAATTTAAACCTCCTCATGGTGACCCTAAGCAATAATTTAGGGATATTTTGATAATATAGGGGCTTGAATGCAGAGGAAAAATTAGAAGGGGGAACAGGATATAAGGGATAAACTGAGAACCAACCGAAGAAATAACTTGAAAAAATATCAACCTGGTTCGAGTGTCATGAATCAATAACAATCCCTGTTTAAATTGGAAGAAACATTTGATATAAATTCATACCATTATGATATCGATGATATGAAGTTTAACCATTGGTTGCAGCAAATAGAATTTTATTTCAGTTTCCATCAGATCGAAGAAGGGAAAAAGATCTCATTTGTGTGGCTGAAATTGGAGGTCCATGCACTCACTTGGTGGGAGATCCACATGGAAACCCTGAGATTGGAGGGAGAACCTCTAGTTACAAATTGGGAGGATTTCAAAACCCTCATTAAGTCACATTTTTATCCCATTAGATACGTGGAGGACTAGTGGATTCAATGGAATTACTTCAGGAAAATGTCAGGCCAAAGCATGCAGGAGTATACCACAGAATTCAGAAAGATGGTTGTAATGTTGGGTATCTATCCAAAGAACCCATATGTACTCCTAAATTATTTGGGGAGTTTACACCTCCATTTGTGTGATTAAGTGATGTTGTTCAATCCAAAATTAGTGGATGAGGCTTGTGTACAGGCACGGTACTTGGAGAAAATAGGCCTAAAAAGAGCGCAATCAAGTGGATCGAAGTAGAAGGAGAAAAAAGACTCTCCTAAGGAGGGGAAGAAGAAGAAAAAAGGGGGCAAATATAAGAATATAGCAGCCATATCACACTAATGCAAAGATCCTAGCAACCACTGTAACATTCATGGCTATACATAGGATAAGTGTTGGAAGTTGCTTCTAGAGCTAAAGCCAAAGAACAAGAAGAAAGATAACAATAATAAGAATATCAAGGCCACTAATTCAAGAAACCAAGTTGAAAGTAGCTCAAATGTTGATGAGAATATCATTTGTACTCAGTACAAAAGGAGGTGAATCTGACTAGCCTTCAGTAACAGGAAGAGAAATAAATGACCAAACTCTTCCATATAAAGATACATGTCAAGTAGAAAAATATCGATGCTCTATTTAACTCGGGATTGCAGGAGAATCTCATTGTATCAGAGTTGTTCAATAATTTGGGGTTGTAATTTCATGACCATCAAAACCCATATCCACTTGTATGGGTAAATAAGGATTAGAGCTGAAGGTAACAAAAAAGTGTATAATTAGATTTCCTATTAGTGTTTATTTATTGATGAAGTAGATCTAGTTGTGGTTCCCCTTGATGTATGTGGAGTCATATTTTGGAGTCCATACATGTATGTGCAAGATGCAATATCCATGAGGAGACTCAATCAATACCGGCTCATCAATTATGGAAAATCATTCCTAATCAACGTACATAAAGGAAAGTCAAAAATTTCACTTGTAAGTGCTAATCAAGCGAAGAAATTGATAAGGTCTAGAAAAAAGTATGTTTTATTGTTTTCACGAGAAGGTCAGTCTGAAAAGGAGTCAATAAGAGGTAAGGAATCCCTGGAGGGGCATACTGAGAAACAAAAGAAATAATTCTATGGGTTTTTACAGGCATACAAGGACGTGTTCCGAGATCCTAAAGGGTTACCACCTAAGAGAGAAGTGAAGCATGAGATCCAGTTATTTCTAGAATCTCCATTTCCAAATATTTGGTTGTACAAGAAGTCTCATATAGAAGCAAATGAGGTGAAGAAATATTTGCAAGAGATACTGGAACAAAGCATCATTCGACCAAGTAGATCACCAAGTGGGTCATCCATCATTATTGTGCCAAAGAATGATGGGACTTGGTGGATGTGTATATATTATAGGGTGTTGAATAAAATCACACTTAAGAACAAATACCCCCTTCCCAGGATAGATGGTCTGTTAGATCAGTGTTAGTCAATTTGATGTCTCAAATTTCTATCATGAATTATCCACCGAGATTATTAATTTGATGATGTGAGGTGCACTATATATTCTTAGGTAACCTTGTTCTCTTACTTCATTGTGTATGTTTATGTTGTTTTGGGGATTTTGTATCTTATGTCTAAATTTTTTCTAAGAAATGAAATATCTTAATGCTATTGAATAGTTAAATCTAAATGAATTTTAATGATGAAAACTAATTCTTAAAGAAGTAAGAAAAGAAAATGTTGTTTTTATTCTAAAGAGAGAAAGTGAATTACAAACTATTTTTAACGTAATATGAAATCTAAAAGAAGGAATAAAAGGAAATGTTCACTAACTAATCTAAATTGTAATAAAAAAAATTAAAAATTGAGTGGCGTTAGTAGGCCAGCAAAACATCTATGAAAATATCTAACTAGTTTAAAATGGAGCATTATTATAGATCTAATTGCATTCAAATGACAAGATGAAATATTTTCCTATCTTATCCATTCAAAGCTTCTAGTCTTATGAAAACTAAGCATAATTCTAATTTAATTCTTTCTTAACTTAATCTAACTCTATTCCATGGATTGAAAGCATAAATCATATTACTAAGTGTTATAGGTCAATTTGGGCACCATTCCCAATGACCTGGTTAAATTGTGTTAGCCCCCCTATGAGAATTTTTACAAGAAAAACAGGGGGCTAAGTTTGTTGTTGAGCCTTCAAGGAATGCATTTCCTCTGAAAACACAGTCTCCTTGAAGCCTCCATGTGTCTTTTATCCTTTGATAAATTCCCCTCTGTTGATTCCTATTATAAAGCCTCCCTATTTTTGAAGAAATGCCCAAAGGCCCCCTTTTCCCTCTTATTTCAACCCCCACTTAGCTTCTACTTGTTTCCCCTTCTATTTCCCTTCATTACCCTTCAAATTCCCCAAAAATCCCCTTTAAATTCTACCCATACCCCTTGTTTGGGCTAGGTCGCCCTTATCCCTCTATCGTTCCCCTTTCTAACCTTTAAATCACATTAGAATGGGCCCAAACCCACTTTCTAGCTTTATAACAGGGCTTAGCCCTTTTCCCGCTAGCCCTTTTAAAACCACTTCCCCACATAACCCTTACCCATGACCAAGCGCTTAAAGCCTTAGGTGCACATCGCATATCGCATCCATCGCAGATCGCATTTTCGTGTGTTGTGCTCGTTAGATCCATCACAAATATTTGCGAGGCGATCTGATCGCGTTGCAAATATTTGTGATGCGATCGTCTGATCGCCCCATTGCAACCCCGCCCGATCACATATTTCTCCGTCGCATATTCTCCCGTCGCACTTCCGCTCGTCGCAATTTCATGCGTCGCATAATCCACCCCATCGCATTATCACAAGCGCAAGATTTCTGTTTGGTGCCACTCTCCGCCATCGCACTTTCCGCTCTTGCGATTTGCGATCTCCATACCGGGTCCCACCTCCATGGCTCCACTTCATTGTTTTTCTCCGTTTCCCTATGTTATTCGCCCAAACTTTTAATCTTTGGCTTTTTACACTAATAGCCTTTTCCTTCGCCTTTCTCCATTATTTCTGTTGTTTTCACTATTCCGCCATTGTTCCTCCAGGCCTCCAAAGCATTTCTCTGCCACCACTGCCTGGTTTGTAATAGGTGTATTATATTAAACAGGCAGCATAGAGATGGCCATTACAGCTGCCAGTGAAGCAGCAATGACGGTTTTTGAGGGATCCAAGCCGATTGATTGAATATGAACAATTATAATCCCGCATTCAAAGGAAAGGGCGCAATTTGAAGACTTAAGCACGCAAAGGGTCATATCCACATTTTAAAATCAGCAGGACGTATTTTCTCCAGGCGTGCACCTTCCTACAAGAAATCTCCATTGCCTCCTCGAGCCCTAAAATGATTAATTACACTAACTGAAGCTCATTTAAGTCAGTCAGGAAGTAGTTATTAAGGTATGGAGAGACCTGCAGATTTTTACCGAGTTCATTTATTCCAGAAGGCAGCGCAGAGCTCCAGACGCCGTAAGGACTTAAAGAGCATATCAGAGGTCAATCTCAACCTGAAAGAGGCCTCCAAATAGTCTACAGCACGACTCCATTAAGCATTATGGGCGCGAACACTTCCGTGATTCTGTCTTAATGAGATCAATTAAATGTCTATCTACCTCTGTTTCTCTCTTCTCCTATAAGAACTCCCGAGAACATAATGTTGTGGTTGTTGTTCAGTTGTTGGGCATCTTGCTGTTAGAGGGATTCATTAGACTGTTAGAACAGTCTTGGGAGGGAATAGTAGAGTAGTTGTATGTAATAGGCTGGGAGGAGAAGTCTGGACTATATCAGCCATTGAGCTTATTGTACATGACTGGTTTTGCATCAATTAATCAAAGCACATTTCACAGGATCCTGGTCTATTACTATTGGTGATGTTTTCCTCACTCTGTTTATTACATTTTCATGTTGTTTCATGTTCTTCAGGCTCACATCAGAAGCTTGGCATAATATTCACCCTTGATAGGTGCCTTATGTTGCTGCTCTCCCAGCCCTTAATGTTTTCTGCTTTGTGTGCCATCTGAGAATTGTTTTCAGTTAATTTAACCAGTGTAGTGGATGTTATTGCTTGCTCTCTGATGTATGAATTGAATGAAGCTGTTCTTAGATGACTCTTTGTAATCTTATCTCTGTTTTCCCTTGGAGTTTCTAAAGCTGACCTGGAGTTAAATGACCTCTGGTCCGATCTATAAGCGGCCCCTTTGTCCCTCTTAGAAAGTTGTCTTTGAGTATGTCCAAGCAGGTCTGGAGTTAAATGACCTCTGACCTGATCTATAGACAGAAATTTGGTTGCCTTCCTTCTCTCATTTTCAATCCTTAATGTTTCATCCCACCCTCTAATCTAAATATCCTTTAGTGTAGATGACTTGCCCTCTGAAAGCCTTGGCTAGTGGATGCAAGTAATTTCCTTTCATGACTCCATAGCCCAATGGATGGCACTGTTTGGGCCTATCCTCTTTGCTGAAGCCTCCTGCTATTCTGTTTCCTTTCTCCCATTACTTTCTCAGTCTATGATCTCCTGACCAACCCAGCAACCAACCAACCAAATCATTTAAACCCCCCTATGTGCTTCATAACTAGCCTAACATCTCATCTTGAGCATCAAAGATATATCATTCTTTGCTCTATTTGGAGATATCCCTCTCCGGGTCCAGGAGGGATAGATCCTAGGGCCCAAAAGTGGTTATGATGTTGTCTCATCTTTTGGTCTTGCCAATCTGGCCAAAACATGGGAACCCCAACATAATGGCAACTCCGCTGGAGACATTTCACCTTAAAAATACTTAGGTACTCATAAGACCCAAGATCTCTGGTTAGATTGGCATTCAATTTGCTGATGGTGGACAGCATCCTATTTCAAACATTCATATACATCCACCTGGCGACTCCACACTCCCTATGATCCAAATACCTAATGACTCCACTGGTGAAGGACACTAAACTGGTTGAGAAGAAGCAGTAGCCTTATTTCCATAAGCATGAATCCAAACATGGACAGAGATACAAAGTATGACACTTTGTGTGATCAATTAATTGAATTAACAGAAACGTTTAGTGAAGTGCTGAAGATGTACATGGCTAATACGAATGCAGATGATGGTTATTTCGAGCAGCCCATGCATCTTTCAGAGTAAGAACAAACTCAAAGATGAGAAGATGAGCAAGACATGTATGATGTTCAAGAATCTATAGAAGATGAGGAGGTTAGTGATCAGGAATTGCCTGATTGCTTACCTATGCCTTGTGTTATGCTGACCAAAGAACATCAGGACCTATTAGCAAAGGCTGATAGGGAAAGCTGCCTTGAGGAAGCAGAAGACTACATGGAAGAGGCAGAATCTGGTGTGGAAGATGAGGCTCAAGAAAACACCCAGCCTCCAAATCAGCTAATACAAGAGAAAGAGGACTGTTGTGCTTCTGTCCATGATGAAAGGGAAAGCCCTCTTTTGAAAGAAGAAGAGATAGAGCGGATATTAAAACAACATTCCACCTCCGAGGCCTTCTATAGAACGCGCACTCTTGCCCATTCATCTTATGAGTTTGATGATTCAGATTCAGAAGACTCCTGTATGGATCAGAATGAAGAAAGACCTGCTGAGAGTCCGATAGGTTGGAAGGGTGATATTACTTACAGCTAAAATTTTCCTTTTCATGATCTGTTTGAGGGTGAGTGTTTTCAAAGAGAAGCCGAGCTTGCAGAACCATCATCCTTAGATTCATGGGATGAAAATCAGAGCCAGCAATTTCAGAGAGGTAATGAAACCAGTCAGCCTATCTATGACACTGATGAGGAGAGCTATGACAGTATAATAGCAGATGAAGATTCTATGAATCTTCATTCTGCTCTACCACACATCATCAGTGAGAATGGAAACCATCAGTTTTTATTTTCAGAAGATGAGGAGGAAAGAAAAAAAGAGATTCTGGAGCAGAATTTAAGCAAAGAGCTTTCTCTTGAAAAAAAGGAAGCAATGGACCAAAACCCTGCTCAAGAATACGTAGATCTTCTCACAGAGCTCAGCACCTCAGAGCAGAACATATCAGAGCTCCAGGAGGACACTGCTGCAATCTATGATGAGTCCTCCATTTTAGAAAGTGAAGCAGATGAAGGAGATTCTCTCCTTCAAGAGAGTTTTATCCTTGATCCAGTGGAAGAAGAAGAGATCTTGGTTGAAGCCTACCTGCTAGATACTCATAGCCAGGTATCATTTCATGATCCTTGTGCACATTTCCTGCATATACTTGAAGAAGGATCAAGGGTTTTTTTGAGCAGCATGTTGCAAATAGAGAGAGCATTTTTCAAGGCTGCTGTTATGGAACAAAAGGAGTGTGAGCTGCCCTGCCTATTCAGCCTGCTCAAGGAGTTGAGCAAGAAAGACCAGTCATGGGATCACTTGAAGGACTGGTTGAATTGGAAGAAAATGTTTGTAAGCTAGACTGTAAATATTTTAGTTAGAGTAGGGTAGGTAGGAAAAGCTAAATAAAGCTCAGCGTATGATCATGTAGTTAGTTGTTTTCATTTTCTGTTTTAGAATGTAGAGAATAAACCTGCTAGACAGTCTAATCCTAGCAGGTAGTAGTGTAGGTAGAGAAACATGTGAGACCAACAGTCTAATCTGGTCTTATGGAGTAATAAAGGTAGATTTAGGATAGGTCTATTTTCCTGTTTGTAAAAATTGATGATGTAAAGGGTTTGCAAGTCCAAATGCACCCAAAAGAAAAAATTTTAGGACTATAGTGTGGGTAGGTAGAATTGTTACTGCTGATATGATGTCTTCATAATATGTGGCAGCTGAAAAGCAAAGAAGAAAGATGGCTTAAACAGCAGGCGTCTGGCCTACTCCAAAGATCAATTTCTGAATTCTTGACTCCTTCAAGAAGAAGCCATCCCCATGTGGAGCCACTGTTAGCCCCCCTATGAGATTTTTGACAAGCAAAACTGGGGGCTAAGTTTGTTGTTGAGCCTTCAAGGAATGCATTTCCTCTGAAAACACAGTCTCCTTGAAGCCTCCATGTGTCTTTTATCCTTTGATAAATTCCCCTTTGTTGATTCCTATTATAAAGCCTCTCTATTTGTGAAGAAATTCCCAAAGGCCCCCTTTTCCCTCTTATTTCAACCCCCACTTAGCTTCTACTTGTTTCCCCTTCTATTTCCCTTCATTACCCTTCAAATTACCCCAAAATCCCCTTTAAATTCTACCCATACCCCTTGTTTGGGCTAGGTCACCCTTATCCCTCTATCGTTCCCCTTTCTAACCTTTAAATCACATTAGAATGGGCCCAAACCCACTTTCTAGCTTTATAACAGGGCTTAGCCCTTTTCCTGCTAGCCCTTTTAAAACCACTTCCCCACGTAACCCTTACCCATGACCAAGTGCTTAAAGCCTTAGGCGCACATCGCATATCGCATCCATCGCAGATTGCATTTTCGTGCGTTATGCTCGTTAGATCCATCGCAAATATTTGCGATGCGATCGTCTGATCGCCCCATCACAACCCCGCCCGATCGCATATTTCTCCGTCGCATATTCTCCCGTCGCACTTCCGCTCGTCGTAATTTCACGCGTCGCGTAATCCGCCCCATCGCATTATCGCAAGTGCAAGATTTCTGTTTTGTGCCACTCTCCGCCATCGCACTTTCCGCTCTTGCGATTTACGATCTCCGTACCGGGTCCCACCTCCGTGGCTCCACTTCATTGTTTTTCTCCGTTTCCCTGTGTTATTCGCCCAAACGTTTAATCTTTGGGTTTTTACACTAATATCCTTTTCCTCCGCCTTTCTCCATTATTTCTGTTGTTTTCACTATTCCTCCATTGTTCCTCCAGGCCTCCAAAGCATTTCTCCGCCACCACTACCTGGTTTGTAACAGGTGTATTATATTAAACAGGCACCACAGAGATGGCCATTATAGCTGCCAGCGAAGCAGCAGTGACGGTTTTTGAGGGATCCAAGCTAGTTGATTGAAGATGAACAATTATAATCCCGCATTCAAAGGAAAGGGCGCAATTTGAAGACTTAAGCACGCAAAGGGTCATATCCACATTTTAAAATCAGCAGGACGTATTTTCTCCAGGCGTGCACCTTCCTAAAAGAAATCTCCATTGCCTCCTCGAGCCCTGAAACGATTAATTACACTAACTGAAGCTCATTTAAGTCATTCAGGAAGTAGTTATTAAGGTATGAAGAGACCTGTAGATTTTTACCCAGTTCATTTATTCCAGAAGGCAGCGCAGAGCTCCAGACGCCGTAAGGACTTAAAGAGCATATCAGAGGTCAATCTCAACCTGACAGAGGCCTCCAAACAGTCTACAACACGATGCCATTAAGCATTATGGGCACGAACACTTCCGTCGTTCTGTCTTAATGAGATCAATTAAATGGCTATCTACCTCTGTTTCACTCTTCTCCTATAAGAACTCCCGAGAACATAATGTTGTGGTTGTTGTTCAGTTGTTGGGAATCTTGCTGCTAGAGGGATTCATTAGACTGTTAGAAAAATCTTGGGAGGGAATAGTAGAGTAGTTGTATGTAATAGGCTGGGAGGAGAAGTCTGGACTGTATCAACCATTGAGCTTATTGTACATGACTGGTTTTGCATCAATTAATCAAAGCACATTTCACAGGATCCTGGTCTATTACTATTGGTGATGTTTTCCTCACTCTGTTTATTACATTTTCATGTTGTTTCATGTTCTTCAGGCTCGCATCAAAAGTTTGGCATAAGATTCACCCTTGATAGGTGCCTTATGTTGCTGCTCTCCCAGCCCTTAATGTTTTCTGCTTTGTGTGCCATCTGAGAATTGTTTTTAGTTAATTTAACCAGTGTAGTGGATGTTATTTCCTGCTCTCTGATGTATGAATTGAATGAAGCTGTTCTTAGATGACTCTTTGTAATATTATCTCTGATTTCCCTTGGAGTTGCTAAAGCTGACTTGGAGTTAAATGACCTCTGGTCTGATCTATAAGCAACCCCTTTGTCCCTCTTAGAAAGTTGTCTTTGAGTATGTCCAAGCAGGTCTGGAGTTAAATGACCTCTGACCTGATCTATAGACAGAAATTTGGTTGCCTTCCTTCTCTCATTTTCAATCCTTAATGTTTCATCCCACCCTCTAATCTAAATATCCTTTAGTGTAGATGACTTTCCCTCTGAAAGCCTTGGCTAGTGGATGCAAGTAATTTCCTTTCATGACTCCATAGCCCAATGGATGGCACTGTCTTCGCCTATCCTCTTTGTTGAAGCCTCCTGCTGTTCTGTTTCCTTTCTCCCATTACTTTCTCAGTCTGTGATCTCCTGACCAACCCAGCAACCAACCAACCAAATCATTTAAACCCCCCTATGTGCTTCATAACTAGCCTAACATCTCATCTTGAGCATCAAATATATATCATTCTTTGCTCTATTTGGAGAGATCCCTCTCCAGGTCCAGGAGGGCTAGATCCTAGGGCCCAAAAGTGGTTATGATGTTGTCTGACCTTTTGGTCTTGCCAATCTGGCCAAAACATGGGAACCCCAACAAATTGGACATCATCCCCAGAACCGATGAATAGGGTCTATCATCCTCTATCATTTTAGTTGCTACATGCCCTAAGACAAAGAGCAAGAACAAATCATCCACAACTTCCATTGAAAGGTTTCCAAGATTTGAATTATATGCTATATCACCTATGAGCTCACCAACCTAATTTCTCAAGGGGCTAAGTGCATTGCATATGTAGGCACATCCATTAAAGGATGCTTTGCAAAGCACTTCCTGACACTCAAGGGTGTGTTGGTCAATTGGGAGCGAAATTTTCATTGTTCCAGAATCTCCACATGGCCAGTGCCTTCTAGAAGAATGCATATGTGTCAAACTTCGAATCCATGTCTATTTGACATCTCTGAGCTTGGGAACATCTCCTGCCTATTATTAGAAAGTCATTGATTGTAAAACTACCTTTAGATCATCTACAAATTGAGCACAGATCATAGTGCTTGAGAAGGAAGAAATTGAGTAGAGAAATGCTGGTGGAATTTCAATTGAGGGTTTGATTTGAGTGATATGCTTCTGGAGAGATGTTCATTGTGATGAGGCTGGGATGACATTGGAGATGGTGACATCAAATCAAACGCTAGTTGTAACCTCCCCTTATATCCATTAATAAATATTGTTGCTTACTTTCCCACATATGTATATGTATAAGCTTTTGTCTTTCATATTATGGATTCTCATCTGATGTATATGGTTCATGTTTCGTTGATTTAACTTAATAACTTGAATAGGAATTTATATATTGCAATCTCTTTGCTGTTTAGTGTTCATTCTTGCAGGAAATATTTTGTTGATCTAGCTTAGATTTGAATCTACAGCAAGAGCGACAGAAGGAGAATAGGAAGTGCTTGGACCCCAAGTAGGTTTCTTGATATATTCTATGTGTCTATTTATCATTAGGAAAATTATCTGCAAAGTCTTTAATCTATTCTTCTAAATGCATAGCACCACATTTAGGGAATAATGTTTTATCTGTAATTGATAATTATGCATAACAAATTGACGACTCTGGTGGGGAGTTTACCCTTCATCCTTGGTGTGTTTGCCTCTATTTATCCACCTAGTAGCATTTACTCTTAAATATTAGGTTTTTTGAAATCAAATTTGCATTAGAAGTGTGTCAAACAGCCTGAGTTTTTGTTCTCAGATGCACCCAACGCACTGTTGAACAGGATACAGACCTTTGCAAAGAACTGTCTCCCATTCACGGGTGCTTTGCAACACACTATATCCCCTTAGAGACTATGTTTCCCCCTAGAACCAACAAAATCCCCATTGAATTTGTCATTGCATTTTCTTTCAGCCTTTTTTTGTTGTATTTTCAAGAGCATGATGCCTCATAGAGACTAGTGACTTTACCTGAATCTTCCTCCTTTGAAAGAAAATTGTGTTCAATATTTATTTAAATTTTTTTTATTTATCATTGACAAATTAATTTTGAAATATTTTCATTACTGCATTAGATCCATTTTCTTTTGAAAAGGAAATTTTCGTCAAATTCTTCATTTCCTATAGGAGAAATTGTAGTAAAATTCTTGATTTTTCCTAAAGAGAGAAATTGTTGTTCAATTCCTCATTTCTCAAAGTAAAAGGAATTTTTTTTTATTGATTTGATGCATTTAGTTTCCTTTTCTACATTCACATTAAAGGAACTGAAAAGAAAAAACTGCATTTTCATGTAGTGGATTGTGTGTTTTGCATAGGAAAAAATTAGGAAAGTTGTATATTAGTTTGTGCTCTTTGTTGTTTGCTCTCAAAACTTATTTCTCTTTCCCTCTAGTAGCTAGGATTTTCATTGAAGAAACTAAAATTAAAAGTTTTCTTATAATTTTATTTTTCATTTTAGGAATTTCCAACCCATCATCGCGGTGAACCTTAAAAGGAAAATTTTTAAACAAGATCAATTTGAAATTTACATTAATTTACCTAAAAAAGCATTGAAAACATAACGATAACATTTAGAAGGTCTAGGCTAGAGACATGTTCTGGCATTGTAAAACATAGCATCCTTAATTAATTTTTTGCAATACATTCCTAGTGTGATACCTCACTCCACGTACGTAAGTATATCGTAGCTCGTCCACGTACTTTTAGGTATATCGGGAGGTGTTACAGAATGAAACGTATAAAGGGGTGCTCTCACTGTGCAGTTTCGCATTAGACAGCGCTAATATGGACTTGGACCTCCACGTACCCTTAGGTATATTTGGGAGGAAAACTTTAGAATGCTACCCATCCATAGTGAACCAATTCAGCCGCCTTGTAAATTGTGATACACCGAACATAGCATCCGGGGTGATTGCCTGCCCGTACTTCTTGGTTCGCCAGGAGGTATTATACATGTCATAGTTTTTTGGTAAACATTTTGCCTAGTATTACCCTTTTATTTTTTATTTTTTTTTTTGGTTAAAATAAATCAGTCATCGTGGAAAAAAAAAATCCTTTTCCCCATCGTTCGTGTAGATTAGCATTGAAAACACCTTTACCACTAGAATTTACTCCTAGTCGACGAAAGTGACATCACTCTACCGAAACCAGTACTATTAGTACCTCTGGTGAAGCATCATCTTCCCATATGCCAGAGCCGACACATGTTGTTTCTACAAATCCTGGTTTGTCTACTGTTGTAGAGATGGATTCCTCATAGAAAACCCGTGGTCACGATCCATCCAATCAGTGAGACCATACCTCCCGAAATCAACGTTGTTCAACAGGAAGGTTATCTAGGTCCTCTCTCTTCTTTTCTAGAAAATATGAATCCCGAAGTCGAACAACTGGAATTTTTTCCTCCATTGGTCATCCCACATTTTTCTATAGCCATTGAGTCTCCCATATCACAAACTCAACCTCCTAAAATATACTTTGGGCCTAACGGCGAAATACTTCCACCTGGTTTGATTTTGATTGAATAAATCCCACAAGATGAAACACCTTTAACTCGGGGAGGAGCTCTTCTTATACGAGTCATTTCCTTAATCACCACCCTCCGCTTTAGTTGATCCTGTGCCTATTCAAATTCTCGTCATTTAAAAAGGGTATAAATTTGGTTGAGTAACCATACCTGAACCAACATCTTCGGTTTGTCTATATGTTCCAATTACGTCAGCACATAGCCTTGCTACCCCGTCGATGTTTACAACTTCACCAGAGTCATATTTACATGGAGGCCCTTTGCTTCCATCAGGCTATAAATATTTATCTGGAATTTTCTCTAGTGCATCTTCAAACCCATGGACTTCACCAATTTCATCGTTTGGTATTCTAACTGGTAAACCTATATTGAGTACTAATCGGCTTGATTCTTTATACACATAATTAGGGAAATATCAAGCTAGTCCTTCTAGGTCTATCCCATCCAGTACCATATCAACTAACTCCCTGCATTTGGAGGGCAATATTTTCCATCTTATTATCCTCCTCATGCTAGGGGGCAACCTTTGGTCACCCACTTTGACCATACTCCGTCATTTTTTGGTCAACCTAATGTCGAAATGAATGTTTGTTAATGGAAGCACACTCTGCCTATCCAACCACAAAGGGTTGTACACTCGTATCAATCAATTCAACTTGTTACACCCACATCAATTTCACTTTTTAATACATCTTTACCCCTATTATAGAATCAAGTTGTTG
The DNA here is from genome assembly GCA_034641835.2 of Pinus albicaulis. Taxonomy (NCBI): domain Eukaryota; kingdom Viridiplantae; phylum Streptophyta; class Pinopsida; order Pinales; family Pinaceae; genus Pinus; species Pinus albicaulis. Next base: position 1,282,205,153 of record CM076577.1, on the reverse strand, counting down.
TACAAGAACCATTTCAGGCGGGTCCTTCAACTCAATACCCTCAAGTATTGAGCCCACAGACTCCAAATCCTTCGGCTAATATACAACAGCAACCAGTACCTGGAATCATTTATTCACAAACTGGAATACCATACTTTTGGATATCACAACCACAACTAGGTTATACCTATCGTCAACCGAATCGAAGTTATACTAATCTGGGTTATAACATTGGTGGACATACCCCTTGGTAGCCTCAGGCACAAATGCCTCAACCTTCATTTCAACAAGTATCATATCCAGTTTTTGGTCAACAGAATCCTGAAGCATTTTATTATCAAAACAACCGCTATCTAGGTTACCAGCAGCAGATTCCTTATGCTAGTGCTCAAAGGCCTTTTTCTCAAGCAATTCCATCATACACTGACTATGCTCAACCTGACCTTAATTGACATTTTCCCTTTGTTGCAACTTTAGAGTTACCATATTTAAATCGACTAAACAATGATCCAATCAACCATGCTCCTTGGTGGCTGGTGATACCTAAAAAAATTATCCTCGGATATTCCTAAGTTCAATGGAAACCCAGGGGAAGACACGTTGACTCATGTTATGAATTATCATTTGTGGTGTTCATCAAACTCCCTGAATGATGACTCTATTCGACTATGTCTTTTCCAGTGTATACTCACAGGTCTAGCTGCAAAATGGTACATTGAGTTACCTAGAGATTCTTTTGATAATTTCCCTGCCCTAGATACTGTATTTTTTACTCACTTCGAGTTACCCATATGATATGAAATTGGATCAGAACTTCTGACTAATTTTAAACAGACTAATGTTGCTCAAATTTATGATAATATTCATGAGTGGCGTCGTCATCGTATAATGGTTAAGACATTTGTTCCTGATCAACTCCTTGTTGAGTGGTTCATTAAGTCCCTCTTACCATCTATAACTAAGGATGTGGCTAAGGGTGGCGTAGTCACTAAAGAGAAAGTCATTGCTTGTGATCAATATTTATACTTGGTTTATACACAGTCTAGCACGTTCTATGAAAAAAATCCAAATGCGTCGCGATCTAATTTTACTGTTCCTCCTCAATTAAAGGACTCTTATGCTGGAGACGGTATGATTGGTATTGCAAGCACACATCATACTACTTTTGTTAACACTGGAAAATCGTACAGCAGAAGACAACATCAATCAATGTCGAGCCGAAGGATTTACAGGACAGGAATATATTATGGAATCAAGAAGTATTTAAAGTCTCTAAGGTTTTGAGAAAATCAGATTTGAACTAGTCATAAATTCTCAAATGAGTGATTTTTCCTTCAAGAAGAGCACCTTCTGCGCGCCTTTTTTCCTGATAAGCGCGCATTCCTGGAAATGGAAAAAATTCACTTTCCGGGACCACAAAAAACAAAGGACAGTTACTCCTTACATGAAAGCCACCTAAGGATGGCCACCAGCGCCTCCTTAGACATTATGTGAGTGCACAAAAGAATATTTGAGCACACAATGGAATCACACCTCTCCCTTGGGTCACCATCCATCATGTACCAAGGGAGGGAAGGAGGATTTGAAGCTCACCTATATAAACCCACCAAGAGATGAACAAATGGTGATCACAAGGTTATGCTGGCCAAAGTTACCCCAAGAAACACCAACATTGTTTGTGACCCGGAGCTGGAGCTAAAGAGGACTCGATAGTTGGCCACCGAACATCTTAGTCCAGCACAACAAGGAGAGAGAGTGAGACTGCATCAGAGGTAGAGCTTGGAAGGCAACATCCTTGCATCAAGACCTAGATCCATTGCCTAGGTTCCCTTTGGCAAGTGGGTAAATTTTCTTCTCCATTTCGAACATTTAATAAGAAGAAGCCATTGAGCCCTCGTTTTCATTATTATTGTTTGGAACTCTCTATATAGCTTCTGCATATTTGTGTTTTTTAGTTTTAGTTTAACCAGAGCATACTTCAGCATACTATTTCCGTTAAGTTTTATGCTTTTTAGTTCCCCCCACATTCTACCTATTACCAATAGTTTAGAGAGTAGACCACACTCTCTAAGCTCGCGCGATTTAATACACCAGTGCGACTAATCCACCACAACAAGATTGGTGACTCCACTGACGTGTTCCAAGTTTATGTGGTTGTGCCATATTTTGTAGGAGACCCTTTGTCTATGCTGGAGTTGAGCTGACAGTCCTCTAACCCATATTTTAGTCCCTAGACTCACTAAGGTGACAGACTGAAGAAGGAAACTCCTAATATTTTTACTTGCAGGATTTTTGCGCGCAGTTTTTCCACACAGAGGCGCATTTCCCGTGGGCAGGAGTGACCTGCGCGTAGGAAGGTGCACCTGTCAAGGGCTTTTGCACACAAATTGCAGAGAGATTTTTTTCTCCCTATTTTCTACATTTTTTCTGCTTGTAAGTGTGTTGGGAAGCCCCTAATGTATCTGTCAACACCTATTTTCATACCCCACAGTTTCTGAGAACTTATTTTTTGCTGCTTTCTGTAGGCATTTAGTTAGTTTTCATTTAAGTTAGTTTTTGCAAAAAGTGTTCACATAGTTTAAGTAGGGGACAAATTAACCATTGCTTTCCAAACAATTTATGTTTTTTGCACATTCTGGTATGCACACTTAACTTAAATAGTCCAAGTAAGTGGCTCAAAGCCACATATGCATAAGCTAGCGTAGAAATTGTTTAGTTTAAATTCAATTTTTTCATTTAGGAAATTTCGGGACTAGGATTGAATCACCAATTAGAGCAAGTAATCTCTGTTGTCTTTGCACCATTTGGTGACCCTAGACAAGCATATGAACGCTCTACATTCGTGATTCGCCATCTCCCTTTAGTCACTCACATAGAATAACTAGGAGGATTTGGAAGTGGCCCATTATCCACAAATGATTTCTATTTGAGCAAGGAACAACATCACATAGTTTAACTAGGGGAATTTTGTAAAGGATCACCGATATCCATATGTTCAAATTATGAGATTTTTCACCCCATACGCTCACAAAAATTCACCCACTAAGAAAATAAAGCCACCTAAAAATAACTTGAACCAGCTCACTAAATTATCCCCACAGGGGCCACAAGAGAATTTATAGATTAAGTTAGGATCAAGGGGGTAGGCATCTAATAAGCCACCTTGATCACACTTCACATTGAAACATAGAAGTTTTGTTTTTAGGGAGCTTCAAAATCCACCTATCAGCCCATGGAAAATAAGACCTGAGCGCGGTAGAGACCCGATTCATAGGGGTTTAGGCTTGGGTGCAGTGCATGCGGTATCAGTTGGGACTACAGGACCTGGATGATACTCGGTATTGTTATCTGACTACCAAGAAGCCCAAGAATCGAATGCTCATGTGGGACAGTGGCTCTTATTGGCCAAAACTAGGGCATCCTTTACCCTATAGGTGATCGTGCAGGCAAGCGCCAGACCCTCTACCCTTATCTTGGTTGATTCTCTTCGGTTGATTGGGGGCGTCGCCAGCTCTTACGGGATGTTGTGCCAACACTCGTAAGAAATCCTCTCAAGGCCCAGTTAATTTTGAGTGTGTGAGGACGTATTAGGTCTTCTAGGATTTTGAGTATCACGCGCAAACAAACAAAACTTTTTTTTGCTTGATTGATCACATAGATTAAGTTAAAGGGAAATTCATTTCATTTTCACTTTGTTTTATGTATGTGGCCATAAATTTGTCGTAATAAAAGACTCAATCCCCTCAAAAAAAATTTCCAAAACCTAAATTGGTCAACACTCAAATGGTTCCAACAAAACCTCGTCGGTCCAGGCATCTTTTGGACCTCCCCCCATTACCGGGAGGGGTTCCAAGTTTTTTGTCGTTTAGGCGTCAAAGACGAAACATTGCCATAGTGGATGGTTCCTCCTTTCTTGGAGCAACCTTAGTTAGGAACCCTAGTCGGTCTCCCAACACCACACTGCACACCACTCCCCCCTTGTCCCCTGGGGGGCAGAGGAGTGCATCTCATATGGGAAGCTAGCTGAATTCACAACTGGGTACGTCACAGACTAACCCTTGTTCTAACCATAAATTCATGTCTTCACACGTTTCCATGGCGTCAACCTCCTAGTCACCCTTATTAGCAGCATTAAATCTATCGGATTTGACCAAGCTCACAAATGACCCCATCGCACATGACCCCAATTGGCCTCCCATTCCCACGAAGCTCCCTTTAGACATACCAAAGTTTGAAGGAAAGCAAGCATAAGACCTAGGAAATCATATAATGACCTTACACCTATGGTGCTCATCGAATACCATCATTGATGATACTATTTGGTTGAGGCTGTTTCAACGCACTCTTATGGGAGTGGCCGCGAAATGGTATGTAGAGCAACCTCCTGCTTCACATAGAACCTTTAGTGCCCTCGCTACCACGTTCCTCACGTACGTTCAGTTACCCATTCACCATGATTCAGGAATGCAGTTACTGACTCATTTTAGACAATACCCCTCTACCCATATTTTAGAACATCTCCATGAGTGGAGACGGCATCGCAATTTATGCAAAGCGCAACTCGACGACCGAGTCCTTTTATATTTATTCTTGAAAACTCTAACGGTAGATATTTCAAAGGATGTGGTGCAATGTAACCCCACATCCGAAGAGGATGCAATCAATAAAGCCCAATAGCTTGAACTAATCTACATGCAATAAGGATACATATAAAATATCCTACCCAATGCCCCGCGCCTACAATCTTATCGAGGATTTCCATGCATGTCTAACTCTGCAAACAGACTTATTGGGTCAATGACCCAAGGGTACCTAGGCAACAGCATTCAGAATCTCAGTTACACACATGGGTCTACCTAGAACATGTCTCAACCTAGATTTCAAAGTCATCATATGCAGCGGCAAGATTTGACTAATAGGGTGCCACGCTATCACCAAGGAGGACCTTATCCTCCGGCTAAGGGGACCCAGTACGCAGGAAGAAAAACTGACGGAATAAATCCCCCCCAACGGCTAGGTGCAAACATGGGACAACAGTATACTCAGTCCCAAGCACATAACCCACCTACGCAAAACAATGCACAGGTGAACTTTGTTCAACCGTCCCAAAATCAACTACACTAGTATGATCAGGAGAATTATCCTGCTAACGTGGTTAAGAGAAAGGTAAAAAAAAAACCCAAAAGAAACCTTGGATAGGGGGGAAGCAACCAATAGCACCCACTGTAATCCCAGGCTGGAGGTAACTCCAACTGGAATCAGAACCAGGAGCCAAGCATTGCCCAAAAGCAAGGCAAAATGCCACCTCTATGAACAAACCATTCTTGTTCAATATGTAGTGAGTACGAGCACTATACTCACCACTATCCCGAACTCCCTGAGCTTGAAAAGCTTTACAGTAACTAAGGAAAAGGAGGATCTTCCCAAAAAAATGAAGTTATGCAAGAACCCTTCCCCCATCAAGGAACGGTCAGCACTCAGTAGCAAAACCCTGACGATTCCGGGAAAAACATCCATGAAATTTACATGGCTAGGGAGGAAATGTTTTTCCAAACTCGGAATCACAGCTACAACACCCCACCAGACATCAGTACGTCAGGGGCTAGTACGAACGTGTCGACTGCACCTTTAACCATTCCAAATATTCCTTTGGAACCGTTACCAAAAGTGGTAAAAGGGCCTAATAGGCGAGCAAATAGCTACTCCAAAGAAGCCCACAATTATAGCATCGTAGATGATTTAGCTCAATCACCTATTGCTATGTCTGCGTTGGAGGTACTGCAGTCATGCCATAAGCAACGAAAAGCCCTACTTTCCGCATTAGGTGTCGTCGACCCTGTCGACACACGCATGATGGCTTTTGACTTAGACAAAGCCACCCCTAGGCTTCCCTCGATGGTCGCCTTCCAGATGCCAGTATCGACACAGCATATCACTATTCACCAATTTTTCATTGATGAGGAGGCATCCACATGCATCATGTCAAAGAACGTATGGTAGAAGTTAGGAGCCCTCAAACTCAAACCTTCTGTCATCACACTCAGACCATACGATGGTCGTTCCTCGACCCCCGTCGGTCTCTTCCAAAATGTATCGGTCTGTTTAGCTGGCAAGATGGTCCACATAGACATCAAAGTCTTGGACACTCACTTGGATTACAATATACTTCTTGGGTGGAGTTACATGCATGCCATGTCTGCCATAGCATCCTCTGTTTTCTGCATCATGATGTTCCCCCACGACGATCAAATCATCACAGTAGACTAGCTAACGCACAGTGAAAAGCATCCCTTGACCAACACAGATATGGTTCTACCCTATGTAGATACAGCCATAGATGGTCTTTTATGATATCAAGAATATGGCCCTGGCCAATTCGAATCGTCGTTCGTCTTAGGGTCATTCCTAAGAGATCCTCCTATTATCCCTGAGGTATCGCCTGATGCCACAAGGGACCCGATATGCATGATGTCCACATCAAGCACCGAGGTTAGTCAAGACACGGACTCAAGTAGTAATGAAACCGAGGCATCAGCTACTGCAGCCTCCCTAATCTATGCCGCCTCCCAAAATCCTTTCCTCTATCCACCTCCTGGCTTCACCTCCCAGTAGGTCTTGTCAACACTGGTATTACCCAATATATCATTGGCATTCCCAGTGTGGTATCTCGTTCCTCCTCCACGAACGCCAACTACCAATGTTACTGTGTTTTGGTTAAAGCCCCCGGGTCCCGAGGAGCCCCAACCTACCCAAGTAGTAGTCAAAACCACCCCCGCAAGGGAAATTCGCACTGCGAAACCGGTGACCACGACAATTAAAATCGCCAAGAAAGGAAAGAAAGTGGTGACCCCCACCATGCAAAGGGAGTCATCAGCTTGTGTTATATGTGATGTCACAGGACACCCTACCCACATATGCCAGGATTTGGACGAATTGAAACCACTCCTCGGCTACGAGGCAAGCACCTCGAAACAACATTCCCATAAAAAGGAGCTTGCCATCAAAAGTACAAGAAAACCACTGCGTACTAATCACGCATGCGCTATCTGTGACACCTATGGGCACTATACCCACCATTGTCCAGAAATACCACAATATAGGGATTCCTTACATGTGTTCGAGCGATCCTATCAAGAGGATCCCTCCACCCAGTCTGTCAACGACGAACCTCGTACCACCTTGTTCCTACAGGAGGAAAGACAGTCACCAGAAAGGTAGCCATTTGTTCCTCCTCCCCCAAAACCACCATACACCAACCAGGGAAAGGGGAACCTAGTTGCCTCATCCTCTTGAGTAATCACACACGTCAATTATTGCAAATGGTTTGATCAAGTCTTTGACCCAAGGTCACCGAGGCAGCATTAATCTGTATTTAGGGCGTTACCAGGCGCGTCGTCTACTGTAGACGGTTTGATATGAGTCTTTGACCCAAGATCACATAGGAAGCAGTAGTACCCATGATACTCAGAGAGTTAACAGATAGGTATATTCTGCAGATGGCTTGATCAGGTATTTGACCCTAGATCTCCTAGGCAGTAGTAATACCTAGATAGGTAGATTCTGTAGACGGCTTGAACAGGTCTTCGACCCTAGATCTCCTAGGCAGCAGTAACACCCAGGTAGGTAGATTCTGCAGACGGCTTGATTGGGTCTTTGACCCAATATCACCTAGGCAGTAGTAGTACCATGCACATCGATTCTACAGACGGTTTGATCAGGTATTTTTCCTAAGATCAACTAGGCAGCAGTGGTACCATGCACGTTGATTCTGCAGACGGTTCAATCGAGTCGTTGGCCCAAGGACACCTAGGCAATAATAATCATATACCCTGGATACTCATACGATTCTACTCGGAACATATCACAACCTAGCTATCATGAAAGTCACCCCGACACTCATATACCAACCAAGGACAAGGGAACCGATATTCCCCATTCCTCGCACAGAATGGACCACTGGCACAACGTAATGTGCCATTTAATCTAGTGCAACCCTTCCTAGGCTCATCAACAACCATACAACCAGGAGAATTATGAAAATCCTCCAAATGCTACAAAAATAAGTCGAGGAACAAACAAAAGGGAGATCCTGGACAGGGGATAGTAACCGGCAACGTCCCCGTGATCTCAGTCTAGGGGCAACCCCAACTGAAATAAAAACTAGGACTTGTTAGCTCCTTGTAATCAGTAATATTGGAAAATTCCGACAATAGGGAGAACACTGTTTCAACCACTTTGGGATTCTAGGATCTAGCCCTCCTGAATCCAGAGAGGGATCTCTCCAATAAGTGTAAAAATGGATTTATCTTTGAGGTTTTGGGTAATGATATTAGGCTAGTTATGAAGGCCAAGGGTTTTTATTTGTTTTGGATGGTTGAGCATGATTATTGGTTGAGTGGAAAGTTCTAAATAGAAAGAGTTTCAAAGGTGAGAAGTTGCAAGCAAATAGAACAAGCTTTGGCCAAAAAGATGGATGTTTCGTTGGTTTTAGTCCATTGGGCTATGGGGTCATAATAGGGTTTTAATTGAAACAATCAGGTTCAAGAGTGGTCTATGGGGCAAGTCATCCATGTCTAAGGATCTCTTTAAAGTTGATTTATGGAATGAAATGATACAACAAGAAGGGGAATTAAACAAATGCAAAACAAAGAGCAGCCCAAGATCTGGTAAGTACTTCGAAACTAGCTAGCTTTTGACATACACTTAAGAAAAACATAAAAGTAACCTATGATCTGGTAAGTACTTCAAAACTAGCTAGCCTTTGATAAAATTTCAATAGAAAACATTTAAAACACAAAGGGAAACACAAATGATAACGAAGAATGGTCTAAGATCTGGTAAGTACTTCGAAACTAGCCAGCTTTCAACACACTCTTAGGGAAACTTTCAGATACTATTTGGGGATAAAACTAGGAATAGGGCTCACCATATCTTCCTTAGTTCATCTCTACTTAACATAAACTGAAAATAACTTTTAAGAATAAAAATTAGCCAAGACAGTAGGACGAGGTAACGCCAACATTCCTAACTGCTTAAACAGAATTAACTCATTCCTAAATAACACAAATTGGAAGAAAAAATTTAGATAAATCTTATCAGTCAGAGAAGGGTACTGATATACAGTAAATCCTAACTCTATGCTTGTTTTTCTTTATGAGAGAAGATGGAAAAAGTGAAAACAAAAGTAAAATAATGATTTACAATAAGAAAAACATCACCGTCGAGATAGACCAGGATCTCATAAATCAGCTTGTATTGATGCTTCAAAACAGTTACAGCTTTAAGTCTAGTGTTTCAAGTTAGCAATCATCTTCACTTCTCAGCCTAACTATTCTATCACAAGCAGAGCTTCAAGAGCCTTTGAACACTATTTAAAATCAAAATTTTCGAGCACAAGTATATTTCAAAGTTCTACAACCAACATTTTCTCATCTTCTGCAGAAGTATTTATAGAAGGAATGAGGAGGTGGGATCTGATAAAAGATCTCCAAAGTTCAATTAATACATATTAATGCTTCTCGGCCTTTTAGGGGCTCAAATGGAGAAGAGTGCAGATACTTTCACTGTATTAATTGATTCACATTAAAGGATTAATCTCGGTGGGAGATTTTGTTGAATTTTAGGCTCTGTTCAGGATGTAATAACTCTGCTAATATTTTTTTCATTAGTTTCCTTTGGCAGAATTAATTATTTGGCTGCGCTGAGGCAAATATCTTATTTTTTATTAATAACTTTGGCCTCTGTTTAATGCTTGAGGCTACATGTGGCTTTATGGTAGCTGAGAGGAATCAATTGGCCTCTGTTGTGGTGGTGGAGGCCTCTCTATGTGAAGATCTTTTGATTTTATTTAATTGTGTTTTAATTTGGAGGATTAAGCTTTTGATAATCAATCTTGGTCGTAATCCCCAAACTATATTCAATCCTCTGTTCTGCTGTGTTTCATCTTCGACACTGATACTCTTTCGATTGTGATTTCATTCACTGTGTCTTGTTGATGTGCAGTGCCACACAGGTCTCATAGGGCATCAATTCCCATGAAGAATTGACGAGACGTGGAGTTTTAAACCCTACGAATGGTTTCCTTTTATGAATCAAAGGCACGGGAATCGTCATCCCTGGCCTTTAGCTTTTCTTTAATATAATGAAAAACCATTAAACACCTGCAAAATACAAAATAAATTAAGAAATCCTGTGTTATTGGGTTAACTGCTTCAGAGGTTGGGGAGGAGCATGGCCGTTTGATGGCAACATCCAACGGTGGAGATCTGTTAGAGGAGGTCAAAAATGAGAGTGGAGGAAGAATTAAGTCAGAGCCGTTGATTCATGAGTGGTCAAGGAGATCAACGGTCAGGATAAGCGGCAGACTAATAATGTGAAGGATTTACATTATTCGGATTTATAACAGAATGTGAAAGAATAAGGTTAAAACCTTTGTTCTGAGGAAATATGGTAAAAAATAGAGTTGAGGGTTCGGGATGAATACAAGCCATTGGATGAGATCAACGGTTGGTAATGGTCCGAAAAAAATTATGAGAAGGGTGTATAAATATAACCAAAGTCGGAGGATCGATCTGGACTATCCGATCTGGACACGTGGACGACCCAGATGCAATCGGGGCTCAGTAATCGGTGGGGCAAATAACTTGGAGTGCGACAGAGCGATTGAGCGCTGGCCGTTGATCTGAGGATCAGATCAACGATGGAGAGTGAATTAGAGGGGTTCAAAGGTGGAAGAAAGGTTAATGATCGGGGTGAATATTGACCATTAGATCTGGGAAGGCGGGGAGGAGATCAATGGCTCTTGCTAGATCGGGGGATGACCAATCAAGGATAGAAATAAAATGCACCTGATGAAAACATTGCGATGCGATGTAGCACAGGCCGTTTGATCGGCTTAAGATCAACGACGGAGGTTATCCCAAATAATGAACTGGCAGTAAACCCTTTATAACATACAAAAACCAAAAATTTAATAAAACACAAAGGTTTGGCTTTGGGGGCAGGTTTATATATAAGAAGTGAATAGGCGCTCGTCTGCGGGGCCTTTGATTATATGGAATGTGAAGGCCCGGGGCTTTATGTATAAGGGCCAATCGCATCGGAACTTTTGGTGCAGTCTTTCAATCTAACCATTTTGGATTTTGCGATGCGATTGGCGCCTGGGACTTTAACTCTTGGTCCCGAGCGATGTTATATGGAGTAAAGCGGGGGTTATAAAACAATGGACTAATCGCATCGGAACTTTTAACATTTAAAACAGACTTGCACGCTCTATTTTTCCAGATGCGATAAGTGCTTAAATGGTTTAGCACTTGGTTCCAGCACCAACGCGTATGTGGGAAAGTGGTTTAAGACTTAGACCAAAGGGGTTTAAGCCTGTAATAAAAAAAACGTATTTTTTATGAAATTTTTCCAAGTTTTCAATGGATTTGGGGGTTTCGACAGAGTCCAAAAAGATTTTTAAACCCTGCAAGGTGGATTTTATGAAGGAAAAAGGGGAATGAATGAAAAATGGAGGAATTTCATGAGGAAGAAAAGGGTAAAAATGAAGGTTAGTTTTTGAAGTGGAAGGAGGGGAAAATGTGTTTGCAGTAGTATTTTCTCTATGGAAACAACATAATTTCTTATTTCTAAATGGAAACAGCAGTGAATATTGAAACAAGGGCATGATGTCTTCATGAGTCTTCAAGAGATAACACTTTTTGCAATAAAACTTATTCCTTGAAGGCTCCAAAAATGTTTTAGCCACCATTTGATATGAAAATTTTTATTGGTGGCTAACAGTGGCTCCACTTGGGGATGGTGCCTTCTTGAAGGCATCAAGAACTTCAGACTTGCATTCTCTGGGAGGCTGATGAAGGAATTATCCATTGGGCTGCCTTTCTTTACTTTGATGATCTTCTTGGTTCTGAAAAATGTCAGCAGTCATGGAAAACAATGGATCTTCATCAATACAAGCTTTCTACCTACCCAATCCTACTGATCTAACATTTTTTCTTCTTTAGAGTGCACTTAGATCGGAAAACTCTTTTCAGAACATTTTATTCTTTTGAAAGCATAAAATATAATCTATTTCTACTCCTTATTTCTCCATGAACTCATATTAAACAGTTGAGTTCATATGCTTCTCTACCTAGTCTACCAATATGTTAGGATTAAACAGTCTAACATATTTTTATTCACTATTTTCTAAAACAAAAAATTAAAAGCATTCAAGTCAAGATTGAATAGTATAACTTGATGTTGATCTGTGGCATAAAAACAAGCTACACATAGATATTATTTTGCAGAAAATTAAAACAAAATGGAAGACTTAAGATCTGAAGTTTCAAAGCACTTCCTTCATCTTTTTTATAGCTCTATTTTTACTTCTGTTTGAGTTTTTCTTCTTCTATCAAATGGTTCAGATTTTGAGCTGATTAGAACCAGTTTTTATCTTTGTTTGACTCAAGAAATAAAACAGTTTTGAGTCATCTCTGCTTTGGAAACTTAGGTTCATATTTTGAGCATGTTTGAACCTTTAATTTATAGCCTAACCTACCTACTGATAAGCCAAGATTAAACAGTTTGGCGAATCAAATTCACTATCCTATCAGCAGTAAATTTAAAACTAATTAGTCAAGATTAGGTTGTTTGACTAACTGGAAGTGTTTTTTTTAGGAGTGGAATTTAAGCTTGCACGCTTTCAGATTTGTTTCTCTTTTTTGGTATGGGGCTGTACCTTTATTGTTTTTACAATCTGCCCTCTTTTCTTTCTTCTATTTTTTTTGTGTTTTTATTTTTTCTAACTATGAATGCAGTGATGGGTGAAATATTTATAATGGAAAAAAGATAAAAAAGTATTTCCAGAACATGACATGGATCAAGAGAAGTAATGCTTAAGCATCCTTCCATTGACAGGACCCTCAAACAGCTCTGCTCCATTCAACTCCTGCAAGAAAAAGGCATTATTACCAGCAGCTGAATGAATGAGGTAAGGGCCAAGCCACATGTTGTAAAATTTTCCATGCTTTCCCTTGTCTTCTCTCCTTGAGTCCCACTTTAAAACTTTATCCCCAACATTGAAATTTTTGGCCTTTGTTCTTCTGTCAAAAGTATTTTTAATGTTGTCTTGCTTCTGCAATTCTTTGTTATAAACCTCCTCTCTGGTTTTCTAAAGGTGAATAGTCTGATTTGTCCTTCTGATCATTTCACTATCTTCAGACTGAACCTCTTGAATTAACTTCATAACTTGCACACCAAGGCTGGTAGGAAAGATTGCATCAGTTCCATACATAAGATGGTAAGGTGACATGCCAATAGATTTCTTCAAAGTCAATATATCAGCCCAAAGTGCATGCACAAGCTTTGTGTGCCAAGACTTTTTGTTGTCTTCCAACAACTTCTTGATTATGTTCACTAAACTCTTGTTTGAGGATTCGGCAAGTCCATTACCTTGAGGGTAATAGGCCGTGGAATTTCCCAATGTTGTATGATACTTGTGACGGAACTCAACCATCTTCTTTTATCCAAATGTTGTTGCATTATTAGTGATGATCTTGGTAGGGCAGCCAAATCTAGAGAGAATATTATTCTCCATGAATTTTATGATAACAAAATCATTGTCCTACCTACAAGGGATGGCTTCTATCCATTTAGTGAAGTAGTCTGTCGCAGTGAGAATCCATTTATGCTGAGCTGAAGATGATGGATGGATTTCACCTATGAATTCAAGTCCCCACTGTTGAAAAGGGGCTTCAACAGTGATTGAATGCAGAGGCAAGGGTAGCAGCTTCCTTTTGCCTTCAAAAATTTGACATTTATGACAGGCCATTATCACCTTATGTACATCAAGAAAAAGAGTAGGCCAATAGTAACCAGCCCTCAATATTTTGTTGGTTGTTGTCTTCCAGTATAAGTGGCCTCCACACTCTCCTTCATGGAACTCGTGCTTAACCTTCTCTGCATCATACTCATGCAAACATTTAAGTAATATACCACTTGCATTTTTCCAATAAAGACATCTATATATAATGCAATAGTTTACAGCTTTTAACTTTAAGAACCTTGCCTTAGTTTTTTTCAAACGAGGAGGTGTATTCATATTAAGTAAAACATAAAGAATATCAGCATACCAAGAGGAATTCATAAAATGGTCTTCAACAATGGGAGTTGAGATTTCCTCTTGATCATCCAAAGCATTAATCATTTTAATATCAAGAACTTCAAAATTTGATTCAGCCATCAACCTAGCTAGACCTTGGCCTTTGATGAGTTTAGTGGGTTTTATTTCTAGATCATATTCAAGAATAACAACAATCCACTTACCTCTCTTACCATCTGGGTCCTGTGTTAGAATGTCTTTCACAACTGAATTTGGGACAAAGGCAATGATGTGTGAGTGCAAGATGTATACTCTGAAGTCATTTAAAGCTTTAACCAAAGAAAAAGCTTGCTTTTCCATGATGTTATACTTAAAAGGGGCATCCCTCAAAGCCTTGCTAAAGAGTGAAATAGGCTGCTCTTGTCCTTGTGAATTTTTCTGTAAAAGTACAACAGCTATTGTATGTTCTGATGCAAATGAAAAAATATAAAAATATTTTGAAAAATCAAGACTTATTAGAACCGATGTTTTGGTTAACGCTTGTTTCACTAGTTCAAAGGACTTCTTTGCTTCCAAGGTCCATTTTACCCCTTGCTCCTTCTTCAGCATTTTTGTGATATTTCTAAGGAGCTCAGCCAAGTCGGGGATGAACCTTCTCAAAAATTTAATCTTTCCAATGAAATATTGCAACTCCTTGATATTTCGAGGATGAGAGATTTGCGATATGGCCTCAATCCTCTTTGGATCTATCTTAATAAGCTCTTCTGAAATAATGTGCCCAAGAAGTTTACCTTCTTGGAGACCGAATAATGTTTTCTTAGGGTTTAAAGATATCCCAAACTTCCTGCATCTCTCGAAGACCTTTCTCAAATGTTCTAAGTGCTCTTCATCTGTCTTTGAAAAAATAGTAACATCATCAAGGTATATAATGATGAAGTAGCCTAGCTCTTTGGAGAATGCTATGTCCATGGCTCTTTGGAATGTTGCACCAGCATTCATTAGACCAAAAGGCATTTTCACATACATGAAAGTGCCCCATGTTGTAGTAAAGGTTGTCTTCAATTGATCATAAGGGTGAACTAAGATTTGATTATACCCTGAGTAGCCATCCAGAAAAGAAATTCTTTTAGACCCTACCACCCTTTGTAAAATATGATCCATCTTAGGAAAAGGGTAGTTGTCTTTCAATGAAGCTTTCTTTAGGTCTCTAAAGTCTATACAAAGCCTGATCTCCACAATTTTCTTCCTAACCGACACTAGATTAGACACCCATTCAGAATATCTAATAGGGACAATAATACCAACTTCATACATTTTCTTGATTTCCTTCTCAACCAAAGGCAGTTGTATAGGATTTATTCTGCACAACTTCTGTTTGAATGGTTTTTGGTTTTCCTTGATAGGTATTTTGTGCTATATTATTTCAGTGTCATAGGATTTAAGATATTCATAACTCCACGAAAAAACATCAGAAAATTCTTTAAACATATCTATGTATTTGAGTTTAATGTGAGTTGGTAAGGTCTTAGACATTTTAATCATCATTGGTTTAATTTAACTGCCTATATTGCACTCTTCCACTTCAGTCTCTACAGGCTCCATTTTTGGCTTCTTGGCCACATCGTTAAAATCGAACAACTCTTCTAAAGGGGCCATACCCTTAGGCAAAATCTGATCTTTAGACTGCAAGGTTTCTAACTCCTCTGTTTATACCTCTTCAGTCAATTCTATTTTATTTTCAAGTTTGCTAGAAAAAATATTTATATTGGCAACCTCAGGAGACAGTTCTTCTTCACCAAGAAAATTTTCTTCACTGTTGCAGTTTGTATCATAATCTAAATCCGAACTATGTAGTTCGAATTCATTTTTGAATTGCATGAAGTCTTCTATTTTTTTGTCTCCGTCAAACACTTGCCAGTATTTTTCTTTATCAGGAACAACTGGTCTGAATTTTATCTGATTTGTGCAGTCTTTGGTTTCATATGGCGTTAAGCATGTTCTAGATGCAAAGGCTAAGCTGTGGGCCGTGATATTTCTTTTTCTTGGGACAAAAATTACCTGGTACTTGTCAAAAGTTTTTAAAAGATCCATGACATCATTTCGATAGGCCCTAAGTCTTGGGTGATTTGCATTATATTCCCCGTTGACTTGCCTAATGATTGACTCAGAATACCCATACGCTTTAATTCTCTTGCCTCCTAAGTTTTTCAACAAGCGCAAGCCTAAAAGCATGGATTCATATTCCGCTATGTTATTTGAACACTAAAAGTTTAATCTACAGGAAATGCTTTCTGTGTGGTTGTTCTCAGTGTTGCATATCCAGACACCTGCACCAGCATTAGTTCTAGTGCATGACCCGTCGAATTTCATACTCCACAAAGGACTAGTTTTGGGTGTATCTTGGGTACTGTCCTCTTTAACTAAAGTGCTTTCGGGTTGTTGTGGAATATCGGCACTTAGTTGTATTCATTTCAACTCCTCATGTTTTTCACTGTGTTGAGGGTTGTTTTCTTAACTGTCAAGGTTTAAAAGAAAAGGATGCATGACTTGAAGCCCAAGACCCGTGTTTGGTTTTCTAAAGTTTTCAAAAGCAGCAAACTGTTTTGACACTTCTGCATCGTGTTCTTCTTCCTCTCTATCAACCATTAATTATGTTAAAGTGACTTGTTCACCAAAATTTTTGTTGTTAAACAAGATAAAATAATCGAGGCCTGTATTTACAGAATATAGAGGAGAATTTTGTGTTCTGTCCTGGCTTGTAACTGTGTATTGCATATGGGACTCCCTGTAAAGTCTTCTGGTCTGATTGAAAACAGGGATGGTCACATAGTTCATGTCCATCTGCATAGTCCCCTGTAACTTAGCCCCCCAAGATCTTGATAATAGCATTCCATACTTTGGGGGCACATCAGCCACAAAAATGTCCATGACTAAGCATTTGGATGGAATCTGTGCTAAGTTAGCACATAGATATTTTATTAATCCTGAACATTTTACTCTTCTTGAGTCAAAGGAGTAAAGGTATTTATAAGGTCTAGTGATTTCTATACCAAGGTTCTCCATTATAGCTTTAGGCATCAAATTGTGAGAGGCCCCGGAATCATGCATAGCATTGTGCAAAATCTTGTCATGAATGTTTAAACTCACATAAAAGGGAGGAACAAGTCCCTCTTGATACTTACCTTCAATCTTAGGACCAAAAATAAGCTCTAGTTGGTCATCATTAAGATTGACTATGTCATTGTTCTCTTGAATGTTTAAAGCCTTCAAAATTTTGGTTCTATATACATTTTGGGCAACTAACTCAGTCAAGGGAACAGAGATTTTAATTTTGGAAATTTCCTGCTCCGGGCTGAAAGGAATTTGATTCTTTAAGGTACTTGTCTCAACCTTATTAGTTGTCACTCAATCAGCAACATCAGCTTGCTGATTTGTTCTATTTACATTTGAAAAAATGGTTTTAACAGGAGTACTAGCTGAAATGTTAGTAATACTAAGGTCTGCACTCTGTTTTTCTTTGTTTTGAGTGCCTTTCTCTTTACTTTATCAAAATTCACAGCCACTTTTTTGTCTTTCTGTTTGAAAACTTTTGGCTTGTTTACAGTGTTGTTTTGTGAATATTTTTTAGAGGTTTTGGTGTTGGGAGTTTGTTGATTGGTTTTACTTCTAAGGTCATATTCTCTTTGAGACTCTATGATGACATTTTCCATGTCTTGATAATAATTTTCATCATCATCTCTTTTGTCATCATAAGGTGTGTACAGACCTTGTTTTCTATCATAATGAATCTCAAAGTCATCATTATCTACTCCCAGCATGTTGATATCATTTTCCTCTATTATTTCATCTGTTTCCTCAACCTCACTTACATAGTTTTGATGACAGGGAGGAGTGATCTGTTGATCATCTTCCCTAGGTCTGTTCGGAGGTTGGTTCCTTCTAAAATTCCGATTATGGTTTCTGTTTTGAGGAGCAGTTTGGTTTTGACTTGCTTGTGCTCTCTCAAGAATGCTCATTTTCTTCATCATATCCTCCATCATTTTTTCCATCTTTGAGCTGGAAGTAGAAGGGGCAGATTCCTCTCTGAAGGATACTCTCTTCTCATTCTTCATTCTTGCTCTCTTCTCCATCAAATTAACTTCCACAGCAAGAGCTCCTTTTTTCATATCTTCAAGAGTTGCAGGATGTCTCTCTCTGAGTTGATAGGCCATCTCAGGGTCGAACCCTTCAGGAAAATTGTTTAGAGCTGAGTCTTGTGGAGGTTTTAGATCTAGGGAAAGGGTATTATACACACTATTAAATCTAGCACAGTAAGCTTGAACACTTTCCCCAGTGTTTCTATGGAGGTTTTTGTAATCAGAAAGGACCTGGAAAGGATTATTATTCACTTCCCATTTGTTTAAGAATGTCTGATGGAAGGCTTGGAGATCATTGATACTATGGGGGGTTAAGCCTTTAAACCATTTTCTTACTTCTCCCCCCAAAATCTGAGCAAATAATCTAAGCTTGACAGAATCATCATCAATTTCATTTCTGTCAAAGTAGTCATTCATCTTATCCACATGTTGTGATGTAGTAGTAGCATTACTAGCATCATATAATGGAATTTTGGACTGATAGTCTTGTGGAAGATTTACTTATGGTACAGGAAGGACTAAGGGAGCATACCATGCTGCCATGATATGTGGTGGAGGTGGATTTAAAAGAGGTGGATTAATAAAAGGGAAAGTGGGCTGAAGTGGAGTGGTTTGGACAATGGATGTAGGGTGAAAAGATGTAGATGGACCAGGGATAGATTGCTGAGCTGATCTGGGATGAGAGACACCTAAATTGGAAAGGAAATGTGAATCAGGTGGTGTTGTTTCTCTACTACTAGGATGTTCACTTGTTTCAGGAGATGAAAGTGAAGACTCAGAATCTAGCTGATCTAAATCACCAAGAGACCTAGTTCTAAATGGATTTCTTAAGTCTATTTGTGATTGTTGTAGAGCTGAAAGATTTTCAGGAATTTAATTAGCTCTCAAGGGTGATCTGAAAACAATTGATAATTTAATCTTAGGATAATCCCTAAGGATAATTTCTGGGTTATCAACTATCTTTGGTGGGTTTGGATCAGAATAGGCTCTAGTATGAATATTTTTAGGAGCCACTATGATGTTCAGACCCAACTAAAAAAGAACGGTTTTAACTAGATATGACAATCTTTAAAAGGTTAACTGATATTTTTTTGGACAAATTTTAATCCTACAGTCCTCTAACTAAGTTTAAATGATGTTACAATGATAACAGTTCTTCCCAGTGGAGTCTTAAGGTCTGTTGAGGATTGTGGAGTCGCCAAGTGGAATTTTTTAGCTCTTTTGGAGGTAAAAGGCTTTATGGTCCACCACCATG
Organism: Pinus albicaulis; assembly: GCA_034641835.2. Classification (NCBI taxonomy): domain Eukaryota; kingdom Viridiplantae; phylum Streptophyta; class Pinopsida; order Pinales; family Pinaceae; genus Pinus; species Pinus albicaulis. Next base: position 1,282,185,700 of record CM076577.1, on the reverse strand, counting down.
TTTATTGAATTCGAATCTAAAATATTTTTGGGTTTTATGGGTTATTTTTTAGTCCTATTGGTTGTTAAGAGTGTCCTAAATATGTTTCAAAACTTAGCTACGGTTGTGAGAAAAATACAGTCTACTCTTATGGCTAAGCTAGCTGATCTTCAAGGTTAGATGAACTCTTACAAGAATCCTAGGGTTTGCCTAGTTTTTCACTAATTCAAACAAGTTTTCATCATGATTACCATTGGTTTGGTAGCACTTGAAACGGCTACTTTTTACTCACAAGGTTTTATGAAGTTGTTAAGGGAACCTAAGATGAAAATTCGACTCATATTCCCCAATGGAGTCGCCAGAAATGTTAGCTCCCTGTAATCAGCAAGATTGGAAAGTCTGACAGTAGGGAGAACACCATTTCAACCACTTTGGCATTCTAGGATCTAGCCCTCCTGAATCTAAAGAGGGATCTCTCCAATAAGTGTAAAAATGGATTTATCTTTGAGGTTTTGGGTAATGATATTTGGCTAGTTATGAAGGCTAAGGGTTTTTGTTTGTTTTGGATGGTTGAGCATGATTATTGTTTGAGTGGAAAGTTCTAAATGGAAATAGTTTCAAAGGTGAGAATTTGTAAGCAAATAGAACAAGCTTTGGCCAAAAATATAGATGTTTCGTTGGTTTTAGTCCATTAGGCTATGGAGTCATAATAGGGTTTTAATTGAAACAATCAGGTTCAAGAGTGGTCTATGGGGCAAGTCATCTATGTCTAAGGATCTCGTTAAATTAGATTTATGGAATGAAATGATACAACAAGAAGGGGAATTAAACAAATGAAGAACAAAGAGCAGCCCAAGATCTGGTAAGTACTTCGAAACTAGCCAACTTTTGACATACACTTAAGAAAAACATAAAAGTAACCTAGGATCTCGTAAGTACTTTGAAACTAGCCAGCCTTTGATAAAATTTCAATATAAAACATTTAAAACACAAAGGGAAACACAAATGATAACGAAGAATGGTCTAAGATCTGGTAAGTACTTTGAAACTAGCCAGCTTTCAACACACTCTTAGGGAAACTTTCAGATAGTATTTGGGGATAAAACTAGGACCAAGGCTCACCATATCTTCCTTAGTTCATATCTACTTAACATAAACTGAAAATAACTTTTAAGAATAAAAATTAGCTAAGATAGTAGGATGAGGGAACGCCAGCATTCCTAACTGCTTAAAAATAATTAAATCATTCCTAAATAACACAAATTGGAAGAAAACATTTAAATAAAGATTATCAGTTAGAGAAGGGTACTGATATATAGTAAATCCTAACTCTATGCTTACTGTTGTTTATGAGAGAATATGGACAAAGTGAAAACAAAAGTAAAATAACGATTTACAATAAGAAAAACAGCACCATCGACATAAACCAGGATCCAATAAATCAACTTGTATTGATGCTTCAAACTAGTTACAACTTTAAGTCTAGTGTTTCAGGTTAGCAATCATCTTCACTTCTCAGCCTAACTATTCTATCACAAGCAGAGCTTCAAGAGCCTTTGAACACTATTTACAATTAGAAGTTTCGAGCACAAGCATATTTCAAAGTTCTGCAACCAAAATTTTCTCATATTCTATAGAAGTATTTATAGAAGGAATGAGGAGGTGGGATCTGATAAAATATCTCCAAAGTTCAACTAATATAGATTAGTGCTTCTCGGCCTTTGAGGGGCTCAAATGGAGAAGAGTACAGATACTTTCACTGTATTAATTGATTCACATTAAAGGATTAAACTCGGTGGGAGCTTTTGTAGGCTTTTAGGCTCTATTCAAGATGTAATAACTTTGCTGATATTTTTTGCGTTAGTTTCCTTTGGCAGAATTAATTATTTGGCTGCGCTAAGGGAAATATATTCTTTTTGATTAATAACTTTTTCCTCTGTTTAATGCTTGAGGCTACAAGTGGCTTTGTGGTAGCTGAGAGGAATCAATTAGCCTCTGTTGTGGCTGTGGAGGCCTCTCTATCTGAAGATCTTTTGATTTTCTTTAATTGTGTTTTAATTTGGAGGATTAGGCTTTTGATAATCAATCTTGGCCGTAACCCCCAAACTGTCTTCAATCCTATGTTCTGATGTGTTTCGTCTTCGACAATGATACTCTTTCAATTGTGATTTCATTCACTATGTCTTGTTGATGTGCAGTGCCGCACAGGGCTCATAGGGCATCAATGCCCATGAAGCATTGACGAGACGTGGAGTTTTGAACCCTGCGAATTGTTTCCTTTTATGAATCAAAGGCATAGGAATCGTCATTCCCGACCTTTATCTTTTCTTTAATATAATGAAAAACCATTAAACACCTGCAAAATACAAAATAAATTAAGAAATCCCGCGTTATTGGGTTAACTGCTTCAGAGGTTGGGGAGAAGCGTGGCCATTGGATGGCAACATCCAACGGTGGAGATCTATTAGAGGAGGTCAAAAAGGAGAGTGGAGGAAGAATTAAGTCAAATCTGTTGACTCATGAGTGGTCAAGGAGATCAACGGTAGGGATAAGCGGTGGACTAATAATGTGAAGGATTCACATTATTCGGATTTTATAAGAGAATGTGAAAGAATAAGGTTAAAACCTTTGTTTTAAGGAAATATGGTAAAAAATAGAGTTGAGGGTTCGAGACGAATATGAGCCGTTGGATGAGATAGGCCCTACAAGATCAACAGCTGAGGAGGCACGCGACAAAACTCAAATGGAAAGAGGGAAAGCGGTTTTGGGGATGGAAACCATTGTTTTCGCGCAAAGAAAAGGCGGGTAGGTAGTTTTGCCTTTTGGAATGCGATATGCATCCCCTCCCGACATGTGGCATCAGAAAACCACCTATATCGCATGCCCTTTGAGAGATTAACTTCTGCGCTGAAAGTTACGTGAAACTCCCGTGTGCGCCGTCGAATCTGGGGTCTCAGATCTGATGATAGAGAATAAGTGCGATAACGGATAGATGAACAGGTAGAAACAAGGGGAGCGGTTTTAATCTAGGCCATTGATCTAAGATCTGGACGGCTGAGATTGCATATGGGGATCAAATGTAAAGTACTCAATGATGGAAAAGGAGTCAATAAGGACTGTTGATCTGCAGAGATCAACGATTGGGAATGGTCCGAAAAACATTATGAGCAGGGTGTATAAATATAACCAAAGTTGGAGGATCGATCTGGACCATCCGATCTGGACACGTGGATGACCTAGATGAAATTAGGGCTCAGAAATCGGTGGGGAAAAGAACTTGGAGTGCGACGGAGCGATTGAGCATTGGTCATTGATCTGAGGATCAAATCAATGATGGAGAGTGAATCAGAGGGGTTCAAAGGTGGAGGAAAGGTTAATGATCAGGGAAAATATGGACCATTAGATCTGGGAAGGCGGGGAGGAGATCAATGGCTCTCGATAGATCGTGGGATGACCAAACAGGGAGAAAAATAAAATGTGCCTGATGAAAACTTTTCGATGCGATGTAGCGCGGGCCGTTTCATGGGCTTAAGATCAACGGCAGAGGTTATCACAAATAATGAACCGGTGGAAAACCCTTTATAACATACAAAAACCAAAAATTTAATAAAACACAAAGGTTTGGCTTTGGGGGTGGGTTTATATATAAGAAGTGAGTAGGTACCCATCTGCGGGGCCTTTGATTATATGGAATGCGAAGGCTTGGGGCTTTATGTATAAGGGCCAATCGCATCGAAAATTTTGGTGCAGTCTTTCAATCTAACCATTTTGGATTTTGTGATTCGATTGGCGCTTGGGACTTTAACTCTTGGTCCTGGAAGAAGTTATATGGAGTAAAGCGGGGGTTATAAAACAATGGGATCATCGCATCAGAACTTTTAACATGGTAAAATAGACTTGCACGCTCTATTTTTTCCGATGTGATAAGCGCTTAAATGGTTCAGCGCTTGGTTCCAGCACCAAGGCATATGTGGGGAAGTGGTTTAAGACTTAGCCAAAAGGGGCTTAAGTCTGTAATACAAAAAACTTATTTTTTATGAAAATTTTCCAATTTTTCAATGGATTTGGGGGTTTCGGCAGAGTCCAAAAAGAGTTTTAAACCTTCTAAGGTGGATTTTATGAAGGAAAAAGGAGAATGGATGAAAAATGGAGGAATTTTATGAGGAAGAAAAAGGTAAAAATGAAGGTTAGTTTCTGAAGTGGAAGGAGGGGAAAATGGTGTTTGCATCAATATTTTTCCTATGGAAACAATAGAATTTCTGATTTCTAAATGGAAACGACAGCGAAGATTGAAACAAGGGCATTATGTCTTCATGAGTCTTCAAGAGATAACACTTTTTGCAATAAAACTTGTTCCTTGAAGGCTCCAAAAATGTTTTAGCCACCATTTGATATGACAAATTTTATTGGTGGCTAATAGGACCCACGTAACAACTCCCAAGGGAAAACTGGAGCTTAGAGTATTTGATCACCAGACCGAAAGTAGCAATGTGATCATCATACCATGACGAATGAAAGTGATGCCCCACATTCGCTTTCCGAAGAAATATTTTTTCAAGTTCCGAGAGGTATGCACCCTCCCATCTTCCTTTCCAAAATTCATGTTTTTCAATAATATTGGATGAAAAGAAGATTCTTTCACTTGAGGTAGTTGTTTTTTGCAGGAAGAACCCACAAAACATTCACATCACCACCCACTGAAAGTTCCTGAGCAGGTATCATTCTACCCTCAGCATGATAGAGTCCCAGAAAATTTTTCATATCCTGACATCATTTCTCCATTATAAATAAACCATAGGGTCCTCATACCTGACCATGTTTATCATCACCTTACCCTGCATATGATAAACATCAGCGATGGTCGGTAGAACCTCCCCTCCATGGCAATCGTCATCCAAAGTAGACCATACATCACCCCACAAGTGACACCATGGCCATACCATTTTAGTCCAGGAAGCACCTCATGCCCATCCACATGTCATGCATAAGGTCAAGCTCACCATTCAAGCTCAACCCCCTTCCTGGATGGTCAGGTTGTACAAGCAGATTGAAAGTGCACCTTTGCACATCGCATTTGGCCTGCCATACCTCCATCATCATAATCCCATCTGCGACATCTTCTGCTTCATCAACCCCGCACATGAGACCAACCAATGGGACACCTACCCTCATCAAAACACTATCCTTACATCTTCAGTGAGCGACCCTCTTTCATGTTTTTGGGTACCCGTATCTGTGTTTTTTATGAACCAAACCCTATTATTTTATTCTTTTGGTAAGTGTATAAAGACCGCAAATGATGCCCTTTGCCACTTTGCCCTCATATTTCACCTTTTCTCCCATGGCAGCAGTCCCCCACCTCCCTTGTTCGAAGTATTTCACCCCCCATGCACACACCATTACGACAATCATAGCCGGTTCACACCCGCCCTGGAAGTCCTACCAACTCCAGGTATTTTTCCTTCATAAATACCTATGACTGCCACCAAGCTGCTCAAGTATACTTCGACCTCAAGCCACTAAATCCCCATCATCCGTTTTCATTCACCGCTCACCAACATTCCTATGTTAAACCCATCATATCCTGATTCTCGGCCCCTCAGGTCAGTAACTCATGGTTCGGTTAAGGCTTCCTTTTTTTAAACCTCAACACCTCTTTTCCAAAAAGGAAGCGGTACCTTGGATGACCCTTCCCCATGCAAAGGGGTATCCTTCGATGGCACTGTGGGAGACATCATTGTTCATAGATTTCATCGATCCTCTTGAAATTTGACTACAACAAAAGCTTTCATGTCACGATGGTATCGTACCTTACAACCATTGCACTTTGATCAATATCCATTGAAGACCCATGTCTTCATAAGAATCTATGACAACAATGATTACACAGGAAGGTCCCAACCAGTACATATGCATACATTGTGCAATGATATGCCATACCAAGACTACACATATGGGTACCACATTCTACTTATCGTAAAAGAAAAAAATTCCCCTGAGGGCGTCAGCAATCATCGTCAACAACCACCAGCATCACTACCATAGTAGTGGCACTAATAGCACATGTATCTGTCAATTTTTTTTAACTAGCCATAGAATCATGAGCATGGGACATGCCCACCTCATTGAAATTTTGTAAATATGTTTTATATTTTGTCTGCTTGTAGGGGTCCCTTAGGCCATGGTTATCTCAGAAACGGTGCAGGGTGTTGTCAATTCCAAAAATACACACAGGCTTATCTCTCTCTCTCTCTCTCTCTCTCTCTCTCTCTCTCTCTCTCTCTCTCTCTCTCTCTCTCTCTACATACGATACAGAAAAGAAACTATAATGTATTTCAGCTATACATTTTTTCCTAGACCTCACACATTAGGGGGAAACTATTAACACTGGAAAATCATACAGCATAAGACGACATCAATTAATGTCAAGCCCAAGAATTTATAGGACAGGAATACATTATGGAATCAAGAAGTATTTAAAATCTCTAAGGTTTTGAGAAAATCATATTTTAACTAGTCATAAATGCTCAAATGCATGCATTTTCCTTCAAGAAGAGCGCCTTCTACACGCCTTTTTGCTCGATAGGTGCACATTCTTGGAAATGGAAAAAATTCACTTTCTAGGACCACAAAAGGCAAAGGAAAGTTACTCCTTATGTGAAAGCCACCTAAGGATAGCCACCAATGCCTCCTTAGACATTATGTGAGCACACAAAAGAATATTTGAGCACACAATAGAATCACACCTCTCCCTTGGGTCACCATCCATCATGTACTAAGGGAGGGAAGGAGGATTTGAAGCTCACCTATATAAACCCACCAAGAGATGAACAAATGGTGATCACAAGGTTATGCTGGCCAAAGTTACCCCAAGAAACACCAACATTGTGTGTGACCCAGAGATGGAGCTAAAGAGGACTCGATAGTTGGTCACCCAACATCTTAGTCCACCAAAGCAGAGAGAGAGAGTGAGAATGCATTAGAGGCAGAGCTTGGAAGGCAACATCCTTGCATCGAGACCTAGAGCCATTTCCTAGGTGCCGTTTGGCAAGTGGGTAAAATTTCTTCTCCATTTCGAACATTTAATAAGAAGAGGCCATTGAGCCATCGTTTGCATTATTATTGTTTGGAACTCTCTATATAGCTTCTGTATATTTGTGTTTTTTATTTTTATTTTAACCAGAGCATACTTCAGCATACTATTTCCATTAAGTTTTATGCTTTTGAGCTCCGCCCACATTATGCCTGTTACCAATAGTTTAGAGAGTAGACCACACTCTCTAAGCTCATGCGATTTCGTACACTCGTGTGACTAATCCACCACAACCACTGCATATGATCTTGCACCTTCTTCCGAAATCAATGTCATGTCATTTGAAAAAGGAAAAAGTGACAAGCAACTCGAAAGACGAAAAAAGGGAAATTAAAGAAAAAACACACTTCCAACCCGCAAGAAAGATCATCTGATCAATCGTCTAGAAATAGGAAAGCTCGTTATCCATGCATAATTTGTAATGAGGAACACTTTTCTCAAGATTTTCCTCACCATGCTTAAGTTTAAAAAATGGTTAAAACTTCCCATGCGTTAGTTGTGTTGATAGATCCATTTCCGAATCCGGTCACAAATTTGGTTGCTATGGATCTAGCTTCTAGTTCCCAAGTCCTTATGTTATATATCACAAAAAATTCAATAGATATTTTGGTGCCATCGTGTAATAAAGATTACAGTATTTAGGCCACTGATCAACCTACTAGCTCGACCACAAATCCATCTATGGAATCAATACTGCCTACTGCTATTCCTGAATTGACGATTAAGCCACCAAAGGGAGTCATTCATAAATTGACATATAATCCTCGAGAAAGAGCTGCTCAAAACTATAATATATTTGAAGATTTAGCCCAATCCCCTTCAGTTAAGTCATCTCTTGAGGTATTACAAAATTTTCCCTCCCAGAAACAAGCTTTATTGTCATCTATTAGTGGAATTTATCAGACTGATTCTAATCTTGTCGTCTTTAATCATACGAGCTATGTGCCACAATCACCAGTAGAATTGGCATTCTCTGTACAAGTAAATGTTCCCAATCACCTTATTCATCGTACTATTATTGATGAGGGAGCATCTACGTGCATTATGTCTCTAAAATATTGGAAGTCACTTGGTTAGCCGCGCTTATCTCAAATATCAATGACGTTGAAAGATTTTGATGGACGTACATATAAGCCTTGTGATATTATCAATAACCTGCATGTTAAACTAGGGGGGAAAATAGTGAATTTTGAGGTCGAGATTGTTGACAGACCCCTTGACTATAATATTCTATTTGGAAGGCTTTGGGTATATGCCATGACTGCAATTGTTTCTAAATATTTTAGAATGATATCCTTTCCATATAAATGTACCATCACAGTCATCAATCAACTATCCTTATTTTCCTCCTCCTCATAGGTAACTAGAAGTGTTCTGTTTGTTCACACACCCCAACTTGCACTTTAGAACATTGGTGTAGGAATTTTAAAGGATTCCACTCTCATGGGAACCTTTGCATTGTTGTCGTCTGCGACGTCGGAAGAAATTGCAAGTATAAAGACCTGTTACATGATATCTTCCACTCCGTCTGGCTTAAGGAAGAGTACGGGTGATTCTGAAATTGTTATGTTGGATGTATTTTTTCCTCCCAACCCTATTTAGATGGCATAGCAATCAATATATCTGGCGTGGGTGGAAAATATGAAATCATCATTGCCAGTTGTTTGGGTTGATCGTTCCTTAGATTTTGGTACTCCATCTTATCCTTTTTCCTCAACTTTCTTGACAGATGAGAATATTTTGGAAAGAATGTTGTCAAAAGGAGAACCATGGGAATATTCTCATCATTGTTCCCATATTCTTGATTATGAAGATAATCTTAGTGAACTATATCACCCATTAATCAAAAATTTCCTTTCGAATTCTTTACCTATTAATGCAATCGATTCCGAGCAAAACTTCTCAAATATTGAAGAAACTATTTCTATTGATATTTAGACCAAACCTGGCATGGTAGAAAATATTCATGTTGGCATGTCTTGTTCTTCATCAAAACTTGAAACATATCGCTCTCTATTTCATTAATTTCAAGATATCTTTGCCTGGTCTTATGAGGATATTCCGGGTATTGACACAAGTATTATTGAACACACTATTAATATGTACCTTGATGTCAAACCGTTACGTTAACACCTTCCTCTCATTCATCCGAAGAAGTCTTCTTCCATTACAGAATAAGTCGAAAAACTTTTGTGTGCTGGTTTCATTTACCCTGTTCCGCTAACGGAGTGGGTTTCCAACATAGTTCCTGTCATGAAAATACAAGGAACCATCAGAGTGTGCGTTGATTATTGGGATGTTAATCTTGCTTGTACAAAAGACAACTATCCTACTCCCCCTATTGACCAAATTAATGACAATTGTGCTGTATGTGAAATTTTTTCGTTGATGGATGGATTTTTAGGCTACAATCAAATCAATATTCGCCCAAAGGATCAAAATAAGATAGCATTCATCTATCCCTGGGGCACATTCACTTATAGGAAACTATCATTTGGTTTAAAGAAAATTGGGGCTACCTTTTAGAGAGCAATGGATTATTCTTTCAATGACATCAAACACATTTTCCAACCCTATCTAGATGATTTACCCGCACATTCACAAAATCAAAATGATCACCCGATGCATTTGAGAGCCATATTTTTACGATGCTAACACTACAAAATATGCCTCAACCCACATAAATGTGTGTTTTTTGTTGGGTTTGGTCGTTTGCTTGGATTCGTAGTCTCAAAAGAAGGAATTTGAATCGACCCACTAAAGGTCTATGCCATTCTTGATTTTCCTACACCATCAAATTTACTGTAGATACAGAAACTTAAAATTTACTGCAGATACAAAAAATTCAAGGAAAGGCTAACTTCCTAAGGAGGTTCATACCCAACTACGCTAAAATGGCTAAAGGATTTACTCAACTCTTTAAAAAGGGGGTTCCCTTCCATTGGGACCAAGTTTCACAAGATTTTTTTGATATTGTCAAGGATACTATTGTCTGGGCGTCATTAATGTATCCCCCAAATTATCAGAATGATTATTTCTTATATATCATCACAACTGATATGACCATTTCTATGGTATTGTTCCAAGTAGAAAATGGGATATAACATCCGATCTATTATTTGAGTCGTAATCTCAATGATACAGAACTCAAGTATTCGTACGTAGAAAATCTTTCCTTGGAAGTTGTTCAAGCTATCCAAAGATTTTGTGACGATATCCTGTTCGTTTCAAATTGCAACCCCATGAATTATATCTTATCACATCAATTGTTGGGGGGAAATTATTCAAAATTGATTGTCATTTTGTATGAATTTTATTTGGAATTCATCAAGTCCAAGTCAAAGAAGTCTTTAATTTTGGTTGAGCTTCTCTGTGACCTTCCCTCTAATAGTACTGCTACTACATCGAAACCATTAATTCTTGACGAGTCTCTGTTTCTGATCGGATCATCTGATCCTTGGTATGGATATTTTGTTATTTATCTCCAAACCCAAACTTTTTGGCCTGATACCTCTCTCTCTGAACAACAACGTATTCGATACCAAGCCAAATATTATCTGATCGTCGATGATACACTTTATCATCATGTTGCCGATACTATTTTAAGAAGGTACGTCACTCATGAGGAGGCTGAAAAGGTTCTAAATTATTGTTATGTTGCAGCTTGTGGTGGAAATTTATCTGGATACACTACCACGTAGAAGATACTACGCGCTTGTTGGAGTGCGTTTGGTGCACGTATGTATGAAATCACACCAACTTAAGGGTTGTGGTCTACCCACTTAAGTTACTGATAATAGGAAGAAAAAGAAGTGGATTCAAGAAAGTTAGTGGAACAAGCTATACTCATAAGCATACTAGATAGATAAATAGCATGAATATATAAACTAAAAACTAAACTAAAAAGGTAAAACAAATCAACACGAGCTCTGAAAAGAGTCAAACGATAACAATAATATGAACGGTGGCTCTAGGCCCCTCTTATTGAGAGTTGGTAGTAATAAGAGTGAAACTTTACCATCCTACCAAAGGGCCCCTAGACAATGGGTTCTAGGTCCCGATGCAAGGATGCTTTTATCCCAAGCTTGCCTCAATGCAGTCTCCATCTCTCTCTACTGTGTTGGACTGAACTTGTTGGATGGCCAATAATTGAGTCCCCTATATCTTAAGCTAGGAATCACACACTGCTAGTATTGTTTGGGAAATCCTGGATAGCATAACAATGTGTTCACAAATTCTTCATCGCATGGTGGCCTTACATAGAAGATTTCAAATCCTCCCTTCCCTCTCTTGGTACATTGTGGATGGTGAACCGAGAGAGGTATGATTTATTTGTGTGCTCCAAATATTCCATTGTGTGCTCACTTAGTGTCTAAGGAGGCATTTTTGGTTGTCCTTAGGTGGCTCCAAGTAAGGGATCACTTGTCCTTTGCTTTGTCTGGTCCCAAATAGTTACATTTCGCCACTCCTAGGATTACACGTGTATCGGGAAAAAATCATGTAGAAGGCACTCTTCACGAAGGATTATGTGTGCAAAAGAGCATTTATGACTTGTTCAAATTTCATTTTCCTCAGACCTTAGATATTTTTAAATACTTTCCATATTCTGTAATGTCTTCCAGCCCTGTTAATCCTTTTTCCTAACATTAATTAATGTCATCTTCTGTTGTATGTTTTTCTAGTGTTAACAGTTGCCCCCTAATGTGTGAGGTCTAGGAAGCACTATATAGTCGAAATACATTATAGTTTCTTTTCTATTTCATGCGTAGAGAGAGAGAGACACCTGCGTGACGCTTGGAATTGAAAACACCCTGCACTGGTTCCAAGAATGACCATGTCCTAAGGGAGCGCTGTAATAAAACACAATTTACAATACATATACAAATTTTATACAAGGCAGGCATGTCCCATGCTCGTGATTCTGTGGCTAGTTAAACAAATCTATTTTGACGATATATGTTCTATATGTGTCACTAATATGGTAGTGATGTTGGCGGTTGTTGACGATGACTGTTGATGCCCTCAAAGGCATTTTTTCTTTGAAAATTGGTGGAATATGGTACCCACATGAATAAAATTGGTATGGAATATAGCTGTGCATTGTACTCATAGGTGCTAGCTCAGACCTTCTTGTGTAAACATTGTTGACAAAGACGCTTATGGAGGCATGGGTCTTCGACGGATTTGATCAAAGTGCATTGGTTGTAATGTATGATACCATCTTGACATGAAAGATTTTTTCATAGTCGAATGTCAGGAGGATCGATGACATCTGTGGAAAATGATGTCTCCCACAGTGCCACCCAAGGATTTCCCTTGTATGGAGAGGGATGATCCAAGGTACCACTTCCTTTTTAGAAAATAGGTGTTGAAGTCAACAAAAAGGAAGCCTCTACCGAACGAGGGGTCGTCAATATGAGGGATCGGGGACCTGGATGTGATGGGTTTAACATAGGCATGTTGGCGAGGGGTGACTGGAAACTGATGTTGGCGATTCAGTGGCCCAAGGTTGGATTATATTAAGAAGCTTGACGGTAGTCATAGTTATTTCTGATGGGGAAATCCCTGGAGTCGGTAGGACTTCCAAGGTGGGTATAAAATGGCTATGAATGTCAAGGTGGCTTGTGTGTGGAGGTATAATACTCTGACCAAGGGTGTTTAGGGACTATTACCATGGGAGAAAAGATGAAATGAGAGGGTGAAGGATGCAGTGCATCATTCAGGGTCTTTGTACACTTACCAAAAGAATAAAATAATGTGGTTTGGTTTGTATAAAACACAGACACGATTACCCCAAAACATCAAAGTGTTCGCTCAGTGATGTTGTGAGGAAGGTGCTTTGCTGAGAGTGGGGGTCCCATTGGTTGGTCTCATGTGTGGGGTTGATGAATCAGATGAGAAAATATCACAGATGGGATTATGCTGTTGGAGGTATGGTGGGCCAAATGCGAGGCGTGGTCGTGTGCTTTGATCTACTTGTACAACCTGGTCCTCTGGGAAGGGGGTTTAGCTTGTATGGTAAACTTGACCTTATGCATGATGAATGGATGGGCATGAGTTGCTTCCCAGACTGAAGTGGTATGGCCATGGCGTCACTTTTTTTGTGATATATGGTCTACGATGGGTGACGAATGCCATGGAGGGGAGGCTCTACCAACTAACGAGGATGTTTATCACGTGCAGGGTGAGGTGATTGTTATCACCCAAAAAATTTCAAAACAACATTTTGACAAGGTTACAAAATTCCGTGAATCAAAATTGGGTTTTAGGAGTCAATTTAGGTTTAGTCAAGGGTAGGTTTTAGATTTCTTATAGTTTAAAGCTCATCCTAAGGTTCAAATAAATCCTTCTTTTAAAGTTATTTCATGTCAAATATTTATCATTTTCCATTTGTAGGTCATTTCCCAAATTTTCGTGTCAAAACTTTTCAATTAGCCAAAAAGTCGTGTTTTCGTAGCGCCACCCATTGAAAAAAGTCATTTTTCACTATGAAAGCGTTGATAGTTTCATAGCGCAAACATGAAAAATTACACTGTAGGCGCTACGAAAGTGCGGATTTGTAACTGTCTTGTCAGTTGAGTTGGCAGATGTCAGAAACCATTGGGAAAGGGTAGGATAGTGGCATGTTGAGTCATCTAATGATGAAATTTGATGTACAGACCCATGTTTACAGTCATCATTGTCATTATAGGTTATGAATGAGGCATCATTTAGTTATGAGAGGACATTTTAAATTTCAAATTCTTTCCTAATTAGTCATTCTCAATCCCTTTTGCCTCCATTTGAAATGTCCGAGCTGTGAGTGTCAAGCCAAACCTATGGCTGGTTCATATAAAGGTTTTATTACACCCATATCAAGCGAGGCTGATAGTTTCTCAAGCGAGCCTGCTGTTACAATTATTCAAGTGAGGTTGTTGTTACATTTTTTTCAAGTGAGGCCGAAAGTTTTGTTCAAGAACATGGCAAAGGAAAAGAAAATTCACAGAGGAGGACACTACTTAAGGCATGAACCTGAAGACATGAAAGAAATAATTGAAGACCCAGCAGTGATGGAAGCGTTCAGAAGAGTAGGTTTCCTATGGTTTTGTGAGAATTTGCAAGGCTGTCACACACAGGTATCCAAGGAATTTTCCATGAATTTCAATGGAACAACCACTAAGGTTAGGATAATAAGTGTGTCTATTACACCTAAGATCATTGCTGTTGTTACATAGATACCAAGAGGTCAATAAAACTGGTTCAAAAGTTTCAAATTTGATATGGAGCAGTGTAAAGTGTTCATGAAACATGAGTACATAGACATGGACCTTAATAATGTTATCCCTAGAAGTTTCATCAAATATAAATACTCAAAATTGTTGCTCAACATTCAGAAATATTTTTCCTGTGAAGGCAGATATTACAAGGTTTATTCATATCATTTCAAATTTCTTCTACACTTCACTGGTAATATTTCACTTGATTTAAATTTTTATCTGCATAGGAATCTTGCAAAGATGGCTAATAAGGTGCAAGAAAATTTCAAAGGGAGTGAAACATCCTTATTTCATCATGGTTTAATGAAGTTATTAATTTTATATGAACTTCAGAAGATAGGCATAGATTGGTCATCTTTCTTGTTTATAAATTATTTTGAGTTGGAAACCCTAACTCCTGCAAGAAACCCTAAATCTAAAGGATTTCCATCACCACCACTAGCATAACCAAGTCAACCTGTGGCTGCAAAACCAAGAGCAACTGCAGGGGTGAAGTTAAGAAAGCAAACTAAGAAAGGACTCGAGAAAATGCAAATACTTAATACTGCAACTCTACCACCTGCAAAACAGAGATCAAAGGTTGTCAAAGATGCAAAACAGAAACAAGTTTTTAGCATGCGGACCAAAAGAGTAACTAGAAGCCAAGCAATGGCATTAAAAGGAAAGATAGTTGCTACAAAGGACAACCCAGTAACAAAGGGGAATCTAGAGGATATTCTTCATGCCATTGACATAGAAGAGACACCCGTTTTCCAAGCTAAGTTCATTTGGGAAGAAGAGCATAAGTTGAAAAAGGCCAAGTCTGAAAAGAAGATAGAGTTTGAGGGGTAAGATGTAGGATTCATATTTCAAGCAAGAAAGCCTATGACTACGCATGCTAGGAAATTGATGGAAGGCAACAAAGAAGTTCAAATACCGATTGAGACAGCTGAATCCCCTAAAGAAATTGTAGATCTTTCATCACCTACAGTGAAGCATACAATCAGCAGAACAAAAAGGGGAAAAGAGAAAATGACAAAGAAAATAAATTTTTAGTGTCTTGAGGAGAAATTACGGTTGGAAAACCAAGAAATTGTTGTCATGAAAAGGAGAGCTAGAAAGCACAGTGTCGAGAAAGTACAATTTAAAATAATGAAGGCACTGTGGGAAGGAAAAAATGATTATATTTCTGAAACTCCAAGTAGTACAGAGCAATTTTTCAAGTGGACAGTGCTAGCAATAAAGGAAGCTAAGTTTGTCAGAATAATAAATACTCATTTGAGAGCTAATAACAGAAGACTTAAAGACAATATGAGAGATTTAGAGTAGCAGCTAGATTTGATTCATGATGAGTTAAAGAACATAGGCATTAAAATGACAGTCATAGAAGAACCAATAGCTCAACCAAGTGTAAATGCAGAAGGGACCTCAAGAAAGCTATAATAACTATGTTTTTAGAGTTGATATGGTTTTTAAATTATGGGAACATGTATATTTTGATTTTTTGGCATAACTACATTTTTCACCTTTTCATTTAATATTACATCTATGCTCCTAATGATTTTGTGATTTTCATAATCATATAAGCGATAACCAAAATCATTAACACCATATCCAATAAAGGTACATTTATTTGATTTTGCCTCAAGCTTTGTTTTTTTTTCTTTATTAATATGGACAAAGGCCTCACAACCAAAAGGCTTTAAAAAAGAGTAGTTTATCTTTTCACCTATCCATGCTTCCTCTGGAATACCACCATCCAAGGAACTTGAAGGCCCTCTTTTTATTATATAAACAACAGTATCTACAGCATCTGCCCAAAATTGTAAAGGCAATCCTACATGCAATCTCATGCACCTTGCATGCTCCATGATTGTTCTATTCATCCTTTCTAACACACCATTTTCTTGTGGTGTTCTTGGAACTGTCTTCTCTCTACATATTCCATTTTCTGAATAGTAACTATCAAACTCTTTGTTGCAATATTCACCTACATTGTCTGATCTGAGACACTTAAACTTATTTCCTGTCTCAATCTCAACCAAAGCTTTCCATTTCTTGAAAGTATCAAATACATCATATTTATTCTGAATACAATAAATCCAAGTTTTCCTAGTTGCATAATCAATAAAAGTAACATAATAATGAGAGCCACGAAGAGATGATACCTGAGCAAGTCCCCATACATCTGTATGCATAAGCTCTAATTTTTTTCTCTTCTTTTCTTTCCCAACTATGAGAAATCTAACTCTCTTTTTTTTTCCATAAATGCAATTCTCACATAAATCCAAATCAACATTCTTAAAACCCAGCAACAAATTTCTTGAGTGAAGAATCTTCATCCCCTTCTCACTCATGTGTCCAAGCCTATGATGCCATAATGCTGCATTTTCTCCTTTGGAAGTTAAAGCATTAACAGAGTTAGCAATACCAATGCATAAATACAATGTACCAACTTTTCGCCTTTTGCTATTACCAGCGCTCCTTTGGTGACCTTCCAAGTTTTATCTGTGAAAGTTGTCACACAACCTTCACCGCCTAACTGCCCTATTGAAATCAGATTTTTCTTTAGATCTGGAACATGCCTTACCTCCTTTAATAGCCATTGGTTTCCATTATGTTTTTTTACAATAAATTTACCCATTCCAACAATTTTATAGTGTTTATCATCACCCAAACGAACTTGTCCAAAATATCCTTGAAAATAGTCATGAAAATATTTCTTATCAAGTGTGGCATGGAATGAGGCCCCTGAATCTACCACCCAGGAATCAGTAACATTTTCGAAAGAAAGAATCAAAGCATCTTGTAACACATCACCTATCACATTTTCTTCATGATTTTTTCTTGTTGTGTGTCTCCTTCTTTTCCCTTCTGAGATCTATAGTCTTTCTTCAGGTGTCCTTTATTTCCGCATTTCCAACACACTATCCCCGATCTGGACTTGGATCTACCTTTCCTTGATTTATTGCGATATCGTAAGCTATTTCCTCTTTCCATTCTTCTTCCCCTAGACTCTGCACTGAAAGTATTACATGATGTCCCAACGAAGCTTTTCTGTCGCATTTCCTTGCTAAGGATAGCATTGACAACATCATCAAACTTTAAAGTACTAGATCCAAAGATAGAGTTACTAATGGTAATAACTAAACCACTCCAACTTTCTGGCAATGAGTACATAAATAAAAGAGCCCTAACTTCATCATCAAAATTTACCCCTATAGAATTTAACTAATTGGTAACTATATTAAAATAAATGTTTCATAAGAAATACCTTGTTTGAGGCTGAAGGTTTTTCATATAGTTTCACCAATTCTTTAATCAAACCCTCTGTTGTTGTTTCCTTTGAAATATTGAAGGCTATGTTGGGTTTGTGTTATATTCTTTCCATGACTAATCACGCGCGGGGTGTGGGGGGGGGAGGTGGGGTCAGAGCGGGGGCGATAGGCCCCCCTATACATTTCATTGGGTGCAACGTCGAGGGGGGTCATAGGGGGGGCGGTAGCTCCCCTATTGGGGGGGTCCTTATTTTCTGGTGGGCAGATCCGCCCATGGTTTTGTGCATGGGTTTGCACATGTTTTTGGGGCATGATGGTTTTCAGCCCCTGGTATTTTGTAGATCCGATCAAGGGAACTACGGTTATTTTCTAATCCAGGGTTAATGGATTGTGGTTTATGTATGCTTCGGCATGTATATATATGTTTTGTAACACTAAAAGGAATATAATGAAAATCAAGCTAGTCGTCTCGATTTGGGATCCAGGGGAAAATCTTTGTGTTTATCTTTTTTATGCTCTCTCTATTTTTTATTTTTTGTTTTAATATTCGTTAGTAGATAATTTTTGTACAGAGTTAAAACCTATATTTGGTATCAGAGAAGTTTTGGCTTCAAGGGGATGCTTTTGCTGCTGAGGGGTTTTTTGCTTGGGCCTGAGGTAGACCCTATTCAATGGGGGATTTGCAGAATCAATTCTTGTGGTGAAAGAAGATGGCGAGTGACAAGAAGATAGAGATCGAGAAATTTAATGGTCAGATTTTTGAGTTGTGGAAGCTCAATATGGAGGATCTGCTGATGGATAAATATCAGTGGATCACGATAGATCTGGGTACTAAACCAACAGCAATGTCAGATGAATACTAGAAGAAGTTGGATCAGAAGGCAAAGAGCACAATACGGTTATGTGTCTTAGATTCAGTATTGTTGAATGTATCTGGGGAAGCTACGGTGAAGACCTTGTGGGACAAGCTAGGGACTTTGTACCAATCTAAGTCTCAGGCGAATAAATTTTTCCTGTGGAAAAAGTTGTATAACCTGAGGATGAAGGATGGAGACTTGGTGAAAGAGCATCTAAACACCTTCAATACTATGGTAAGTCAGTTGTCATCTATTGATATTAAAATCTCAGATGAAGATAAGTGCATCAGTTTGTTTTTTTCTCTACCAGATTCATGGGACAGTCTAGCTATTGCAATAGGTAGAAATATAACTACCTTGAATTTTGATGAAATTGTCTCAGCCTTGCTGTCAGAGGAAATGAGACGAAGAAATATGGAGGGTCAGAATGGAGATGCATTATCTATACGAGGAAGGTCCCAGAACATAAACAAGAATAAGGTTTCGAGTGGGAGATCTAAATCTCCTCGAAAGTTTTTAAAGGTGTGCTAGAAATGCGAAAAGGAAGGGCACTACAAAAAGGACTACAGATCTAAAGCTCTTGAGAAAGGAAAGGGATCTAATGATGCTCCTTCTACAGAAGCACAAACCACTTCGAATGAAGGTGGGGATGTGTATTTGGCTTCTTCTTCAAATACAAATGTATATCATGAGTCATGGTTGATTGACTCGGGTGCATCCTTTCACTTCACTCCCCATAGGGAGTGGTTCTGCGAGTATGAGAAATATGATGGTGGTGATGTCTTCTTAGGTGATGATAAGAAGGCTAGAATCACCAGATGTAGAAAAGCCAAGCTGAAGCTACAAGGTGGAAGAATTAGAACACTTCCTGGTGTTCTGCACATTCCTACATTAGCCAGAAATCTTATTTCTGTAAGCAAGATGGATGATGCAGGTGTAAAAAAAGTGTTCGAGAAATATTCCTGTAAGATGGTTTGGGGAGAACTTGTATTAATGCGGGGAGTTCGGATTGGAACTCTGTACAAGCTTTAGGGCAGCACTGTTATTGATGAGTGTAACAGTTATGTGGTTCCTGAAGGTGAAGCAGAAAGCCTAGCGGTCTCTAGAGAAAAGACCATGCTATGGCATCAAAAGTTTGAACATATTGGAGAGAAGGGTCTTCGAATACTGCATGGAAATGGTATGGTAGAAGTTATGTCTAATAGCTCTCTGGATTTTTATTTTTGTGAACATTGTGTATATGGGAAGCAGAATCGGGTGAGCTTTCCTTCTGGTGCTAAGAGGGCGAACAAGATATTAGAGCATGTGCATAGTGATGTGTTTGGACCTGTGTCGGTTAAATCACTAGGTAAGTTTGTGTACTATGTTTCATTCATAGATGAATTCTCAAGGAATACATGGATATATTTCTTGAGGAATAAATCTGAAGTCTTTGACAGATTTAAATAATTTAAGGCTCTGGTGGAAAACCAGACAGAGAAGAAGATAAAGGTTTTGAGGACAGATAATGGTGGGGAGTTCCGCAATAAGGAATTTGAAGAGTTCTGTAAGAAGTGTGGTATAGCATGGTAGAAGAATATTCCATACACACCTCAGCAAAATGGAGTTGCAGAAAGAATGAACAAAACGTTGATGGAAAAGGCAAGAAGCATGCTCAGTGTTACCGGGTTAGGACAAGAATTTCGAATGTAGTGCTGGAGACCATGTTATTTAGTTAATGCTACCTTGTATGGCACTGGAGACAGGACTCCATGAGGGTGGAATTGGAAAACCTCTCACATCCGAGGGTATTTGGATGTGATGCATATGTACATGTTCCAAAGGAGAAAAGGACCAAGTTGGATAATAAATCTGAAAGGTGCATCTTTATTGGGTATAAGGATGTTTAAAGGGTTACAAGCTTTGGAACCCGGAAACAAGGAAGGTTGTGTATAGCCGAGATGTGGTGTTTAGAGAGGTGAAAGATATTGTTAAACATGAAGTACTACCAAAGGAACCTGAGAAGATAGAGTTTGAGCTAAAGGAGGATGAATCAGACTCTACAACAGAAGAAGACTTAGAAGAGGAAGAGCCACAAACTCCAGCTATTAGAAGATCAATTCGGGAGAGAAGACAACCAGAAAGGTATAGTCCATATGCTTTCTGTTCAAATTTTTCTTTAACTATAACTGATGATGATCCCAGAACATTCAGGGAGGCAGTAGATTCAGAGGATGGAAAACTCTGGAAGGAGGCCATGGTTGATGAAATGGCATCCTTGCATAAAAATGAGTCATGGGATCTGGTGGAGTTGTCGGCTGGAAGGAAGCCAATTGGGAGAAAATGGGTGTTTAAGAAGAAGATGAGTGTAAAAGGCAAGGTGGAGAAATACAAAGCTCGGTTGGTAGCAAAACAATATTCACAGGTGCCAGGAATTGATTTTGGTGATATTTTTTCTCCTACTGCCAAAGTTACTTCTATTAGATTACTTTTATCTGTTGTTGCTGCATTTTATTTTGAGGTAGAACAGATGGATGTGAAGACAACATTTCTTCATGGGGATTTGGAAGAGGAGATCTACATGAAACAACTTGAAGGCATTATGGTGAAGGGGAAGAAAGAGATGGTATGCAGGTTAAAGAAGTATCTATATGGGTTAAAACAATCACCAAGGATGTGGTATCAGAAATTTGATACCTATATACGGGGACTTGGCTTCACTAGAAGAAAGGAGGATCATTGTGTTTATTTTAAATTAATTGGTGACCGTGTTATTTATTTGGTCTTGTATGTGGATGATATGTTGTTGATTGGAAATGACAAAGAAATTATACAAGATTTGAAGACCCAACTGTTCTCCAAATTCAACATGAAGGATCTTGGTTCTGAAAACTATATTTTGGGCATGGAAATTAAGAGAGATCGGGCAAAGAGGAAGCTCTGGTTAAACTAGAGGAAGTATGTCAAGACTATACTGCAGAGGTTCAATATGCAGGATAGTAAACCGGTGAATGTTCTAATTCCTGTAGGTACAAATTTGTCTGTTGAACAGTGTCGCAAGACACAAGAAGAAGAGGAGGATATGTCCTGTGTTCCATATGCAAGTGCAGTGGGTAGCCTGATGTATGCAATGGTATGTACTAGACCAGACATTACACTTGCAGTGGGAGTGTTAAGCAGGTTTATGTCAAACCCAGGGAAGGAGCATTGGACAGCAGTGAAGCTGGTTTTGAGATATTTGCATGGCAATAGTGATTATGGCTTATGCTACCAGGGAAGACCAGGATTGGAAATAGTGTTGGACATTCATGGTTTTGTTGATGCTGACTGGGCTCGAAATCTCGACCAAATAAGATCTATAAGTGGGTATATGTTCAGCCTATTTGGAGGTGGAGTTAGTTGGATGAGTAAAAGACAGTCTGTAGTGGGTCTTTCAACTACAAAGGCAGAATACATGGCAGCCACTCATGTAAGCAAGGAAGCAGTTTGGTTGCAGAGATTGTGTTCAAGTATGGGGTTGGTGCAGCAAGCTATAAGGATAGCCTCTGATAGCCAAAGTGAAATTTTCTTGGCTACGAACCTTGCTTACCATTCAAATACAAAGCACATTGATGTTCAATATGACTTTGTGAGAGATATAGTTGAGGATAAAAAGGTGTTGTTGGTAAAGGTGGACCCTTTGAATAATGTTGCAAATGCATTGACGAAGTATGTGAGCACTCATAAGTTCTCTTGGTGTAGTGAAACAATGAGTGTTGCAAGCTGAGCTAATGACTGACTCTCTTGTGGCCCCACCAGAAAAACAACAAGTAGAATTTTAATTTGTTACCGTGCTGCAAGCTAATCACACCAGGATCACGAGCGTGTACACATGCGTTTATAAGCCCAAAACAACATCGAAGGTCACGTAAGGCATTCAGCCCCCCACTTTGTCGGGGAAATACGAAAGCACCCCAGAAAAATTTTTTGATCCTTATTTTATGGTGGGCGGATCTGCCCATGGTTTTTTGAATGGGTTTTCACATGGTTTTGGGGCATGATGGTTTTCAGCCCCTAGTATTTTGTATATCCGGTCAAGGGAACTACGGTTATGTTCTAATCTAGGGTTAATGGATTGGGGTTTATGTATGCTTCGACATGTATCTATATGTGTTGTAACACTAAAAGGAATATAATGAAAAATCAAGCTAGTCGTCTCGATTTGGGATCGAGGGGAAAATCTCTGTGTTTATCTGTTTTATGCTCTCGCTATTGTTTATTTTATGTTTTGAGATTCGTTAGTAGATAATTTCTATACAGGGTTAAAACCCGTAGGCTACCCATGCCGCAAGGCACAACCGTACTATTCCGAGTTCCTTTCTATCGAGAATCTCCCATTTTGCGTCTATCATAACTGTTAGCTTCTTTTTTGTTCTTCTCAATGGTAGGTAAAGATCAATCTGATACAAATAATCTTACATCTGCATCTTCCACAACGGGAAGTTTTGGCCATTAAATTTCTCAACCCTAAACTTACCATCTTCCGCCATTGCTCCCACTCGAACTAAGAACCCTTCTTTCCTGCAAGTTTATCAGCCAAATAGACCTTTGGTTCTGATACCAATTGTTCGAAAATTATATATTACAAAGCAATGCAACACATAAAATATGCGAAAAAAACAAGCACATAAAACACATAAAACCAGAGAGACACAAATATACATGGTTCACCCATTTTGGGCTATGTCCACCCTAAACAGCCAGTCCTTCCTTTCTATTTTCCAGCAAAATGAAGAGAAACAACCTACATCAGATTTGTTGTAATATCCTCTGTTCTCTCTCATAGTCTCCTTATCTATTTCTCGCTCTGAGAATATACATACAATACACAGCCGCAATACAATACCCTCATACAAGGAGAGGGGTTGCCTTCTAGTGAAAAAACCCTAAAATAAACATAACTTCTACCGTCAGATCATCTGCCTAATGAACAGCCTAGATTGACTAGAAATTACTATAATTTTACAAGGAAATTTTACATATTTTTTTAGCTTCAAGGGTGCTGGCCCCAAAACCCCTTGCCAGAGGGGGCTCCATAAAGTCACAGCCGCCCCCCCTATACCCCCCAATCAGTGTTTAATTACAGGCGGCGTTGCCGCCCCATTAAGGTACATGGGTCCAATGCTGTGATACAAAATAAACAAGATAACCAGGATCCACACCCAACGGGATTGTACTTATGAATGTGGTAGAAAGGAAAATAGCTTAGAAATGTAGACTATTATCCTTCAAAATTTTGATTAATGACATATTGTTGTGTTGATTTTAAATACCCTTCAAAGGAATACTTTCAAGCTGCCTTATGTTAAGGGGAGAAGTAAATACATGATTTTGTAGATGCTCACCAAGGAGAATCAACCTTGTCCTTTAAATAAATCTTGCCGACCCCTTAGAAAATGTAATATGACCTCTAAAAATTCACGACCTTGTAGAGAAGATAAGCTCAAAATTTTCAATTAATTTTTTATAAATAACCTGCAAAATTTCTAAGCCCTAGAATCTTAAATATTTTGATAACTATCCAAGCAAGAAAGGTTTCAAATCTGAGAGTGAAAGACGGCTTTCTTGATCCCTTGGCTAAGAAAAAATTACTTCCAAAAAGGTCTGTGACTCTTTTGAGAAGATGTGATCTTAGAGCCGAGGCCCCAATTTTGTGTTGCTTGAGTGAATTTATGCCAACTCAGAAATTAACTTTTTATTAAACCCTGCAAAGGAATACATTGAAGCTTACTTACGCTCAAGGGAGAAGGAAATACATTATTTGTTTTAACTTTAAAAAATGTGTAGATGGACACCAAGGTCACTCGATCTTGTCCTTCAAGTAAATCTTACGACCCCCTCAGAAAATGAAATATGACCTCTGAAAATTCACGGCCTTGCAGAGAAGATAAGCTCAAAATTTTCAATTAATTTTTTATAATTAACATGCAAAAATTCTAAGCTCTATACTCTTAAAGATTTCAATAATTCTACGAGAAAGAAAGGTTTCATATCTGAGAGTGAAAGACAACTTTCTTGAGCCCTTATCTAATACTCATTTTCTTCCACAAATTTCTGAACTAATGTGATGCCATAAAATATTAATAATTTAATTATTTTCTTACCTACATATTTTTTTCCTCTCTATTCCATCACCTTCCCACACTTTCCACCACCTACACACACCTTCCACCACCTGCTCGAATTCCCTTGTGCCCTCATGCTTTGCTTAAATTCCCTTACTCTGCTCTGCTCGATTAGCTATAAGAACCCTTTTCCATTAATTCTCTAACAAAAAAATACTCCATGACATTATACCATATATATTATATATAATATATATTTTTAGGGAAGTTATTTTTCTTTTTTCTTTTTTTCTCTTTTTTCTTTTTTTTCGGAAAAACTAGAATTCACACTACCAAGGAATATTACGCAATTCCCAAGGACTTGGAAACTTCTTGACTCATTGCATTGCTCAAGTTTTGAGATGAAGAGATGATTTGCGTATTTTATAGACTCAGGTTGGGATGCCATCTAGAATTGCAAATTTTTTGAGCTTAAGGAAGATCTTCCTGTCTAGATTTCATAATTCCCATCATCAAGGTTGGGCTTCCTTCTTAGGTTGCACAGTTTTCAGATGCAAGCCCAACAATGTTGCAAGGTCAATTCAAGAGATGGCTTGTACCTAAAATATATCAAACCATGATCATTTCATTACAGAAGAAGCATGAAAATATAAGTCTTGATCATAGCATGAATACTTGACGATAGTAAAAGATAAGCTCCTATGGAAATAAGGGAAGGCTCCAAAATCAAAGCATGGGAAAAAATTTGCAGGGTGGCTGTAGCAGCTACAACACTTGGTGACACATTGGTAGAACTCCAGCTCTAAGTATGGGTCTTGACTCGTGTAAATAGGTCTAACGCTTCAGGAAGTGTTATTTAGTTCATTTATCGCCATATATTCTTTACTTAGCTTAATTTAAAGATATAGTTCCTACCATTCTCTTCATCAGTGACTTATTTGTTTTGATTGGGGATGGGGAATATATAGGTATACAAGTGAAGCAAGATTGTCAGAGTCATAGTTTTCATCTCTGGTGTTGCTCCGCTGCCAACAAGCCTAAACAGTGCCTCGACAGAGTCACTTCAGGAACACAAAAATTTCTCTATTGTGATGGAGCATGGACAGTACCCTATCGGAGTTGTTTTCTTCACCAGTCTACGTAGAAATCCTTTCTCTTCTTTTGCATATTATTATTATTTTTTTTCATTTTTTATTTTTTTTGAAGGACTGTGTATAGGAATTTATTGATTTAATGAGGCGTAAGAGTGATCCTAACCTATTGAGAGTCGTAGAGGTTGCCCCTTTATAGAAGGATATTTATACACCTCTAAAATATAGTTCACTTGTTAAAGTTTCCTCCCCTCCTTACTCTACTTAACTTAGATGAAAAGATAAAATTGAATAGTTGTAAAACCGATTGGAGTAGGTATTACTAGTTATAGTTTAAACATCATGATTCCACTACGGTTTTATCCAAAAATAATGTATTTTCCATCATAGTATAATCGACTAAAATATGAAAGATTCGTGCATAGAGAGGGAACAGAAAACCAAGTATTGACAGTGGCACATCTTCCTCTCGAACTTCACCATACCTTCTTTAGAAACCAAACACGGTCTCATGTGGAAGCTATCCTATAAGAAAATTAAATAAAAGAGCAGGGCAGAAAATAAAAGTAAAAAATGAAAAAAAGAAACAAAGCAACTAATCATACTCCTAAAATAACCAAAAACAGGCTAGGCTTAGGTAAAATGAAACTTATAGTTTAACCACTGATGCATATGCTGATATATATTGGCGAGGGAATCCATATCAATAAATATATTTAAAAATAACAATAACCAAGAAATATGAATCAATATGTGTTGCAACATTCGAAGAGTGAAAATGCATGCAGAAAAATGTGACAGAAAAGGATATGCAAAGAAATATGCAGATGCATTGTGGTGTTTGTGCACATCGAAAAATGGTAGTGTTATCACCAAATTGAGTCCTCTTGGGCTACTTCAATGGTCAACTTGGAGTAACTATTTCAAACCACTTCTAACTGAAGCTTAGCCTCTTCAGTCTGAGAGGGCTCTCTCACACGTAATTTATGATATTGGTTAATGATAAAGATATATGGCTAACTCTATGAATTGTGTCTTGGTTTTGTATATTTTCAGGTTGAAAAGATGAAGGCTATGGAGTCAGTGACAGGGATCTCATTAAAAAATATCTCCTTGTGGAAGTCGAGGCATGTAGATGTTTAAATTAAAGTGGAATACACACATACATAGTTTAATCAATATATAAATGTTCAAAGGAATTCAGAGCATGAAACATGAATCCTGAAATGAACATTAAGATAATGAAAGTATGACACTGAGAAAGATACCCAATAGTTTAGTGCTTGAAAGGAAGTCAGAGCATGAAAATCACGAATTCTAAGTAATCAAAAATTAACATATTGACATAAAGTAATAAGATACATATGAAAGTGTTCATGAAAACATCAAATGAATCTCACGTGAAGGATGAAATCAATAGCCGCTTTCTATTACTGATCAGAACCTGTTTACAATATTACATGTCTCTAGTCACACATTCCAACCCTTCATACATCAAAGTACTATTTACTTATAGGCCTCTAGCCTTTACATCCAATCTTCCAAATGGATATATCATTAAACTCTTTTACTGACACCTAAACTAACCACAAACTCGATATTTAAAACTAGAAAGTGAAACCTTATGAATTAGGAGTTAGAGTCCTACTATAACTCAAACACCTACGTATTAAATTTTAATCTAAATATGATCCAAAATTCCTCGAAAGGAATCATGTCCTTCAACCATATTGACCACAATAAAAACATTAATACCCTAATTGTCTTCATGAAACTGCTCTGCCTACTATTAAGGAGTTGTTACATTGATGATATGGCAACATGGTGAGCTGGCATCCCTAGACCATATTCATAACAAAATGTTTCCATTCAGTAATCTTCTGTTCTGATACTCTTTATCACTACTCTGATACTCTTTGGAATTTCTTTGAAAAAGCTATTTACCCTTCACCTTTTTCCAAAAACTAACCTTCCTGTCAAAACAAAGTTCTAAGCTACTTTCGCAGCGAAATTCCATAGCAAAAACAATTAGGTCATCTGTGATGTACCTCTGCTACTTTTACCATTGGAGGGTGTTAGGTGATCAAAAAAATTAAACACAAACCTTAAATTTCCTTAACCAGGTCAATTTAAGTGGCTTAAAACCAAAAATAAATCTTCAGAAATTTCGCAGCAAAAACTAGGCTTCAAGCCTAGGATACACTGCGGAATTGCCTAATTTCCTAGAGATTTGGAAAAATTTAGAATTTGCGCCTAGAAAAGTTCCATGAGTATACTTGAATGTGAAGTATTATAGTGTAAGACAAAAAGGGTTTGTTATTTACTATTACCTTCTTATTTATTGGAAGATTATTCATGAGCAACTTCAGTAGTTTCTTGCTCGGCTTTTCTTTCCAAACCTTTCTTCTCTAATTTTTCCTTCATCATCTCCATAAGTTCTTTCAATTCTTTCACTTTTCTCTGAAGAATTTTCCTATCTACCATTAACCATAAATTTCTCTGCCTTGTGTGTTTCATCATGATGTGCAAAGGTTGTGATCTCTTCAGCAGATTTTTTACCTTTCCAATGGATTTTTCAAAATGAGTAACCTGATCAATCACTTTCTTTTCTGCCTCATCTATCAATTGTTTATCTTTCTTGTATCTTTCTAGATCCATATTTGTTTCAAACAGCTCCTCCCTAGTCTCTTTCAACTGTTCTTCAAGAAGCTCTTTTTAAGTTTGCTCTGTGAATTTCTCTTTTCCCTTTCTCTCTTTGACAGTTTCTTCTTTATCTTTGAGCTTCTATTTTGGAAAGTCTACCTTAGACTCCTTCTGAATCTTAATTTTGGGTTGAACTTATTTTTATTTAGTAACATATATCTCAGTAGGAGATATAACTATGATTTCTTCCACTACTGCCTCTTTTACTTTATCTTCCCTCTGCTGCTTATTTCCACTTTTACCAATCTCAGAAATTTGTGATATAGTGAAAGGTTTTCTAGGTTTAAATAGAAAACCTAAACCTTCAGATTAAAATTAT
The DNA here is from genome assembly GCA_034641835.2 of Pinus albicaulis. Taxonomy (NCBI): domain Eukaryota; kingdom Viridiplantae; phylum Streptophyta; class Pinopsida; order Pinales; family Pinaceae; genus Pinus; species Pinus albicaulis. Next base: position 1,282,157,062 of record CM076577.1, on the reverse strand, counting down.
AATTTCTTGGCCATAAGGCCCTTCCTTTTAACCTTGGATCCTTCTACCTCAACTTCTTTCACTACAGGGTCTCTGCAATGTCTATAGCCTGTAAAATGTCTTCAAGCCTGCCTTTACCTCAAATTGTTTCATGTATGCTTCTTTTAGACCTTTTTGCAGTAGATTTAGACTTGCTAATTGTGACATTTTCTTTAGCATGCTTTCTAGTTGTTGGATGAGGTGCTGCTTCTTGGATGAATTTAGCTTCTATCTCCATGATTTCAACTCCAGGCTGCAAACCTTCTTCTTGATCACCTTCTATTTCTGCAATGGTATTCATTTCTTGTCTTGGAGTAAGAGTCTTGGGTTTAGAAGGTTTCCTTGGAGTTAAAGCATCTATTTCATACCCACTCATAAAAAAAGGTTTCCCAGTCTCTATTTATTTTATTCAATTCTTCCAATAATAGTAATTTTATCAATCCATGGTGAAATATGGAAGTTTCACTTCTTTCAGGTCTACCTTGCACCTTATCTACCATTTTTCCAAGGCTTCTAAAAAGGTAAAAAGAAATATCTATCATTTGTTTTCCTATGAAATGAAGCAGCAAATTGAAATGATACATGTATATTGTATGAAATCTACCCTCATAGGTAAGGTATTTATGTATCACCATCAATAGCTTATAATATTATCTTTGAGACAAGTTCTAGGAATCCCTATAGTCATATTTATCCCTACATGTTTAGGCTTCAGATAATCATCACAAACCTTTAAATCAAACTTTGTGGCTTTAAAACATTCTTCTCCTGTCTTAGGGATTCCCGTTGCTTGAGAAATACTATTAGGTGAAATTGGCAGATGGAGAATACCAACCTTCATAGAAGTTCCTTTGATTTTTAGTGCAAAATCTTGTGATGCATGTTTTTGATGACCTTGTAATATTTGACAAAACTGAGTGCACCCTGCTCTTGTAAAAATTTCCACAAAATTGGGTTCTTCCATGATTAATTTTGGGCTTATAGGCTTACTTGAATGGTAGGCCTCCTTTATTTGTCTTCTTTGGTGTATCCATTTCCTTTGTTTTGCAGCGGTGGCCTTCTTTAGATATTCACACATGTTTAGTGAAAAATTTGATGATAGTGAGTTGTTATGGAAATAGAGGATTGGTAAGAAAATGGACTTCTAGAGGAAGAAAAATGACAGCGAGCTAATTTAGTAGCAGCTTACAAGAATGAAATAGAAAGCATGAGGAATGAGGGGTAAATTAGGAAAATTGAGATGAAATTCATAAGGAAATGGTAATTGATGCCCAAATGTGCTCAAAACTTTCAATCATGACCCTATTGTGATAGCATGACCTCGAAACACTTAAAGTTTGACAACTCATCAGTTTGCAGAAACCATTGTAGGAAAACAGGGTTTTGTAGTGAATTAAGTTTAACAAGTGTCGGATTCGCTATGGAATTACTAGCTGTTTGCGCAACAAAATATATTAGTTTTGCACTAAAAACACTACGGACTCAGGAAATTTCTGACAGGTGGCTAGATTTGACACATTTGGTTTAATTAAAGTATCTAATTCAAATTTACCCCTTTCACATGACTTGAATACATCCCTTAACAATTTAAAGCAATGATAAAAACTTATACCATATCATAAAATTTAACATTTCATGAAACTATGCTCGTAACAAATCTACTTACAAACTTGACACACTTCAAGTTATTTTGTGAAAATTTTGGGTGTGATAACAGGTAGCATGCACGAGCATACTTTCAAACTTTTGAAATAGGAAAACATAAATAAAGTGAAAATTTTAAATTTTGTACACAAGCTTTCCTGATACGATTCCTCCAAATATTGAGCAATAGGATCGTGCAAAATAGATGAAGGGTACACAGGTAGAGATATGAATGTATTTTCAATTTGCGTAATAGGATGATGAGTATTCTTAAAATGTAAAGGACTATTCTGATGAGGATTGGAATTTTCCTCGTGACTATGAGAACCTGACATAACCATCAGATCGAGTTGAGGTGTCTTAACATCTTACGAAAGTTCCAAAACATCGAAAGGTAAATAATCAAAGATTGGTGGCTTAGAAAGATCAGCTGTGGAACAATTAGAGTCGTGACCGGATGAATCAATGAAAAGAGAACTACAACCATGATAAAAAAATTTATCATCCACAACATAGGCATCCTCTTGATTTGATGAATCGTAGAGAGGGGAATATTGAAAACAATAAACTTCACCCTCTGTTTCTTCAAAATGATAAGATTATTGATTGGAGATATTAAGAAGAGAACATTTATCCTCCCCATGTTAAGATGTAAAACGTACATTCCATGCATTCTCAGGGTGATCAGAGTTAACATCATTAGAAACTGATTCTTTGAAATATTCAACATGACTAGAAAAATCGTGGAAGATGTAAAGATAATGAGGGAGAGGGGAATAAGGATAAATATCATCCTTCATTGCAAGTTCTTGTTCAAAAATATAATCCAACACATACTAATCATAAAGGACATCACAATTTTCTTTGCCAACAATAACTCCATCCTAAGTTTGATCTGCATGAACATAAGAAATAGTTGAAATCAGTGAGCAAAACAACTCACAATTGGGAGGAACAAGGGAATCGATGGATGGAAGGTGAGGAGAAATAAAATCATTGTAAACATCAGATTCATATTCCAAAATTGCATTTAAATTTTGAATATTTGAGGTGGGATAAGATGGTGGGGAATCAATGGATGGACTCTCAAGTTATCCAACTTCAACCTGCATAAATTGAGTTGTTTGATGAGGGGAAGATAGAAAGTCACTTGGGACAACAACATCCCTTGTCACAGATTTAGAATCTCCACAACCATTGTATGTTAGGAGACTTTCAGAAGATTCATATTCTTTTGGATTCATAGAAATAAGAATAAGAAATTTGAACTTCTCTTTCATTAAATTCCAGTAAACACCATCTTTGTAAGATTCATAACAAAAATGGATAAAGTGATCATGGAAATAATCAAGAAATTCATCCGGTTCTTTTCTCAAACACATGATCTTCTTGAAAATAGATAAGTAATCATACATGTCAAATGTGAATTAAATCATTGTTCTGAAACCATCTCCAAAAATAGAAGAGAAAAGAGATCAATGCCTTAGAAATCAGCCACTTCGAGGGGGAAACCTCCAATACATTACATAAATTAACAATTCTTAGATGCTACAAATGATAAAAACCTCCTTCTATATATAGGAGTCCATGGGGCCACAATATAATCCTAGCTGACCTAACAATAACAATTTAAGGGCACAATAATAACAATATTGGGGTTATAGGGGTACACCAATAACAATAAGGGGGCTATACTAATAACAATAAGGGACTAAACTAGTAATATAGGGACCTAACATGCCCCTCTCCTTCAAAAAATTGTTGTCCTCAATGCTTGAGTAGCTCTAGGTGCTTTTATATAAAATTTTCATCCTCCCATGTAGAATCTTCAGTGGGTAAGTTCTTCCACTTGATGAGATACTCTAAAATTGATCAATTTCGTAGTTGCCGAGTTCTTGTTTCCATGACTGCTCAGGTTCCAATATTATTTTTCCTTCCTCATTAACTTCTTGCAATATTGTTTGAACTGGAATATTTTCACCTATAACCTTCTTTAAGCAAGAAACATGGAAAACTGGATGCACTCGTGAAGAAGCAGGAAGCTCCAATTTGTATGCCATAGTACCAATCTTTTGCAACACCTTGTGAGGACCAAAGTACTTTGGCGATAATTTATTATCCTTCTTAGCTTGCTTGAGGGACATTTTTTGTATGATTGTAGCCATAAAAATAGCCAGTCTCCTACATCAAAACTTCGCTTGCTACGATGTTGATATGTCTATTGTTTCATTCGATTTTGTGCCAAATTTAGGTTATCCTTTAAGAGTTGGAAAACTTCTTTTTGATGCTCAATGTGATCTTTCACTGCTTGAGCCTTACAATTTTCTCTTAAATATGATGTGATGGATGGTGGATGATAACCATAAAGTGCCATAAATGGGGTCATTTTTGCTCCGGTATGGAAGGAAGTGTTATACCACCATTCAGCGAGTGGTAACCACTTGACCCATTTTGTTTGTTTATCAGATACAAAACAACAAAGATATCCTTCCAAACATTTATTCACTATATCAGTTTGACCATCAGATTGAGGATGATAAGATGAGCTATGAGCTAGTTGAGTACCCAAACAAGAAAATAACTCTGCCCAAAAATTTCCATTAAAAATGGGATCTCTGTCACTCACAATAATCTTTGGGTTTCCATGTAGCTTTTGAATTGTGTCCATAAATGTAGTAGCAACTGTACTTTCTTTAAATGGATGAGATAATGCACAAAAGTGTGCATACTTGTTAAGTATATTAACTACCACCATGATGAAACTCTTTCCTTCGAACTTGGGTAAACCTGTGATAAAATCCATCGAAATATCCTCCCAATGTTGACTTGGAAGGGATAAAGTTTGGAATGGATAAAGTCTCAACTTTATTTTGCTGGAAAACCAAACATTCCACTACAAACTTTTGAATATAATATTTAAGTCCATCCCAAAAAATTCGTTCTTCACCTTGTGGTAAGTTTTTAAAAATCCTGACTGACCTCCTAAAGGATTAGTGTGCAATTCCAAAAGAATCTTTTGTTTTAGTTGGGAACTCTTACAAAGATATAAGCGATCTTTGTACCACAAGGAATCATTTTTCCAACTAAATGTATCAGATGTTCTAGGATATGGCTACAACTTTTGAATGAGTGTCCACACTTCTTCGTCCTTCTTCCATTCATCCCTTGCTTCCGTTATACAATCTAGTTGGATAACATAAATGACACAAAGTAATGCTTCCACCTCTTTATTATTTCTTGACAGTGCATCTGCAGCAACATTTATCTTCCCTTTTTTGTAGATTATTTCAAAGTCATAACCCAACATCTTTGTGACCCATTTTTTCTGCTCTTCTGAAGATAGTTTTTGTTCCAAAAAGTGTTTAAGACTATCATGATTAGTTTTTACCTTGAAGTGTCTTCCCATTAGGTAAGTTCGCCATTTCTTTAGTGCATGCAGTATTGCTAACATTTCCTTCTCATAAATAGGTTTCTGTAAATACTTTCATTTGATTGGACAACTTTCAAAAGCAATGGGTCTTCCTTCCTGCATTAAAACTGCACCAATTCCATTTCCTGAGGCATCACATTCCACAATAAAGGTTTTTGTGAAGTCTGGCGTAGCTAAGACCGGTGTTAGGCACATTTCCTCTTTAAGATGTTCAAAGGCCTTAGTTGCTTCAGGAGTCCATGAAAATGCATCTTTCTTCAATAATGTTGTTAGAGGTGCTGCTATTCTCCCATAATTCTTAACAAACTTGCAATAATACCTTGTTAACCCGAGAAATCCTCGCAACTGCTTTATGGTTGTAGGGACTTTCCATTCCTTAATGGCTTTAATTTTGTTAGGGTCTACTTTAACACCCTCGTGAGATACAATATGACCCAGATATTCCACCTCTTGTACTCAAAGAAACATTTGGATGTTTTTGCATATAATTGTTTCTCCTGCAATAGTTTGAGCACCCTGTCAACATGTTCAACATGATCCTTCCAAGACCTGTTGTAGATTAGTATATCATCAAAAAATACTAGCACAAATTTTCTAAGGAAAGGTTTGAAAATGGAATTCATCAACCCTTGAAATGTAGAAGGTGCATTGGTAAGGCCAAAAGGCATGACCAAAAGTTCATAATGACCCTCATGAGTTCGAAATGATGTTTTTGGAATATCTTCATTCTTCATTCTAATTTGATGATATCCTGAACGAAGATCCAACTTGGTAAAATAAATTGCTCCATGTAATTCATCCAATAATTCATCAATCACAGGAATGGGAAATTTATCTTTAATAGTGAGCATATTGAGCTCCCTATAATCCAAACACATGTGCCATGATCCATCCTTCTTGTGCACCAATACTACTAGAGCAGAGAAAGAACTTTGACTAGGTTGAATTATACTAGCCTCTAACATTTCTGCAATCATACGTTCAATTTCGCTCTTTTGGACATAGGGATATCTATAAGGCCTGATGTTTGAAGGAACACTTCCTGGAATCAAATGAATATCATGATAATGATCACAAATAGGTGGGAGTACTTTGGGAGTTTCAAACACCTTGGAACAATTTTCCAAGACTTTTTGGAGATCTACAGAAATAGATGATTTTGATGTTGGAACTTCTAGTGAGCATAATTATGCAATTATGCCTTGTTGTTCTTTCTTCATAAGCTTTGTCATGACATTAGAGATTATTATATTTCTCGTCTTCCCTGTGATACCTCAGAATTCGACTTCCTTTCCTTCTAAAAAAAAATTCAAGAAAAGTTCTTGAAAATCAAAAGCTATCGTCCCCAAAGATTGCAACCATTGTACTCCTAGCACAACATCAGCACCTCCCATTGGAATGGAAAGCCTTGGACTATTCAATAGATATTCCCCCATGGTTAGCTTGATATTATGGCATTTTCTAGAGAAATTTATAGTTCTTCCATTTCCAACCATCACTTGACATTCTGGCGCTAGGTATAGGAAACAATTCAATTCCTTGGCCACCTTACATTGAATAAAATTATGGGTACTACCTGAATCAATCAACACTATTACCTTTTTCTTCTTGATATGTCCTTCTATCTTGAGAGTTTGAGGAGTGGTAATTCCTGCCAATGCATTACATGATATGTTCGGACTCATTTCTTCCTCTTCTAGGGTTGGTTCCTGGTGTATATCCTCTTCTTTTGAAGATTCTAGTTCATTTTCTTCTTCCTCTTCACAATCTATGTAAAATAATTTCTTCTCACACACTTATGAACTTTAGTGTATTTTCTATCACAATTTTAGCAAAGCCCTTTTGTTATTTTTTCTTCCAATTTTTGTGGTGTCAACCTTGTAGGTTGTGGAAGTCTAGGCGCAGGAACACTTCCATCTTTATCGATGTGAGTGGTAGGCTTCCTTGTCGTCATAATTTTACATTCAATTTTTCTTGCCAACCTAAATGCCTTCTCTAATGAATGATGTTCCCAAATGTGAACTTCATGTTGGATGTTATCCTTTAAAGTCCCAATGAATACATCAATCATGTGTTCCTCTCGAACATCAGTTACCCTTATATTAAATTTTTGGAAGTCCTCAATGTGCTCCACCACTGAACCCTTTTGTTTGAGATTTACTAATTGGCTAAAGAAGGTGTTTCTATTTGTATCCTCATAATGTGCTATCATTTTCCTCCGTAAAAATTGACCAAGTGACAATTTTTTTATGGGAGCAAAGCCATCGATACCATACAAATGTATTATGTTCTAAATGTAAAGTTGCAATGTGTATCTTTTGTGTGTTTTTCACATTATTGAGATCAAAATATTGATCCATGTGTAGTATCCATGTTATGGGATCATTGCCATCAAACTTCCTCATATCCATATTTGGAATATGGTGGTTCTTCCATCCAACATTAGAGTTTATGAAATTATGATTAGCATCCATTTTGTTCTCATTATGAGTTTCTTCTACTATATTTTCGCCATGAGGACTCATTTCTTGTATCAACTTTGTCAAACCATCCATGTCTAATTTTAGATCATTCTTCATGTTTTCCATGTTGTCTTTAACTTTTTATTCCATGTCCTCCATCTTAGCTTCCACTCCATCCATCTTAGCTTCCACGTATTTCTTCAAACCATCCATATTATTCCTCAAACCATCCATCTTCCCTTCCATGCCTTTATTCAAAACTTCCATTTCATTTTTTGTTGCTCTTTGCGAGAGTGAAATTTGGTGCACTTGCTCTTGTAATTTTGATAGACCATGTTTCCATTCTTCATCTTCATGAGTCATAGTAGAGTATTCTGAGGGCTTAATGGGTGTTTAATTCTTTTTAGGAGGAATTTTAGAACCCAATACTAAAATATATGCTCAATAGGCCCTTGGAATCACTTCAAACTAATTTTTTACTCAAGAATTATGAAATTCAAAAAAAAAAATACACATATTTTTCTTGCTTTTGAGGAGCTCGATATTGAAACTGAATTATCTCTAGGATTTTGGATCTTTAACATCTGAAATTTGGCCCTGAGGTAGCCCTCTGAATCCTCTTTCTCATTCCACAAGTCTAACCTAATTTTGACTCTTCAAGGCAAAGTTATGTCCAATCTCCCACAATGACCTAATTATGGACTGGTTCAGTAGAGAAAACTTGTAAAACTTTCCACGTGTCATTGTTTCCTTCTTCGGTTCTGAAATTGATAGATAGGAAACTATAGTCTGTGTACTTGTGTCCAATATTTGTGGAATTCCAATCCAATGCTCAGAGAGAGAGAGAGTTATGAATATTTTCCCATGATCACCTTTTTGAGATGAAATTCATGAGCCTGAAAAAGCCCTAACTTCCACGAATAATACCTCCCAAAATAATGTGAATCAATATTTGAAATTTTCCCACGATGTTCCTCTGGATTTCGGCTTCACTCTGTGCAAATTTTAGCTTCTGAAATCTTGTAGAAAAAACGTTATAGAGAAAATTCTGCAATGACCTCTTTAGGTTAAATTCAGGAGCCTGCAAAAATCGCTAACTTCCACAGATCATATCTCTGAAAATATTGTGAACCAAGCTCTGATATTTTGTGATGATGTTCCTTATAATTTCAGCCTTGTGCTCTAAATATTTCAGCTTCTGAACCTTCATAGAAAAAAAAATTATAGCGAAACTTTCATAATGACCTGTTTGGAGCATCAAAACCCTAGAATCCAAAACTTTGATACCAAATGTTGTGAAACGGCTCCAAAAATAGAAGAAAAGAGAGATCAACGCCTTATAAATCAGCCACTTCAAGGGGGAAACCTCCAATACATTACATAAATGAACAATTCTTGGATGCTACAAATGACCAAAACCTCCTTCTATATATAGGAGTCTATAGGGCCACAATATAATCCTAGCCAACCTAACAATAACAATTTAAGGGCATAATAATAACAATATTGGGGTTGCAGGGGTACAACAATAACAATAAGGGGGATATACTAATAACAATAAGGGACTAAACTAGTAATATAGGGACCTAAAAATTGCCTTGACAATTGTTGGACATGGGATACCCTAGAAGAAATCAGTTGAGAAAGACTCTGCAGATCGAGGAGTAGAGCGCATAGTGTGAAGTCCATTTTGAGTCTTAGGGGATTTGGGGTGGGTCAAAACACCTTATTATATAATATAATATGGATATTTTGTGAACTTTTAACTTCACCCATGGTTTTTGACCATGGTATTGCAAATGAAAAATCTATATAAGGAGTCTAAATAGAAGTCATAGGCAGTCCAAGAAAAGAAGAGAATAAAATTCATTTGGATGTAAGAATATTTTGATTCATAGTATGTGTCTTGGGTTAGAGGAAAGGCTCCTACAGTTGAGTGAATGGATACCTTAGGAAGTATGTAGATGTGTGCACAAACCCTTGTGGCTAAGTGCAGAGGGTGAAAGTGAATTTATGAGAAAGATCTAAGAAAATAATGAAAGACATGTTGAACATAGATCTATGTTGTTTTTGATGTGTTTTAATTTACTTGTTACTTATGATTATATGTACTGAGTAAGGGTTTTGATCTACAATTGCATAGCGAATTCTATTTGATGACTATTTATGTTTTTTTATGTATGAATAAGCAATATCTCACAGTCTAGTAGTAAGTTCAAAAGATGTGTTGAACAACATTTGTATAATTAATAGATATGTCTCTGAAGCTCTAACAAGGAATAAAATCCCTAAATCCATATTCCATTTTCCCTCTAAATGCAGAAACCTGGTTCTAGCATCCCCATATATTTCCTCGGGTGAGACTTTGGTGTGTGCAAGAAGATCGTTGCTGAAAAGGCTGGTAATAGTGGGTTTTGTTGGTTTTCATAGCCACATTTGAACCTAGGTCTAGGCCCCCCCATCAAGACAACAAATGGTTCCATTTTTAGGACCAAGATCTAACTAAGGGATATTTGGATGTGGAATCTATCTAAGCACGAGATTGAAGATTGGGTAGATCTAAAAGAATGCATGTTTTTTATGAAAGAAAATATAAAACCATGCATCTCTACTGAACATTGGTTATAGAAGTATATTTATATAGATTATTATGATATATTTTTCGCATCATTTGCTAGCGAGTTTTACGAGTGGATATCGAGACTAGTTGCGCATACAGGTCATTTCAATAATAAGACAATTGCGTGGACCACAGATATAATTGAAAAGATGAAAATATTGATAACAAGATCATGAGGGTTGTTGATTATTGGATCAATAGTATCCTTGGAGAGTTTATTACTGAGTTTGTGATCGAGACTTTTGTGTCTTATAGCGAAGCAGAGCACAAGTTCTTTGAAGGCCCTAGAGGTAAATACCTGAATTCACTGAAGTTCTAGATTATAATGCTATTGTGTGAAAAGGGTATATTATGAAAGTGCTCAGATTGATGTTCGAAGAAATATAACCTAGTCCTACACGAAGCAGCAAAAGATAAGAACAAATTGAGGTAGTTATGTTGAAACTGAATATCATCCACTATTTGGGTCTGAAGAAATAGAAAGCAACCCCTCTACCTCGAGAACTTTATTTTTGAGATCTAAAAGTGCAGAAATAATTGTAGAGATTCCACATCCTTCTACCCTTATCATCACCATTATTAGTTTATGTTAGTCATGTCAGTCACCAGTGATCAAATTATTCTTTTTCATATGGTTGGTAGGGTGATAAGGAAATTTTTTATATTTTCATTAGGTCTTCAAATAAACGTTTGATCATTGGTTAGGATAGCTAGGTCATTAATACTCCTTATAGTCCCATGGTCAAATAAACATCAGTATGGTCAGGTCATTACTTTTTGAAAAAGCATCTTAGTTATCTTGGTCATCATTCAAATCATTCTTCCATGTAGTATCATCATTAGGTCATAGGGTTAAAATCATGAAAATAGGTCAATTCACCAACAAAATCATTATTTGGAGTAGTAATAGGGGAAAGAGATCAATAAATATTTGTAAAGTGTAATTTGACCTTTAGAAAGATGTAAATATATGTAAAATTTTTCTAAGTTATAGTAAACAAGTCATCAAACCAATTGATGAAAGGATATGGTGGAACCACATCAACACCAAGAAAGAAAATGGATTTCTAGCCTTTAAGAAGGCCAAAAAATATCATTTTTGCTCATCTTCTCTCTCACAAGACATCATTTCATCAAATAGGAGCTTGATACCCCTTAGATATCAGTTATTTTCCTTGGAAGGAGGATTCTTGTGTTGCATTGTGCTTTTCTGTAGGTTTTAACCCTGTACAGAAATTATCTACAAACAAATCTTTAAAATAGAAAATAAAAAATAGGGAGAGCATAAAGCATAAAATATATAGACATAGATATTTTCCCCTTGATCCAAAATCGGGATAACCAACTTGATTTTTCATTATATTCCTTTTAGTGTTAAAACACATATATATACATGTCGAAGCATACATAAACCCCAATCCATTAAACCTGGATTAGAACATAATTGTAGTTCCCTTGACCGGATCTACAAAATACTAGGGGCCAAAAACTATCATGCCCCAAAACCATGTGCAAACCCATGCGCAAAACCATGGGTGGGTCTGCCCACCGGAAAATATGGTCCAAAATTTTTTTCACTGCTAGTGTTGTTCTTTTCCTTGCCTTGCTGGGATTTTACTCAGGAAGGATAATTTCCCTTTTTTAGTGGTTGATTCATCAATTTAAGTTTTCAGCTCCTCATAGCAACTAAGTGGGTCCCTCATCTACCTCTTTTGACTTAATTTCATTCTTGGAAAGCTCATAATTACCTCTCCTAGGGTTTGCTCCATTTGCTTGGTTTCATATTCTCTTTGATCAATTTGCTGAGAAAAACCCTCACATTAAAGCTCACTCACCTTCCCCTACCTTTCATATACCTTTCTAAACATTTTCCCTCACCTCTATCCCTCAATTTCATCATTTTCCTTTAAACCCTACTCTACACTACCACTTTCCTGAGCTAGGGCTATGTTTTTCCCTTTTTCACCCTTTCCCCTCATTCATTTCCTAAAATTACACTTCAACCCACTCCCTAACATATATCCCTACCTCCTTAAATTTTTCCAAGAATTTAGACTGCCTAGAACCCCTTCATTCCCATCCATTTCTAAAACTGCCCAAAATCCCTTGCTTTTCCCTACACTAAACCCTAATTTCCCATCCTATTGAGCTAGGGTTTACTATGGATTCAAAAACTACATATAAGAGGAGACATAATGGAGGTCAAATCAGTAGGTATGATCCCACTACAACACAGTAGTCATGATTACACCATTTCTAAATAAATCTTTCCAAGATGCAGGTTGCCTTGCCTTTTGCCAAAGGGTTGAAGAACTTGGTTTCAATGACAAGCTTACAAGCACTTTTTCCAACCTCTAAGGAGAGATAAGGTTACCATTCCAAGGATTTTTTTCACTCTTTTAGCAAAGGCTATTTCCATAGCTACATGTATTCCAAATAATGGTGAACTATAGTTTAAGAAAAGAGACCTAGACATTGAAAACTACAAGATGTTTTTGAAACCTCCATACAAAGATACTCCAAAGCACATCTTTCCATTCAGGCACTTGCTTGAAAAGTATGCCCCTCTCATGAAAATTATAATGAAATATTTCACATGTGAGGGTAGGTTCTCCAGGTTATGTCAGTATCATGTGAGGCTATTGATGCATTTCACTGGTGTAAAGGCTCTCGACTTACTTCATTACGTTTACAGAAGCATGGTCAAAATGGAAGAGAAGGTACATAGAAAATTATAGGATCATCATGGTAGTTTGTTCCATCATGGCTTGGTGAATACCCTTGGTTTTCATAATCTTGCATAGGTAAACTTGTCTTGGGATGGTTTCATGCATTCAACTTTACTCTTGCCTACTCCAACTCAGTCAAGCAGTCACTCTACACCTTTGACTTCACCAAGGCAACAAGAGGTGGGCTCCACAAGTAAACCTATCACAAGGAAACCTAAAGCTGAGGTGACAAAGGCCTACACCAGAGGGTAGGTTTTTGATGTTTTCTCTTGCCAATGTGGAAAGGGTGCAACCTGCTACAATAGTTGAAGATACACCAGCATATGAGGCACCATTGCATGAAGAAGCACATGTACAATTTGACACTCATATGGCAGACATAAAGGTACAAGAGGAGGTCAAAACATCTGAGCAGATCATCGAGGAGAAAGAATTTAATATTAGATATCTAAAGGATACGTTTTCAAAGTAAAATTCATGATTACTTTCCTTCAGCAAGAAAACAAACAACTCCAAGTTAAGCAACTTTTTCTTAGCAATCCCAAAGTAGATTCAGAGAATGATGATGCCAAAGGTAATTCAATTATTGATTTTGATGATTTATAGGATCCAAAAGAGTAGGTTAAGGTAAGGATACCAAGAAAAAGATTTCTCAAGAGGGCACTAGAGCAGCAAAGGGAGCCATATCCACCATTAGGTCAAGAGGACTTTCATGACCTAATTGCAGCTGAAATTGAGAAAAATAAGGAATTTTGGCTAGACAAGGTCAATTTCCACTTGGAGAATATGCTTAAGAGGGCTAAGAGTAACAAAAATATGTAGACACACATGGACATGCATTATTTCACAAGGAATAAGATTTCCCAGATTAGAATCAAGCAATTGAAGAAGAAATTGAGGAAAAACCTAATGAAGAAAAAGGAGAAGGAAAAAATTGAATTGTTGGTTGAGGCCTCCCTCATTTCCTGACACATCATATCATAGCTTCATGGGACAAGTTTGGGCCAATTTTGAAGAAATTTTTCATTTTTTTGAGTTTTTGGTGTTTTGGGCTTACATAGAAAAAAACAGTTCAACCAAGGCGTTGTGCTTTTCCCTCAGAGGTCCAAATGGGGGAAATTTTACATCATTGGATAGATCTTGAACTAAACAGTATAGCTATCAACGTTTGGTGCCATGTTAGCAAAAATATTGGGAGAAAATTTCAAAAAAAAGGCCAAAAAGTCATTTTTTTTCCACCTTTTTGACCTAGGCGCAACACTTTTGAAGTGAACTTGGGAGAATGCATTTTTCTCAGCCTTGGAGAGGCCATTTCTCTTTCTTGAGGTTTCTAATGACAACTAAACATCCTATTCTTCCCAATGGTACTGTCAGATCTATATTTGGATCTCAGGAAGGCAGTCAAAAGTCCTCTGCAAGATGGCACTTCCCTTATCCTTGGTGGCGCTACACTTTTCCCTGTTGGCACTATGCTTTTCTCTGTTAGTCAAGTTTTTGAGTTTTCTCAGTCATATTTTTTATTTTCATGATGTAATTCACCTTATTTTGTGTTTTTCTGAGGAATATGAATGTAAATAGGTTTGTTAATGTCATCATGATGTAATTGTTTCATTTATGATGGTTAGGTCAGTCAAAGGCTTAAAGGAGGTGTTTGTTTTAACCTCCCTAGTCTTAGGTTTTACTAGAAAAATTTTTGTAAACTGATCCTACCTTGAGGGCTTCGACCCCTGAGAGAGGGGAAGATGGTTTTGTTATATTTTTACCTAGTTCTCTTTCAAAATAAAGGTTGCAAATCAATGAGTAGAAAGCTTGGACTCTTGTGTACAATTGACATTTTCAGAAGTAAAGTTTTAGTTGTTGCATATATATAGGGATTCATGTGGTATGATTTTGTGGCATATTTTTTCTAATATAATTCACTTTTATGAATTCTTGATTCATCTTATTTCCATATCTATGATTTTTAGTGACTTTCCTATAAGATGTTAAACAAAATTCTCTATTCTTATGCTCTGTGTTGTTAGGAATTTCATGTTTTTATAGCTCATCTTCTGGTAAATTAATTCATGTTAGTCATGATCATTTTGATCCTCTTATTTTCCACCCTACATTACAATTTAAAATCATAAAGTACCATTGAACATGCCTTCCATGCCCCTTTGTATCCCTGGAACTGTCATCTTTTGGATCTGACCTAGTTTCCTTGGCCTCTCTGCCTGAACCAGCAAAAACTCTAAATTTTCAAAACCCTAGAGTTGAACATACATAGCCTAAAATAAATTCTTCCTCCATTCAAACATTGGTTGTGATCATAGAGAGAGCCCTCTTTGGTTTGGTAGGGCTAGCTGCCATACTAAAAGGTTGGTTTAAGGTTACCTCCATCGATTTCCATTCTCATCCTTGGGACATTACAGAGGATAAAATTTCTAGTGTTGTTTCTGGGGAATGAAATACTACATCTTCCCTAGTATTTTAAAACAAAATAATATAGTTATAAGCATGTGGGTGATAGGACTTATTTTTAAAGAATTTTGACTCACATTTGTAAAGTGTAGTTTTCAGAGCTAACTCCTAAGGAGAAGTTCACAAGATCAAACCCTGATCTGAATCCACCATCTCTAGTCGAAGTTCTTGAGAGTATCTTGAAGAAGAAAATATCACAACTCCAGCAAGTTGATCCAATGTCACCATCACCATCACTGGTAAGATCTGTTTCACTTCATGCTAATTTGACTACTCTATAAGATTTAACTTTCAACATCAAGTTTAGGATTTCATTGTTCAAAACTAAATCTGAAACCTCACTTTCGAAGATAGTATATGGTCCTATAAAACTTGAATTGATTCCATCATATTTATATTCTGCACATGAATTGTATAGGAAGGTTTGGTCCTAATTCCACAAGCTTAAAAAATTAGCCAATACCTTGCAGTAAACCACCGATAAATTCTTTATCCATTATCAGTAGGAAATTTTGTGTTCTCCTTCATCCTCTCATTCAGCTACTGCAACATCTTCTACACCTTCTTCATCACTCCCTCCAAAAACACCTCATATTGTTACTCCTACACCACCTTTAGCAACATTCATGGCTATATTTGTCCCTTTAATCCTACCTTCTCAACTCACTTCTCTACCTCAAGGGTATGGTCAAAGGCTCCCTCTGTTTGATGGAAGTACAAAGGTTATAGCCCTGCAACATATGGTGAAGGTCATTGATTTCATCGATCTTGAAGAGATCGACAATGACATTGCAAATATGAGGGTAATTTCCCAAAGTTTTTCAGGGGATGTGAAGACATGGTTTCATAATCTAACTCCAAATTCAGTTGCAAATCCAAAGTAATTGACGAATTTGTTTTTATCAAAATGAGAAAAGAATAAGAATCCACTTCAGATTCTTGCTGAATATTATGCATTGAGAAGACATCCCAATGAGTCCATCTAAGATATTACTACCCGTTTCAATAAGACCTATAATTTAATTCCAAATGACAACAAGCCTCCTCCTGGCTTGGCTTTTCTACACCATCTTTATGCCTTCGACCCTGACATGGCTTATCAGTTGATGTAAATAAATCCTACAACTCTCAAGAGATGTAGAGAAATGTAGTGAGTGTGGAGACGAATTTGATGATTAAGAATTCAAAAATGAATACATAAAGAAGGGTAACAATTAAGGAGGATCCATTTACTTCTTCAGATGGTAAATTGGACACATTGATCAAAAATTTGGAGAATATTATGGACCAGATGACAATGTCAGACAAGCAAGAAGAAAATCAGATCCAGAATCCCAATTTCCGAGGACAACAACAACAGAAACCTCAACTCAAAATCAAGCAAAGAGAGCAGAGAATTCATGATCAGAAAGCTCAGCAGCAAATTAGAACACGACTTCAGCAAAACTATGCTCAGGCAGATGAGGAATAAGCTGATATTTTTGAATAAAATCATATTTTCGACAATGATGGGTAACCTATATTATTAACCGAAGATGAAGAGTACACTCAAGAACTTGAAGTTGATCAATCTGATGATCAGAAATTTGTCCCTTCAAATGGTGATATGATAGCAGTAGAGATGGAAGATTGTCAACGAGGTTTTCAGAATTCCCTTATCTCTATGCAAATGAAATACAACTTGAGGAATAGAAATGTGGCTATCAATTCAAATTTGAAGAAGCTAAATTATTCAAAGGATACTCAACCCCAAAAACATACCTCTACAAATCAACAAAAATACATGGAGCCTACTGCTACAAACCAGAAGAATAGCAATGAAGCATCAACCAGTAATCTAAAGAAATATAAGGAAACCCAAACTATAGGTTAGAGAAAGGAGATTCCCACCAAAGATCAGTCCAAGAAGAAGGATGTCACTTCCAAAGAGGTAGAAAAATATCTCAATCTATTTAGTTTAGAGAATGAAATTTCCAAGCTGAAAGTTTCCATTCCTTTAAATGAACTTGTAAATAATGATCAATATAAGTTTTAGGTAGCTAAAATGTTCAAAGTAGACCAAACTTCTGATATGGTCAATGTTAGTGATGATCACCCTGAGTTTTTTTTGGCCCAGTTGTAGATGGAAACTTACTTAATAGTGAAGTCCCACCATTCTACCTCAATCTTAGAGTTCATGATTTCATCCTTCAAAATGCCATGTTATATTTTGGAGCATCTCAAAATCTCATGCCAAAAGCTGTAATGGAAAAACTAGGATTAGACATTACTCACCCATATGATGACCTCTAATCCTTTGACTCCAGTAGAGTGAGGTGTCTCACTCTTATTAAAGACTTGGTAGTGTCTCTTGATCAAATTCCCAAAAATAATGTCTTGATGGATGTGGTAGTGGTCGAAATTCGTCCAAGGTACAAGATGTTGCTCTCAAAATCATGGGGAGTGTTATCACTCAGTAATTTCTCTAGGTTCAAGAGAAATAGTCCGAGGTAACCACAAACCTACTTCAAATTCTGGGATCTAGGCTTCCTAGAATTCAGAGAGGGCTCTCTCTTTCAGATTTAACTTTGTTTTGAATTGATATTTTAGGCTATTTATAACTGGACAATTGATTTGGTTTGAATGTTTGGTGGGAATAAAAGGTACTTCAAGGTAAACCACAGAGGGATCTACCAGACCATTGGGCTATGGAGTCAATTTCTTGGCAAGCATAGCTGGGAAATAAGGTCAAAAGAGAAAATGTACTAAGGGCAGGGTAGATGACCTTAAAAGGGTTTGGAAATAGGATTTTTGATGAAATGGTAAGATATGAACAAAAGGGAAATGAAGGATCCTTAAGTTACAGAAAATAAGATGAAAGAAAGAGGTCAAAAGGGACTAAGAGCAGTTAAGGATTCTTAAGTCTGGATATCAGCAGAAAACATATCAATGAATAACTAGTAAAAAACAGGGATATTTTGACACTAATCCTGTATAAAATTTCCTAGTCAATCATTTAAGACAGAAAACATGAAAATGTATGTATGGAACTTTAGAAAGATAGATAGTGAAAACAGGAAAATACTTGACTTATCTGATCAGCAAAAGAATCCTGAGTTATGATGTCTGTTTGACTTAGTTCCAGTCTGCTGCTTTACAAATCGACTCACACAAACTCCAATGTATTCAGAAAAAATGTATATAGTATTCTTGAGAAAATTTATTCAACACAAAATACTCCAAAGATTGAAGTATTTATACAAATTCTAAACTAGAATATCTTGAAAAAATATTAAGATTGTTTTACAAATATCTCCAATTGTTTTACATAAATAGAACTTAATAAAAGGACACTCAAAACTAATGAACCTATTTTGCACTATAATCATGGATATATGATGACTAAAAAGAGAATTCGAATTTGATCTCAAACCTTAGTTGATGATGAGGCATCCAAGTCACTAACTGTTTCCTTTCTTTGTGCATTCTGCTCCAGTAATTCTGCAAAATTGGATTTCAGTGATACATTTTTATTTCTCAATCCGAAATAGATATGTAAAAAGTGAATGAGGTTATTATGGATGAATATGTTGGTGAGATAAACCTCCTTCAGTTTCTGAACATTATGCTCCAACTGTCCACAATAGTCTCTGTGAAAAGATGTGTAAAACAGAGTTTTACAGAGTCTGCAAAATAGGCTGTAAAGATGCGCATGTATCTCCTGTTCTGTAATAACTGTGAAAAATGTGAGATAATTTTTTGTAGATAGGGCTCTTCGGAAAAAAAAAAACCTCCTTCATTTTTGTATGATGTATTTTTGATTGGCCACAATATTCTCTGCAAAATGATGACCTAACAGGAATTTTATGCAAAGAGAGCTTTCAAATATTGTTTAATATTTCCCAATCCATAATGGTTGTTAGAAAAGTGAGAGAGGTTTTTGTATTCGATCACCTTAATCACATAAACCTCCTTAAGTTTTACAAAATTCTTCTTGGATTGGTCACAATAGTTTCTGCAAAACAATGGCTTAAACATGAAATTTCTAAAAAAAGGTTCCTTCTTGTTATGTTTTCATCTTTTCACATTTTTGTTCTTTTAACTATTTTACTTTCACTTTGGATAAACTTCATTGTTGGTGAAAGTATTTGCATCTCTTTTTACCATTTACTTCCTCTATGTTTACTTTTACTATTTACCTTTGACTGCTCTGTAAATTTGTTTTAACTTTCACATTGACTTTTACCTGATACACTTTAACCACTGATACTCTTTAACTGTCCCTATGAATTCTCATTTCACTTTTACCATTCACTGTGCATATTTCATAATTCTGATCTCTCTCTGACTTGATTTTATTTTTTCTTTGTATACAAAATGTTTGTTCAATGAAGCTTTTGATTTAAAATCTGAGAATTTG
Organism: Pinus albicaulis; assembly: GCA_034641835.2. NCBI lineage: Eukaryota > Viridiplantae > Streptophyta > Pinopsida > Pinales > Pinaceae > Pinus > Pinus albicaulis. Next base: position 1,282,137,297 of record CM076577.1, on the reverse strand, counting down.
GAGCAAATAATTTTGTCACTAGTGTTGAAACTGTTGGCCCAAATCCATATTCTGATGATAACCTGCAAAAATAAAACAATTTGTTAATGAAATCCAGGTTTGCAGGGAGGTTATTGAAGGCTTTTTGAAAGACCTGTGGAATGAGATCTGTTTGTGGAGGTTTAACTCTATTTTTTAGGCAATCTGACTTCTTCTGTAAGATTAAATGGTTTACAGAAGTAATTTACTTTAAACAGAGGGGTAACTGAGAAATTTAGGCTAAGGATAGCTTCTTTTGGGAATTTTTCTCAATTAGGTTTATTCAGAGGATGTAAACTGGGACAAAAAAGAAAACAAGGGTTTTCTGAGTGGATTTGACTAAGAGAAGGAGTTTCTAGGGTATATTCAGATTTTCAACCCTTTAAATCTTTGAATTTTGGTCTTTGGAGCTTAGAAACAGAGGAAAATTCCCTCTAAAATACTGGCTCCAGAACACAAAGCTCCCTCAAGTGGTAGGCATTTTGATGTTTTGACAGGGTTTCTGAAGCTTCTGTGGTCGAATTTGGACTTTTGTTGATTTTTTTGGGGCCAAAAAAGTATACTTTGTTATGTCAACAGGGTATCTTCAGTTGAAACTGGATCTTTGACGCTGCAGAGGGTAGCTTTAATGGTCTTTCAGATGCAGTCACAGTGGTAAAGTTTAGCTCCGAGGCTATAAATTGGTCAACAGAGGCTCAAAAATCTTTTAAAATATTTGGGGCGGGAGTTTAACCAGTCAAGAATGAAACTAACAGATATAACAATGATATATTAAAGTTTTAACCTTAATAAACATCATCATATTCGACGTTTATTATAATTTCATTCAAAGACGGGGGGTGAATTTGGAATTTTGAATGCGAAAAACCGTTGGTTGTTTTCGCGTTTCATTTGGATGGTAAGTGGTTTTTTGCAAAATGAACGCGATCAAATGAAAGTTTGACATGTCACAGAGGGTGGTTTGAAAATACAACCCATTTCGTGTAGATTTGATCAAACATCGAACGATCACTTTCGAAGTGTGAAAGTGAATGCGCACCATTGGATTTGCTTTGTTTGAGTGAATGGTCAGGATCTTTTGGAAAGGTGCGGTGAAAGGTGGGTGGGACCGGGATTTATTATGGGCTGTTGATTTGATATGAAAAGGATCAATGATCATGACTCAACGCAACGGGAAATGGTGGGGAATGAGGCCAGGTTGATCGCGCTAAGTGTGGACCGTTCGATTAGGTATATAAATATGATTGGAGGGTGACGGATGAGCGCGAGGGCGCTGGGTTATTTGATTGGATAATGAGGCTTTATATATATATATATATATATATATATATATATATATATATATATATATATATATATATATATATATATATAAGGAGTTTATATATATGGGTGGAATGCATAGGGTTGGGTTAATATAAAGTTTAACCAAGGTTTCAACTGTAGTATAAGGTACGAAACTTTATTCATCGAGAAAGAGGGGTAAGGTTTAACCTTGGGTAAAGCTTATGCGGGGAAATGTGAAGGTATTAGTGGAGGTTTTGGTTAATACATAAAGCATCGGTAAAGCTTTTTATTTCTCATTTGATATATCAATTCTGATAACTTTTACTTTTTATTTTTATTATATAGTTATTTCAAACCATTTTGGCTAAATAACTATAGGGGAGTCAAGATATTTCTTTATGGATAATTTTCATGTCAAATGGGTAGCTTAGGGATTTAATTTAAACATGTGCATAATAAATTTGACATAAAAATCTTATAATAAGGGGTTTTTTTGGGATAATTAATATAAAGGAGTTATATTAATAGGACTAGGATTTTCGATAGGAAGTTAATAAAATAAGTTAGGTGTTAATATGAAAAGGGAAAGTAAATACTCAAAAGATACAATTATAACCAAGAAAAGTGAAGATTAAAACCAAGCTTTCATTGTAATAATTTCATCACTTAAACTTAGGATAAAATGCCATTTTGAGGGTTTTCTGCTTCATGAGATGTAGGAAGTTAATCAAATGAGGGTTTTAAGCATCATTAAGTAAGAATGGGGTCTTTACTTATGATTTTCATGGTAATTATTGCATGAATGGAAAATGATGTGATTTTTGGGATTAATATAGAAACTTAACACTTTCAACTAGTCATTCATTGAGCCTTGGGTCCGATCCCAACAGAAGTCATGGAAATGCCCTAAGCCTCTTTGAATGATAGCCTATAATGTTAAATAGCTATGGCGAGGGGAAATTAGTTAATGTAGCCTGGTGAAAGATATTTACAATGGATTTCCCACCTTCTTCTACCTACCCAATATTTAATCTAACATTTTGTCTTCCATTTGTGTAGGTGAATTTGAGCTAGCAACCTTGAACATTTTATTCTTTTGAAAGTAGTAAAAACTATCTAATTATACCTTATTTCATCCAAGGACCAAAATTAAATTTTTGGGTTCCTTTTTACTCTATACCTATCTACTGAATTGTCAGGATTAAACTATCTGACAACTCTTTATTCTCTATCTAAAACAAGTAAATTGAAACATGACAAGTCAAGATTAAGTAGTTCAACTCATCATGGATTATGGCATTTATTGACACTCTGCCATAATCATTTGCAAAAAGTAAAAAGTAGTGGCGTTTGAATTTTCACACTTTCATGTTTTATTTCATCTTTTTTCTTTTGGGTATATGTATTTTTTTTTAAGTCCTTTGATATTTCTTTTAGGACTTTTACCCTCTTTTTGATTTTCTATTTTTTTATTTTTTACAAAATATGGGAAAACAACTTGTAGAAAGCAAGGTATGTACATATTTTACAAGACTATCAAAGTCAATTAAAAAATTATGAATCCTATATTGATAGGACCCTAACAGTGGCTTCACATGGGGATGGCATCTCCTTGTGAGATGTCAAGAACACTGTCGACTAGTAGCCTGATCCATTGGGCCAATCCTAAGCATGCATATGATGTGACTGAAAACTCTTGAACTAAATTTACACCTTTTTCTGCAAACTGAAATATGATCTTAGACTAAAAGGAGCTGCAACCTTCAAACCATACTACTAAATCATTAATGTTTTAGGGCCTTTTCCTTGGCTTCAAACCTTAATGAAGTATTTCAAACTAGCTGAGAACTGAATACTGAAATAAGCTGAAATCCTACCTACTTACTCTAATCAGTTGTCCAACTGTTGGTTAGGTAAAATGAAATAGCCAATGCAACCATTCAAGCATTATGTACTTTGATATGTTTTGTTGCATTTTATTGTTGATTATCAAAATTGTACTTCTACAACCTATTACAAACTTGTCAACAAATGAGAGGATAAGGAAATACTTGATTTCCTTTTTTGACTCTAGAAATTGTACAAAAAGGATCTTCCAAAATATATACACGGATGTTTGACTAATCTAAAAAACTAGACATCTGTTCTAGATGTCCTCCATGCCATGAATCTGAAATGTTATTTTCCTCTTTATCTCCCTGCAAACTTTCAGATAAGATTTGTGATGATATTCCTACTGATTGTAATATTTGACTGTTGAAACCTTTATCATCTTGAGTCTGAAAATCATAGTTAGTTAATAGAGGAATTCTTTGAATTCATTCAATATCCAACACATCAGCTTTTGGATCATGAAAAACTTGGGAAAATTGCTGCAATCTATGGCATACAGGATTCCATGGGACTTCATAAACTTCAACAAGTTTCTCATCATTTTCTTTAAATATGTTATACCATATTTCCTTTAAAAACTGAAATGATTCAAAATATAGTGGTATGGAACTTTCTTGTGTCATCTGATCATTTATTTCAATGGGAAATGATAGCTGAAATTGTGAAGCTAAAAAATCTTGATCAATAGTTTCATTATCTTCTTTGTTGTCAATTACAATTCCTAAAGATTGCTGATTATTGATGGCATGAAACTTGTCTCTAATGAATTGAAATGAATCAAAACAAAGAGGTAAATAATCTTTACTTATTTCCACATTTTCTACTCTTTCTTCCTCACTGTCATGGTTGATCTATGTTGGCTGATCACTGTCTTCAATCTGTTGAAACTACATTTCTTCATCCTCCAAACTAGCTTCTGATTGCTCTGTAAATTTAGCTTGAGTTTGGAGAACATAACTATCATCATAATGATCATACTTAGGAAAATCATCAAAATAAGGAATGTCATCAAACATACACATTAGATCAGCAGATTCCTCTTCCTCATATTGATCTGTAAATTCATTTTCTGATCTATGATAATTGGTATTAGTAGGAATTTGTTCATGGCTATCAACCTCTTCTATTTCTTCATGGTGATTTTGAATAAAAAATTCATGTTTCATAGTGATCTCCTATATTCTTTCATCTAGTTTTCTTACCAAAAGGTTGAGTTTTACCTCTGCAATGTTTTTATTTTCCTCTTCTTTTGCTTTCAAATTTTCCTCTCTGATTTGCAGACTAACTTCTACATCAACTGCAATGTTTTTCATCTGTACAAGTGTTTTTGTATCTCTTTCTCTTAACCAAAATTCTATTTTTGGATCAAAGGCACTTGGATAATGCAAGAGAGATGAATCATGAGGAGGTCTAATATTTTTTGGCATTGAATAATAAAATTGATTAAATCTGTCATAAAATTGTTGTATTGTCTCATTTGGATGTCTTTTTAACTGATTATATTCTTCCATGATCACAAAAGGATTAATTTTTATTATCCATCTATCAAGGAAAAGTTTGATAAACTGCTGGAAATTTGAGATGCTAGCATTAGGGAGATTTTTGAACCAACTCTTTATTCTATTTTGCAAAGAAAGAGAAAAAAGTCTGATTTTAACATCATCTTCATCAATCTCAAATAAATCCACATAATTCTCAAAACCTTGAATATGTTTTTGGGCAGTGATACCATTCTCTCCATCAAATATAGGAATATGTTTGTAGTATTTTTTAGGAAAATCATGGAGTATAGGAGGTAAAATAAGGGGCTTATATCTATCTGGAACTTTATATGGTATAGGAATATGTACAGGGATTGTAAGATCAGTCTTGATTATTTGAGGCTTCTAAATTGGAAAATGATCATCACTAGATTCAGAAGAAGGCTACTTAAAGAGATTAGGAGAATTATTATTTACAATCTTTAAAGGAAAATAATTAAAAACTAATCTAAGATCTTCTATAAAATACAATATACATTGAAAAATTTTCTTAATGAGAAAGAACATGATGTCTTGCATTAAGATCCAAGTTTAAAGCCTGATCTTTGCATATTTTTCTTTGAGGTTCATTCCTCCAGTGGAGTCTTGATTGTGAAATTTATTTGGAGTCGCCAGGTGGATGATTTTAACCTTTGTGTGTCTGATCACTGTCCACCATCATAGATTAGATCTGAACCTGTAAAATATTTCCATTATGTTATCACTCAGTAATTTCTCTAGGTTCAAGAGAAATAGTCTGAGGTAACCACAAACCTACTTCGAATTCCGGGATCTAGCCTTCCTAGAATTCAGAGAGGGCTCTCACTTTCAAATTTAACTTTGTTTTGAATTGATATTTTAGGCTAGTTATAATTGGACAATTGATTTGGTTTGAATGTTTGGTGGGAATAAAAGGTACTTCAGGGTAAACCACAGAGGTATCTACTAGACCATTGGGCTATGGAGTCAATTTCTTGGCAAGCAGAGCTAGTAAATAAGGTCAAAAGAGAAAATGTACTAAGGGCAGGGTAGATGACCTTCAAAGGGTTTGGAAATAGGAATTTTGATGAAATGGTAAGATCTGAACAAAAGGGAAATGAAGGTTCCTTAAGTTACAAAAAATAAGATTAAAGAAAGAGGTCAAAAGGGACTAAGATTAGTTAAGGATTCTTAAGTCCAGATATTAGCAGAAAACATATCAATGAATAATTAGTAAAAAACAGGGAGATTTTGACACTAATCCTGTATAAAATTTCCTAGTCAATAATTTAATACAGAAAACATGTAAATGTATGTATGGAACTTCAGAAAGATAAACAGTGAAAATAGGAAAATACTTGACTTATCTGATCAGCACAAGAATCATGAGTTATGAAGTTCGTTTGACTTATTTCCAGTCTGCTGCTTTACAAATCGACTCACACAAACTCCAATGTATTCAGAAAAAATTCTTATAGTAGTCTTGACAAATTTTATTCCACACAAAATACTTCAAATATTGAAGTATTTATACAAATTCTAAACTAGAATATCTTGAAAAAATATCAAGATTGTTTTACAAATATCTCCAACTGTTTTACATAAATAGAACTTAATAAAAGGACACTCAAATCTAATGAAACTATTTGGCACTATAATCATGGATATATGGTGACTAATAAGAGAATTCGAATTTGATCTCAAATCTTAGTTGATGATGAGGCATCCAAGTCACTAACTGTTTCCTTTCTTTGTGCATTCTGCTCCAGCAATTCTACAAAATTGGGGTCCAATGATACCTTTTTATGTATCAATCTAAAATATATATGTAAAAATTGAAAGACCTTATTGTGGATGAATATATTTTTGAGATAAACCTCTTTCTGTTTCCTAAAATTATGCTCCCTCTGTCCACAATAGTCTCGGAAAAAAGATGTGTAAAATAGAGTTTTACAGAGTCTGCAAAATAGGCTGTAAAGATGCACATGTATATCCTGTTCTATAAGATCTGTGAAAAACGTGAGACATGTTTTTGTAGATAAGGTTCTTAGGAACAAACACCTCCTTAATTTTTGTATGATGTATTTCCGATTGGCCACAATCTTCTCTGCAAAATGATGACTTAATAGGAATTTTCTGCAAAGAGAGCTTTCAAATATTGTTTAATATTTCCCAATCCATAATGGATATTAGAAAAGTGAGAAAGGTTTTTGTAGTTGGTCACCTTATTCACATAAACCTCCTTAAGTTTTGTAAAATTCATCTTGGATAGGTCATAATAGTTTCTGCAAAACAATGACTTAAACATGAAATTTCTAAAAAAATGTTCCTTCTTGTTATGTTTTCATCTTTTCACCTTTTTTTTTATTTTAACTATTTTACTTTCACTTTGGATAAAATTCATTGTTGGTGAAAGTATTTTCATCTCTTTTTACCATTTACTATCTTTCTATTTACTTTTACTATTTACCTTTGACTGCTCTATAACTTTGTTTTAACTTTCACTCTGACTTTTACCTGATACACTTTAACCGTTGATACTCTTTAACTATCCCTATGAATTCTCATTTCACTTTTACCATTCACTGTGCATATTCATCATTTTGATCTCTCTCTGATTTGATTTTATTTTTTATTTGTATACAAACTTTTTGTTCAATGAAGCTTTTGATTTAAAATCTGAGAATTTGGAGAAAACAATTTTGTCAACTAGTGTTGAAATTGTTGGCCCAAATCCATATTATGATGATAACCTGCAAAAACCAATTTTTTTTTTAATGAAATCCAGGTCTACAGGGAGGTGATTGAAGGCTTTTTGAAAGACCTGTGGAATGAGATCTGTTTGTGGAGGTTTAACTCTGTTTTTTAGGAAATCTGGCTTCTTCTGTAAGATTAAATGGTTTACAGAAGTAATTTACTTTAAACAGAGGGGTAACTGAGAAATTTAGGCTAAGGATAGCTTCTTTTGGGAATTTTTCTCAATTGGGTTTATTCAGAGGATGTAAACTGGGATAAAACAGAAAAAGAGGGTTTTCTGAGTGGATTTGACTAAGAAGAGTTTCTAGGGTATATTCAGATTTTCAACCCTTTAAATATTTGAATTTTGGTCTTTGGAGCTTAGAAATGGAGGAAACTGCCCTTTAAAAGACTAGCTCCAGAACACAAAGCTCCCTCAATTCATAGGTATTTTGATGTTTTGATAGGGTTTCTGAAGCTTCTGTGGTCGAATTTGGACTTCTGTTGATTTTGCTGGGGCCGAAACAATATACTTTGTTATGTCAACAGGGTATCTTCAACTGAAACTGGATCTTTAACGCTGCAGAGGGTAGCTTTAATGGTCTTTCAGATGCAGTCACAGTGGTAAAGTTTAGCTCTGAGGCTATAAATTGGTCAACAGAGGCTCGAAAATCTTTTAAAATAGTCGGGGTGGGAGTTTAACCAGTTGGGAATGCAACTAACAGAAATAAAAATGATATATTAAATTTTTAACCTTAATATACATCATCATATTCGGCATTTATTATAAGTTCATTCAAAGGTGGGAGGCAGATTTCAAATTTTGAATGCGAAAAACCGTTGGTTGTTTTCGCATTGCATTTGGATGGTAAGTGGTTTTTTTGTAAAATGAACGTGATCGAATGAAAGTTTGACACGTCACAAAGGGCAGTTTGACAATACGACCCATTTCGCATAGATTTGATCAAACATCGAACGATCACTTTCGGAGTGCGAAAGTGAATGCGCACCGTTGGATTTGCTTTGTTTGATCGAATGGTTAGGATCTTTTGGAAAGGTGCAAAGAAAGGTGGGTGGGACCGGGATTTATTATGGGCCGTTGATTTGATATGAAAAGGATCAATAGTTATGACTCAACGCGACGGGAAATGGTGGGGCATGAGGCCAGGTTGATCGCACTAAGTGTGGACCGTTAGATTAGGTATATAAATATGATCGGAGGGTGATGGATGAGCGCGAGCGCGCTGGGTTATTTGATTGGATAATGATGCTTTTTATATATAACAGGAGTTTATATATATGGAGTGGAATGCATAGGGGCAAGTTAATATAAAGTTTAACCAAGGTTTCGACTATAGTATAAAGTACGAAACTTTATTCATCAGGAAAGAGGGGTAAGGTTTAACCTTGGGTAAAGCTTATGCTGGGAAAGGTGAAGGTATTAGTGGAGGTTTTGGTTAATACATAAAACATTGGTAAAGCTTTTTATTTCTCATTTGATATATCAATTCCGATAACTTTTCCTTTATATTTTTATTATATAGTTATTTCAAACCATTTCAGCTAAATAACTATAGGAGAGTCGAGATATTTCTTTATGGATAATTTTCATGTCAAAGGGGTAGCTTAGGGATTTAATTTAAACATGTGCATAATAAATTTGGCATAAAAATCTTATAATAAGGGGTTTTTTGGGATAATTAATAGAAAGGAATTATATTAATAGGACTATGATTTTCTATAGGGAGTTAATAAAATAAGTTAGGTGTTAATATGAAAAGGGAATGTAAATACTCAAAACATACAATTATAACCAAGAAAAGTGAATATTAAAACCAAGCTTTCATTGTAATAATTTCATCGCTACAACTTAGGATAAAATGCCATTTTGAGGGTTTTCTACTTCATGAGATGTAGGAAGTTAATCAAATGATGGTTTTAAGCATCATTAAGTAAGAATGGGGTCTTTACTTATGATGTTTCATGGTAATGAATGCATGAATGGAAAATGATGTGATTTGGGATTAATATAGAAACTTAACACTTTCAACTAGTCAGTCATTGAGCCTTGGGTCTGGTCCCAACTGAAGTCAGGGAAATGACCTGAGCCTCTTTAACTGATAGTCTAGAATGTCAAATAGCTATCGGGAGGGGAAATTATTTAATGTAGCCTGGTGAAAGATATTTACAATGGATTTCCCGCCTTCTTCTACCTACCCAATCTTTAATCTAACATTTTTTCTTCCATTTGTGTAGGTGCATTTGAGCTAGAAACCTTGAACATTTTATTCGTTTGAAAGCAGTAAAAACTATCTAATTCTACCTTATTTCATCCAAGGACCCAGATTAAACTGTTGGGTTCCTTTTTACTCTATACCTATCTACTGAATTGTCAGGATTAAACTGTCTGACAACATCTTTATTCTCTATCTAAAACAAGTAAATTGAAACATGAAAAATCAAGATTAAGCAGTTCAACACATCATGGATTATGGCATTTATTGACACTCTTCCATAATCATTTGCAAAAAGTAAAAAGTAGTGGCATTTTAATTTGCACACTTTCATGTTTTATTTCATCTTTTTTCTTTTGGGGTATATGTATTTTTTTTTAAGTCCTTTGATATTTATTTTAGGACTTTTACCCTCTTTTTGATTTTCTATTTTTTTTATTTTTTACAATATATGGGAAAACAAATTGCAGAAAGCAAGGTATGTACATATTTTACAAGACTATCAAAGTCAATTCAAAAATTATGAATCCTATATTTATAGGAACCTAACAGGGAGCAAAGATGAAAGGTATTTCGCAGTTCGATTTCTCTTATGCTACAATTCTGTTTTTCGGTCAGCTCAGAAAGTTGTACTGGGAAACGAAGATGAAGTACATGATTACTAGCAAAGAGAAACCTAAAAATCACCCTATACATGATGCACATACTGATTTAGAGTATTTTATTTTGTTTAATGATGATATTCTGATTGATGTAGATAGCCAGTTATTAAAAGACGAGGAGATTTCAAAAATTTCATGTAGTGTTGGAAAGGCTTTCAATGCAGAAAAGACAGAAGAGTAAGAGGTTGATTTGCAGCCAAGTTCATCAGCTGAGCAACCAATTAAATCAGTGAAAGAAGTAGAGCCTGTTGAGACATCGTATCAGCCAACAAAAAACAAATATCGGCCATTCGAATTTGAGCTTCCAGATGAGGAAAAGAGTCTTTCGACTATGGATTTAGACAGAGAAATGTGAAAATAAGGAGTTGGAATATGAATTTTGATTCATAGCCCAATGAATCAGTTGAGTAAGATTCCTCCTAATGTCATATGTTTTTTATATAAGCTTGCTTTCAATTGTTCAAATAATGAAGTCAAGTACGAAGCCTTTATTTTCAAGCTAAATATGCTTAATAAGTTAGGGGCTAGGAATTTTTCACTTTATGGCGACTCCAAGTTGATTATGAAACAGGTAAAAGTGGAATACCAAGCCAAAAATTCAAGGATGTGAGTATATCACAATTTTGTCTTAGATATTCTCGAAACATTTTCCTAATATACTTTATCTTTGATTCCTAGAAATCATAAATGTATTGTTGACTCCCTTGCTATTTTGGAAAGAATAATTAGAATTATGATACATACCAATAAAAAGTATGAGATAAATGTTAAGCATCTCCCTGTTGTTCCAGATAACCTTCGACATTGACAAGTGTTTCAAGATGATAAGAAAATTAACAATTTTCTGCAAATGGAGGATTTTGTTGCTTTTCATATTGATGATGTATTTAAAGATCAAGGAATTAATGCAACAGAATTGGAAGTCTTATGGATGAAATACAATTCCATTCCAATAGGTCTTCTTCCTTTGGAAGACCTCTTTGATCAAGATGATGTCGCGAAGAAACCAACAATGGTCCCTACCGAAAAAGGAGTTAAATATGTCAACATGGCGCAGCTAAGAAGCCCAAGATGGTGAAGTTGTATAAATATTCAACTCTGGAGATGAAAGTTAAATACACATAACTTTTGGCTAAGTTCTTATATGTGTTTTCCAAGGATTATTCTGATTTGAAGACTTATGATACAAATATAATTAAACATACAATTCATATTAAGCTTCATTAGAAACCTTTCCACCAAAAGCTGAGGAGTATCAATCCAAGGTCGTTGCCATCAATATAGAAAGAGGTAAACAGGTTGCATAAGGCTAGTATTATTATTCCTCTTTTATTTTCTGATTAGATGTCAAATTTGGTTCCAGTTAGGAAGAGGACGGGTGAAATTCATTTATTCATAGATTTCAAAAATCTGAACAAAGTGTCCTTAAAGGAAAATTATCCTCTCCCGAAGATGGAAAACATATTATAGAGGGTATTTGGTGCCTCTAGGATGTAACTGCTTGATGGATACTCAGGTTACAATCAGATTTTGATGCATCCAGATGATCATGAGAACACTAATTTTACTACACCATGGGGTACATTTATGCACGCCAAAATGCCATTTGGGTTAAAGAATGTAGGAGCCACCTTTTTGTGAGCGATGGATATCACTTTAGAAAATGAAAAATATGTATTTCTAGTCATTTACCTTGATTATTTGACGGTTTTCTCTCAAAATGATGAAGATCACTTACATAAATTCAGAATTTTTTTCAAAGGTGCAGGAAATTCGGTATTTCACTGAATCCCAAAAAGAGCTTGTTTTCTATGGAGGAAGCTAAGATGTTGGGCCAAATCATATCAAAATATGGTATCTGCATAGACCTTGCAAGAAATAAAGCCATCCAGTAGTTGGATTTTCCATTGAACAAGAAGGAAATCCAGTCCTTCAATGGTAAGATTCATTTTTTTGCGAAGGTTCATTCCTAACCTCACTGAGCATTTACGGGACATAACTAATATGATAAAGAAGGACAGTGAGGTAAGGTGGTCTAAAAGTGCTAAGAATTCATTCAATTAAGTTAAGTTTTATTTTTCCCATGCACCAATTTTGATCAACCCTGATTATACCATTGATTTCATTATATTTTCATTTGCTTCTAAGCACACATTGGTTGTTGTCCTAATGTAGAAGGACCTAAAAATAGAACATCCAATTGCATTTTTCAGTAGAACTATTAGAGATGTGGCACTAATATATAATATCATTGAGAAACATACCCTAGCTATTGTGAAATATTTGAATGATTTCGGGTATACATGCTTCACTCACATGTTGTTGCTTATGTCCCGAATGTAACAGCCAAAGATGTTTTGGTGCAACCTGACCCTAAAGGTAGGCGAGGAAAATGGATTGTTGCAATGTTGGAATATGATATCGATATTAAACATACAAAATTGATCAAGGGACAAGGATTGGTGCAACTCATGGAAGAATCCATTTTTCATGCTCTTGATATCAATCTTATCGATGCAGTATCTAACGAGGAAGTGGTTGATTCCACACCTCAGGTATCACATATATTCATTTCATCGCCTTGGTATTCGGACATTTTTTTTGTACTTCAAAATTTAAACCCTCCTCCACAAGTGTCAAAGAGAAAGAGCATGCCATTAAAGCTAAAAGCTCTGAAGTACTATATTCTTAATGATGCATTGTATTGGAAAGATCTGGGAGGAGTCTTATTGAATTTTTTGGTTGAAAGTGAGGCTAAGGAGGCATTGAATTAATTTCATAAGGGATATTGTGGTGGTCATCTATTTTGGAAGACCATAGAAAAAAAGATACTGAGGGTTGGATTTTATTGTCCTAGCTTATTTTCAAATTTTTATAAAAAAGTCATGAATTTCCATGAATGTCAGATTTTTTAGGGGAAAAGGAAGTTGCTACCCCTGCCCTTGCATTCCATTTCTGTTCAAGCACCATTTCAATAGTGGGGCCTTTATTTTCTCGGTGAGATTCACCCATCATCTTCACCTCAACATAAGTGGATCTTGACATCAATCGATTACTTCACAAAATGGATTGAGGCTATTCCTAGAAAACATACCACTGATGTGGTAATCATTCAATTCCTTGAATCTAATCCTTTGTCACGGTTTGGTTGTCCACAGACGATAATCACAGATAATGTATTTTATTTTAAATATAAAATAATGATATATTTTTGCAACAAGTATCATATCAGGCTTAGGCACTCCATAGCTTATTATCCATAAGGTAATGCACTAGTTGAATCTTCCAATGAGTCATTGGTGAACATTATTAAAAAAAATGGAAGACAATAAGAATAATTGGCACAAGAAACTAATGAATTCTATGTGTGTGGACAAAGTAAGCACAAATAAGTCCATAGGTATTTTTCCCTTTAATTTATTCTATGGAGTGGATAGCATATTTCCTGCTTCTCTTGCTATTTTGATCATGAAGATTTTGCAGGAGGTAGACAACGAGCCTAATGGAATACAAAGAAGAATCAACCAAATGATCCATTTGCAGCAATATCGAGAGGAAGTATTCCATAACACAACTAATCTCCAAGAGAAGATAAAAAATATATATGACAGGAAAACCAAGGCAGATGACTTTAGTGAGGGAGATATAGTTCTCCAATGGGATTCCGGGAATGAAGAAAAGGGAAAACATGGCAAGTTTGAAAACTTGTGGAAGGGACCATACAAAATTTCATCTTCGAGAGGAAGGAATGCTTTTGTGCTCCAAAAACTTGATGGACAAGATTGTTTGGGAGGACCAATTAATGGTAGGCTCCTCAAGCACTAATATTCCTGATTTTTCATAAACTTCTCATCTTCATTGTACATACGAGTTTATTTTGCTTCAAAGTGTGAAGAAGTTGTCATGGAAGCTTGAAACCAAGGTGAAGGCCATAATTTTTATTTGATCAGCAGCTTAAAAAATTTGTAAGTCATTTCATTTTTCAAAGTCATTTTAGTTGGTCAATTCATGTCAGTTGTCGAGTTATTTCAGTTTCGAGTCTTTCTTTTTATTTTTGACTCCATGCCCAATGGACTAGGCTACTTAGTCTACGGTATTCTTGAAACCTCGTAAGGAGCTTCCATTCTCATCTAGAGCCAATGTTAGTGTTTTCCAGTCCTGTCAATCACCAGTGATCAAATTATGCTTTTTCATATGGTTGGTAGTGTCATAAGGAAAATTTGTATAGTTTCAGTAGATGTTCAAATAAAAATTTGATCATTGGTTAGGATATCTAGGTCATTACTACTCCTTACATTCCCATCGTAAAATAAAAATCAGTAAGGTCAAGTCATTACTTTTTGAAAAAATTTCTTGGTCATATTTTTCATCATTCAGCTCATTCTTCCATGTAGTGTCATCATTAGGTCATAAGGTTAAAATCATGAAAAAAAGTCATTTCACCATCAAAATCATCATTTGAAGGAGTAGTAATAGGGGAAAGTGATCAATAAAGATTTGTAAAGTGAAATTTGATCTTTAGAAATAATAAAATATATGTAAAATTTTTCATAGTTGCAATACACAAGTCATCAAATCAATTGATGAAAGGATATGGCGGGACCACATCACCACCAAGAAAGAAAATCGATTTCCAACCTTTAATAAGACTAACAAAGCTCGTTTTTTCCCATTTTCTCTCTCCAAAAACATAATTTCATCAAATAGGAGCTTGCTACCCCTTGGAGATCAGTTCTTCGCCTTGCAAAGGAGGATTATTGTGCTATGTTGCATGTCTCACTGTCAGTGTTGTGTTTTTCCTTGCCTTGCTACACTTTTCCTCAAGAAGGAAAGTTTTCATTTTTAAATGGTTACTTCATCAAATTCAGGTTTAAAATATTCATAGAAACTAAGTCGGCCCCTCATCTACCACTTTTGACTTCATTACATGCTTGGAAAGCTCAAAATTCCCTCTCTTAGGGTTTGTTGCAATTGCTTGGTTTCATAGTCTCTTTGGTCAATTTGCTAAGAAAAACCTCACATTGAAGCTCACTCACCTTCCCCTACCTTTAATATACCTTCATAAACATTTTCCCTCACCCCTATCCCTTAATTTCATAATTTTCCCTGAAACCCTAGTCTACACTACCACTTTCCTAGGCTAGGGCTATGTTTTTCCCTTGTTCACCCTTTTCCCTCATTCATTTATTAAAATTCCAGTTCACCCCACTCCCTAACATCTATCCCTACCTCCTTAAATTTTCCCAAGAATTTAGACTCCTTAGAACCCCTTCATTCCCCTCCATTTCTAAAACTGTCCAAAGTCCCTTGCTTTTCCCTACACTAAACTCTAATTTCGCCTCCTAGTGAGCTAGGGTTTACTATGGATTTAGAGAGTACAGAGGTGAGGTCATATAAGGGAGTTCAAATAAATAGTTATGAGCCCACCACAGCATAGGATGTCATTATTACACCATTTCTCAAGAAATCTTTCCAAGATGCAGGTTGCCTTGCCTTTTACCAAAGGGTTGAAGAACTTGGTTTCAATGACAAGCTTACAAGCACTTTTGCCACTGTTCTAAGGAGATATAAGGGGAACATTGTAGGGTTGTTGAAGTTTGCAACAAGAAATAGTGAAGGAGGCATCCTAAAACATCATCCTTGATCCTAGTTGGAAAATAATCACCTAAACTAGGTGGGGTCCACACAGGCTATTTTTAGGTGTATGTCTATTTTTAGACATGGTGAGCATATTCTATATGTAGCAACAGGATATTTGTAGATGGTTGGTCAAAAGTGAAAAATTGATGAGATTCTATTTTTATAATATTGGGTGAAGTCTACTTATAGATCGTCGATCTAAAAATAGATGCATGTCGGTTATTATTAGCTCTTAATAATAATCCGACAATAAACAACAACTTATTCTCTTGGAGCACTTAATTTCAGTATACAGATTTGTCAAATTAGTGGGCTGAAGGAATTACACAATTCCTAAGGGTTTACTGGAGTTCATGCATGGAGGATTCAATTAGAACTGAAGTGGCAAAGTTATGACAGAGTTGGAAGAGTAGTTCATGGAGTTGTATTCAGTTTAACTAAGTTATACTCAGTTGAGCTAGTTGTATCTAGTCTAACTGAATGATACACTAGTGAGATTGGAGTGAATTAATTGGTTAATTAATTCACAAATAATAACTCATTAGTTAACTGAACAATACAACAGTTAACTACAGTGCATGGTAGTTCTAGTGGAGACCTAGTGGAGAGATAGGTGAAAGGGAAAGACAGACTATCCGTTGTGACTACTAGTGATGCATGGATTGCATCTCCATATACATTGGAGTTGCCAATTATAATCACGCAGACAAGGAGAGTGGTATTACATCAAATTGGTCTTTGTAATCAGCTTGGATTGCGTAGTGGAGACAAGCTAGCAGAAGGGAAGAGATTGGTGCATGGATTTGTAGATTTATTCTATGTTAGTGTGTGACTATTGTATTGTATTGAGAGCTTATAGATCTTCAATCTAAAAATATATGCATGTCGGTTATTATTAGCTCTTAATAATAATCCGACAATAAACAACAACTTATTCTCTTGGAGCACTTAATTTTAGTATACAAATTTGTCAAATCAGTGGGCTAAAGGAATTACGCAATTCCTAAGGGTTTTCTAGAGTTCATGCATGGAGGACTCACTTAGAACTGAAGTGGAAAAGTTATGACAGAGTTGGAAGAGTATTTCATGGAGTTGTATTTAGTTTAACTTAGTTAGACTCAGTTGAGCTAGTTGTATCTAATCTAACTGAATGATACACTAGTGAGAGTGGAGTGAATTAATTAGTTAATTAATTCACAAATAATAACTC
This sequence comes from Pinus albicaulis, assembly GCA_034641835.2. NCBI lineage: Eukaryota > Viridiplantae > Streptophyta > Pinopsida > Pinales > Pinaceae > Pinus > Pinus albicaulis. The sequence continues at coordinate 1,282,120,118 of CM076577.1, read as the reverse complement.
ATTAATCAACTGAAAAATACAACAATTAACTACAGTGCATGTCAGATCCAGTGGAGACCCAGTGCAGACAAAGGTGAAAGGGTGAGATAGACTATCTGTTGTGACTACTAGTGATGCATTGATTGCATCTACATATACATTAGAGATGCCAATGAGAAAAACGCAGTCAAGGAGAGTGGGATTGCATCGAATTGGTCTTTATCATCAGTTTGGATTGTGCAGTGGAGGTAGGCTAGTAGGAGGGCAGAGATTGGTGCATGGATTTGCAGATTTCTTCTATGTTAGTGTGTGACAATTGATTGTACTGAGAGCTTGATGTACTAAGATTTGTATGAGATTGTTACATGATCTCCATGATACATAATATATGATAGTTGGGGTTTTCATCTTCAGGATTTCCCGTTAAAAAATTGTGTTATGTGTGCTTTTATTGCTTCATGTGTTTTGTAATTGTTGATTAAATTTCCGCAAGAATCATAGTGGAAGGATTATGTATTTAGCAAGAATATAAATTATTGTTAGATCAGGAGAATCTGGATATATACATGAATATTGTATATAATTTCTACAGGGATTGTGTTCACTCTTTCAGCAGAGGCTATTTCCATAGCTACAGGGATTCCAAGCTTTGGTGAACTATGGTTCAAGAAAAGAAACCTAGACATTGAAAACTACAAGATATTTTTGAAACCTCCATACAAAGTTGCTCCAAAGCACATCTTTCCATTCAGACACTTGCTTGAAAAGTATGCCCCTCTCATTAAAATGATAATTAAATATTTCACATGTCAAGGTAGGTTCTCCAGGTTATATCAGCATCATGTGAGACTATTGATGGATTTCATCGGTGTAAAGTCTCTCAACTTACCTCATTACCTTTACAGAAGCATGGTGAAAATGGTAGAGAAGGTACATAGCAAAGGATAGGATCATAATGCTATCTTATTCCATCATGGCTTGGTGAAGATATTTTTTTATCATCAGCTTGCACAGTTAAACTTGTATTGGGATGGTTTCATGCATTCAACTTCACTCTTTCCTACTCCAACTCAGTCAGGCACTCACTCTACACCTTTGACTTCACCAAGGAAGCAAGAGGTGGGTTCCAAAAGTAAAAATATCACAAGGACACCTAGATTTTAGGTGAAAAAGACCTACACCATAGGGAAGAGGCTGATTTTTTCTCCTACCAGTGTGGAAAGTACTCACCTTGCTACAACAGTTGAAGATACACCAACACATGAGGCACCATTGTATGAAGAAACACAGGTACAATTTGACACTCATATGGAAGACATAGAGGTAAATGAGGAGGTCAAAGCATGTGAGAAGATCCTCCAAGAGAAATAGGCTGAGATTAGAGAGCTAAAGGATACGTTTTCCAAAGTAAACTTCATGATTACTATCCTTCAGCAAGAAAACAAACAGCTCCAAGCTAAGCAACTTTTTCTTAGCAAGCACAAAGAAGATTTGGGGAAGGATGATGCGAAATTGTTAATGTTGATGATTTAGAGGATCCAGAATATTAGGTTAAATCAAGGATACCAAGAAAAATATGTCTCAAGAGGGCACTAGAGTAGCAAAGGGAGCCATCTCCACCATTAGGTTAAGAGGTCTTTGATGACCTAATTGCAACTAAAATTGAACAAAATAAGGAGTTTTGGCTTGACAAGGTCAATTACCACTTGGAGAAGATTCTTAAGAGGGCTAAGTGGAAAAATAAGATGCAAAGGAGCATGGCCACACATTATTGCACAAGGAATAATATTTCCCAAATCAAAATCAAGAAATTGAAGCAAACCCCAATGAAGAAAAAGGAGAAGGACAAACTTGACTTGTTGGTTGAGGAATCCCTCATTGCTTGACACATCATCTCATAGATTATGGGACAATTTTGAGCCAATTTTGATGAAAGTTTGAAATTTTTTTAGTTTTTTGTGTTCTTGGCTTACACAAAAAAATTAAGTTCAGCAAAAAGTGTTGCGCCTTGGCACAACACTTTTCCCTCAGAGGTCCAAATGAGGAAAATTTTACATGATTCAATAGATATGGACATGCATAGTATAGCTATCAACGTTTGGTGACATGTCAGCAAACAAATTGGGAGAAATTTTCAAAAAAGAGGCCAAAAAGTAACTTTCTGCCACCTTTTTGACCCAGGTACTGCACTTTTGGAGTGCCCTTGGGAGAGTGAATTTTTCTTAGCCTTGGAGAGGCCATTTTTCCTACTTGAGGTGTCTAATGGCAACTAGAAATCCTAATATTTCCAATGCTACCTTCAAATCTAGATTTGGAGCTAAGGAAAGTAGTCAAAATTCCTTTTCAATATGGTGACGTGCTTATCCTTGGTGGCACTGCGCTTTTCCCTGTTGGCATTGCGCTTTTCCATGTTAGTCAATTTTTCCAGTTTTCTCAATCAGATTTGGTTTTTCATGATGTAATTCACCTTGTTTTGAGTTTATGTGAGGTAGATGAATGTAAATATGTGTGTTAATGTCATCTTTATGTAATTTTGATTTTCATTTATGATGGTCAGGTCAGTCAAAGGCTAAAATGAGGTGTTTGTTTTAACATCCATATTCTTACGTTTTGTTGGAGAAATTTGTGTAAACTGATACTATCTTGAGGGATTAAACACCTGAGAGAGGGGAATATGGTTTTGGTCTATTTTTACCTAGTTTTATTTTAGAATCATGGTTGGACATCAGTGAGTAGAAGGCTTGGACACTTGTGTACAGTTGACATTTTCACAAATACAAGTTGAGTTGCAGTATATATATAGGGATTCATGCGGTATGATTTTGTATTATATGTTTTCTATTGTAACTCACTTTTATGAATTCTTGATTAATATTATTCGCATAGCTATGATTTTTAGTGACTTTCCTATAATATTTTAAACAAAATTCTCTATGATTATGCTCTCTTTCTGTAGGAATTTCATGTTTTTGTAACTCATCTTGTGATAAATGAATTCATGTTAGTCATGATAATTTTGATCCTCTGCTTTTCCACCCTACACTACAGTTGAAAACCCTAAATTTCAATTGAACATTCTTGCCATGCCCCTTTATATCCTCGCAACTGTCATCTTTTGGATCAGACCTAGTTTCCTTGGCCTCTCCTCCTGATCTAGAAGAAACACTAAATTTTAAAAACCCTAGAGATGAAAATACCTAGCCTAAAATCCATTCTTCCTCCAGTCAAACATTGGATGTGATCATAGAGAGATCCCTCTTTGGTTTCATAGGGGTAGCTTCCAAACTTACCTCTGTCGATTGTGCAGGATAACAACCCCGTCCCATTATATTTCTCCACCTCCATGTCCACCTCCCACTTTCACCATTTCTAAACCCCTGAAGATGCATTTGTTCAAGGGATTGGATGATCCATAAATATTTTGGTTTTTTGCAGAAGTGATATGGAGTTCCTAGAATATGATGAAAGTGCAGTTGGTTGCAACAATGTAAGATAGAGTATTGTCATGGTACATTAAATATGTTACAATGAATGAAAATGCTACATTGGTTCATAAAAATACCACATTGAACATCGAATTCAAGAAACCAAAGTCGCAGTCCCAGTGTATCATAGAAATCAAAGAGATTAAGCAATTGTCTACTGAGACCGTGTGGGAGGTAGATCATATATTTACAATGTTTTTGAGCCAAGTTAGCTTCATGATACCATATGAGCAACCTAGATAATGGTTCATTGCTACGTTGTTTCCTCATCTCATATTTCCATTGTACAACAGAATATTGCAACTCAGGCTGAAGCACTGGAGATCGTGATGAAGCTTGAAGCTTCGTCAGTAGTTGATATGAGCATAAGAGTGTAATAGAATCAGACTCAATTGGAGGAATTGAACATGGAACTACATGATCTAAAGAAGGGAAAGGAGGTTATATCTTATATAAGTTCAAAATTTTGGTGTATCAAGTGCAAAGCAGAGGGTCACTATAAAGAGCAGTGCCCTGTTTATAGAGACTATTTGGGCACTAGGATTTAGATTTCATTGAATCCTGGATTGATTTTTGGGCCAAGTTTAGGGCCCCATGTATATTGTAGCTTATGCGAATTTGCAGGCCAACATTTGTAATATCCCAAAATCGGGACAGCTCAGCAAGCATGCACTAAAAACGAATTTCCAACAACTTATGCTATAAAATAACAAAATTAACTCTTGGATCCTGTAGATCAGTCAATATAAAACCTAAATCCAAGAATAGAGATTAAACAAATCAAACTAGGTGGATTAAACAGATCTCCCACACCTAGGATTTCCAAAAAGAGCTAAAACCCCAAACACTGCAACACAAGGAATTCTGCATAAAAGTGACTGCGCAGTCTAAGAGAGGGATTTTACATATAAATGGTAGAGACAAATAGATCTGGAATTATATTAGAAAATATGCTCAAAAGAATGATATCTAGTCTCCTTTATACAAAATACAAGAGAACCTGGCAAGAGTTTCTTGTCAAACACTCTAAATACAAATGGTGATTTTCAACAGTATTACTGAATAATCACTGAAGCTGAAGCACATGAGTGTACAAGGCTGTAATAATTAATATCTAATGCATATCTGAACAAGTTTATTCCCCCATGGAATAATCCATCCTCCAATCACAGGAAAACTCCCCGAAAGAGCCATAAGAGTCACTGCTAAAACTTCCTTGCAGAAATAATGAAATTCCTGAGTGGAATAATGTTGTAAGTGATGGTAATGTGTTGGCTTGCTGCCAAATATCTGATATCAGCCCAATAATTCTCCAAACTGATTCTCCAATGGAAGGAAACCTCCCTCCTGTGCAAAACCAATTCAAAAAATGAGTCTCTCAACCCTCCCTAGCAACACCCTGCAACTCAGCTCAACCTCCTGCAAAAACTGCACTGAACCTGTAGAATGAAACTTGGCACCAATGTTGGATATGAGGAATTATGGAGCAGATCTCTCCCAAGAGCTAATCAAATGGAAGAGAAGGAATTCCTGAACAGGAATCCCTTAGTGCTGAGCAGCACCGGCAATATCAGCTAAACATCTAAGAGAGAAAAAGTCTAAGAAAACATGAAAATGTAATACATAAGCTAACCTCCAAATTGTTTCCATCCTCTTTCTTGTAAACTAAGTCATCCTTCTCACCTTGGGTCCCACTCAATAGGGTTTCCACCTTCACACAAACAATCTCCCTCCAAAACTGTGTTGTGCCTTCATTAGAGCCACTCCTCTAAACTGCGTTGTTTGATTTGGTCAAGGTTGACCACTTCAACTTGCTTCTGCCCTTTTCACACCTAAGGGTCTTCAATCCATCTCACATGTAGCTATCTATGCTGAAACACATTCACATTGAGCTCTTTTATTTGTTGATCCACTCCTCCTACATTTATGTTGTTGACTTGGTCAAACTTGGCCTTGTCCACATGCAAAATGTCTTTGTTCACACATGAGAGTGTAAATCCATCTGGCATTATGATTCCCTTGCACAAAATGAGGGATTTTATCCTTATTTATGAAATTCATGGGTATCCTTACCCTTTTATTCATCTCCTAAGTGATATGAGAAAATTTTAATATTCCAATTTGTTACATGCAAATTTTGGAATATTACAACATTCCACGAACTATTGTCACCTGTTGTAAAATTTTGTCAAATCATCAAAGCAATTTTTCTGCAATTTCTGTAGTTTGGTTGGACACAATGAACAACATGGTAAGAGCTACGATCTAATGATGCATAACAATCCTAGTGCATACAGAATGCAGGTATAAGGTTGCGAAGCTTCAGGTTCACTGATTGCGCAAAGAGGTTCCCTAGGCTGAGGGTGTAGCTGAGGAGGAGGTGTTATTCGTGGTTGAGGGTAGATCATATGTCACAACTGTGTACATTTAGGACATTTTTCCAGGGATTCTTAGAATCCTACTACAGCTTCCTGTAAGTATTGTCAAGAATTTGGTCATGAAATCTAATATTTTCCCATTTTGTTAGCTAAAATGAAGGATAGGTGCAACCAGCAACCAACTTAGAATATACAAATGGTGAGAGTTGAACAGCACCAGGAATATCCTAGCATTAACATAGTAACATGCAGTGGTTTGAATACCGGAGGAAACCACGCGGAGGAAAAGAGGACTCTGATGGAGACATGGGTAAGGAAACTTGAAGATAATAATGTTGGGTTTAATGTGCCACACGATAAAGAGGCATTCATGGAAGCAAAGAAGACATTTATGACTCCTAAATCTTTGACATCAACCATGCAGAGACAACTCTTTCCATTGAGTGATAAGTTGAAGGAAGATACTGAAGTAAGGGAAGTTGATCTGTCTATCTTGGCATCCTTCTTACATAACACTGTTACCGATGAAATAGGTAACCTGACCTCAAAATGGGAACTCTAGCCCAAAAAGACTCAAAAAACATGAAAAAACACCCCAAAAACAAAAAAAGTGTATTCCAGAACGCACTTGGTTTTTTTTGAAGGTCAAATTTCAACATTTTATAAAATTATGCTAAAAACAAAATTGTTTCTTGAAAAAAGGATTGAAAAAACACCCTCAAAACAAAACCAGTTGACACTGAAATAACCAAAAAAAAAAAAATGTCATATTTTTGACATTTTTAAAAATAGAAATAACATTTTTTAATTTTTAAAATTCAAACATTAAAAAAACCTAAAATTTAAGAAAAAAAATAAATTTAAAAAATAAAAACATTTTAAAACTTAAAATTTAAAAATATATAGGAATAAAAATAAATAAATAAATAAAAATTTTAATTCAAACATTAAAAAAAACCTAAAATTTAAGAAAAAAAATAAAAATTAAAAATTAAAAAAAAATTAAAGATTAAAATTTCAAAATATATAGAAATAAAAAAAATAAAAATATTAAATTAAAAAGAAAAACAAGTTAAAAAAAAAAAGAAATTATAAAAAATAAAATATAGAAATTAAATTTAAAAAAGAAAAAGAAAATGTTTCTTAAATTAAAAAAAAAAATTAAAAATTAAAAATTAAAAAAAAAAATTTAAAGAAATATATTAAATTTTAATAAATTTAAAACTTTAAAATAAAAATTAAAAAAAAAAACATTATTGAAATTAAAAGTAAAAAAATGAAAAATTAATTAAAAAAAAAATACAATAAAAATATTAAATTTAAGGAAATATATATTAAAAAAACAAATAGATTTTAAAAAATATATTAAATTTAAATTATAAAAAAAAAAATATAATATATATATATATATATATATATATATATATATATATATCTTAGATTTTATTAAATTAAAAAAAAAAATGGTTCATATTAAAATAACAAATTAAATTAAAAAAAAATATTAAATTTTAAAAAATAAATGAATAAACAAATAAATTTTGAAATAAAAATTAAATTTTAAATATAAAGAAAAAGAAAAAAAAAACATATTTAAAATAAAAAGTTAAAAAACTTTAAAAATTGAAAAAAATAAATTAAATAAAATATATTAAATAAAAAATAAAATAAAAAAATAAATTAATTTGAAAATATGAAGTTTAACTTAAAAAAAGATCTAATTTAAATACACAATTTTAATTGAAATAAAAAATATATATAAAAATTTTATGTAATTAAAAAAATAATAATAAAAAAATAAAAAAATTTAAAAAAATATTAAATTCAAATAAATAAATAAATAAAAATACAAAATTTACTAAATTTTAAAAAATTAAATGAAAAAAATTAAACATAAAATTTAATAATAAAAAAAAATATGAAAAAATTATAAAAAAAAAACAATTAAATAAAAAAAAATACAAAATTTAATAAAAATTATTATCAAAATTTAGAAAAAAAAAATTTAAACAAAAAAAATTAAAAAATAAAATTCAAAAATTAAAAAAAAAACAAAATAAATTAAAACAAATTAAATTTCAAATATAAAAATTAAATTAAAAAAAAACAAAATTTAATTTTTTTGAATTAAAAAAAATAAATTTTAATTTTTTTGAATTAAAAAAAAATAAAAATTAAAAAATCAAATTAAAAAAATAAAAAAATATTAAAAATTAAAAAAATAAAAAATAAAAAAGAATTTTTTGATTGTGGTGGTGCCGCCAATCGGCCTCCCGCCCAGGTGACGGCAGAGGCCGGCCGCTAGGCGGGAGGCCGATTCCGGATATTGCCCTCCTGTGGCGGGAGGCCGATTTCAGAAATCGGCCTCAAGGCGATTCCCGGAATCGACCTCTCGCGGCGAGAGGGCGATTCCCGGAATCGGCCTCCCGCGGCAGGAGGGAAATTCCCGGAATCGGCCTCAGGGCGATTACCGGAATCGCCCTGAGGACGTGGGAGGGCGATTCCAGGAATCGCCCTCAAGGCGATTCCCAGAATCGGCCTCCCGCAGCGGGAGGGCGATTCCCGGAATCGGCCTCAGGGCGATTCCCAGAATTGGCCTCTTGCTACGGGAGGGTGATTCCTGGAATCGGCGGGAGGGCAATTCCCGGAATCGGCCTGAGGGCGATTCCCGGAATCGGCCTCTCACCATGGGAGGGCGATTCTCGGAATCGGCCTCTCGCCGCGGGAGGGCGATTCCCGGAATTGGCCTCCCGCGGCGGGAGGGCGATTCCCGGAATTGGCCTCTTGCCGCGGGAGGGCGATTCCCGGAATCGGCCTCTCGCCCAGGTGGCGGCGGAGGCCATCGCCGCGCAGTGGGCCAGCCCCCCGCCGCCTCAAATGCTGGCCTCCGCCGCTACCCGGTGAGGCCGATCACACAATACCACGATCAAAAAATTCTTTTATTTTTTAATATTTTTTTTTAATTTGATTTTTTTTTTTTTTTTTTAAATTCAAAAAATTTAAATTTTTTTTTTTTAAATTCGAATTTTTTTTTTTAATTTTTTTTTTTTTTAGATTAATTATTTTTTAAAATTTAAAATTTATTCATTAAATTTATTAAATTTAAATTTAATTTTTTTTTTTTTTAATCCTTTAGTTTATTTGGTTTTTCATTTTTAAAATTTATAAATTGTTTCATTTAAAAAAAAACAACAAATTTATGGATATTTGTTTTTTAATTATTTCCACGTGTTTTTTTTCATTTTTTTTTGTTTTTTAATGATAGTTTTTTTTATTATAATTCTTTTATTTTAATTTTCTTTTTCAATTTTCAATTTTGCTTTTTTTTTTTAATTTGTTTTTTTTTTGTTAATTTTGAAATGTGTATTTTTGTTTTATTATTATTATTATTATTTTTAATTTAATTTTTTAAATTTATTTTTTTCTTTTTTGAATTTTATTTTTTTTATCTAAATTATAATTTTGTAATTTAAATTATTTTTAAATTTTCTATTTAATTTTTTTTTTTTTAATTATATGGATTTTTTTAATAACTTAGAAAAAAATGTTTTCGATGTTTTTTTTTTTAATTTTTTTTCTTAATTTTTGTTTTCTTTTCTTTACATTATGTGTTTTTTTTTCAAATTTTGTCATTTCTTTTGATATAATTTTCGAATATTTTTGTTTTTTTTTGTTTTATTTATTTATTTTTGTTTAAATTTTTTATTTTTACGAGTTAATTTTGTTTTTTTTTACATTTTTATTGGTTTTTTATATTGTTTTTATATATATCCTTTTATCTAAGTTTTGTGTTTTATTACAAACATGAAAATCACCACTCTAAAAAAAAAAGGGTTGATGCTGCATCAATACGTTTCAAAATTAGCATGAAAATCACTGCTCTAAAAAAAAAAAGTTGATGCTGCATCAATACGTTTCAAAATTAGCATGAAAATCACTAACATTTTAAAACAAATATTCATACTTCATAAATAAAAATATTAGAGTGTCAAAAATGTGCTAAAAAAAAGAAGAGGTGATTCTGCATGACCACTTTTCAAAATCGGGTGCTTTTTATGCTACCAAAAAAAAGTAGGTAACAGTGCGGTTACCTATTTCATCGGTAACATTGTTACATACATGTGTGAAATTACCAAGGGACTAAAAGGTTGTAGAAGGGTTATAGGAGCTGATAGATAACTGCGCTGGTGAGGAAAAATAAAAATTGGAACAATGCACAGTAAATAATGTGTACAAGGACAAGAAAATAATTGGTCAAGGGATGCACTTGAATACGCAGATCAGAGACTATGAGATGGATCAAGTCATCCTGGGTATAGGTTCGGATGCCAACGTTCTACCAAAACAAACATGGGATCAGATTGGAAGGTCTAAGCTACAATGGTCACCAATTCAACTGAGGATGGAAAATCAGTAGAAGATCATTCGAATGGTGTGATTTCATGGATTAGCGTAGATATTTATGGAGCTAGCATGTTGTTCAACTTCGAATTTATTGAGATCATTGATGATAGAAATCCTTATCTTGTGTTGTTGGGATTTGACTGGGCTTAGGACATGGATGTTATAATTAACTTGAAGAATATTCAGATGATATTTGAAGCAAATGGTACCCAAGTTATTGTGCCATTAGATCCTTCCAAAGGTGCAAGATATATAGAGCCTTTCTAGCATGAGTATGGGGACGCTAAGATTGATCAGATATATAAGCGTACTATGCAAGATGAAGACTGGATTAATCCCACCACATATGGTAGAATATGTTGGGAGCATAATAGTTCGTGCATTTCAGATTCCAATGAGGACTTGGAGGATTGGGAGAATCGCTTGCATGAAGTCACTACTAAGCTTTGTAACAAAGTCACCAAATCTCTGCGTTGTGTCCAATCGGAAGTGCATGAATTTCCTTTATTATGGAATGGTGAATGTTGTCTTGGTTCTAGAAGAATTTGAGCAAAAAGTGCCTAAGGACCAGAGATACGACGCTTTGGACTTCGCATTAAGGTCTAATCCAACCCGATGGTGGGGTTCGCAAAGAGAAAGTTTAGGAGGATGGAAGGAGTTTTGAAAATTGATAAGACTGAGGTTTGGTGATGTCGATACGAAGATCGCGAAGAAATATGATGGTCAGAAAGATCCCCATGAGAATTTATCTCGCTGGGCAGTAGCTTGGGAAACTAAACCTCAACTAGAGTGGGTGCACATGTTCTTTCATTCCTTAGATACGATACCTTAGCAGTCATTACTTGAAATAGAATTGTGTCATGGAACTAGAAATTCGGATGAGATGATGAAAGGATTCTTGTTAACTTATAGCTTCGCTGATGGTTGGGAGTGTGTAACCAAGGCTCTTCAAGAATTCAAAGTAGGAGTTTTCCATATTACCAAGGAGCCAAGGACATTGGTACAACGTGATTGGGTTGTGCAGTTGGAACATGCCCAAGGAAGTTACAGCTAGTCTACTTGGAAATATCCAGTCAAGAAGTCTATTTTGGGGGAGTTTTTTAGGAATTTTTACCCTAAAGGTCTTGGGTTGATAACCTTCACAGATCAAGGGCATATCATTACAAGAAGGACTAAATAAACCAACTTCTATGCGAATAACTAAAATATACAAGTTGCAGACCTTACCCGGATATCCCTTGGTTGAAATAGATCCTGCGGGGTGCAAACCCCCTGCAACACTTTGTGCTCCTTAATCTACAAATCATCAAAGAATGAACACAAAATCCTAGTTGTACAGCATATATATGTTCTATATGTTAGTGTAAATCATGCATAACATCATAAAAACAATATTAAATATTCGATTGATGATTATTACACATGTATAAAAGATAATTGACATGTAAACATCAGGAACAAGATGGCTCTTCTATTAGTAATGACATGTACAATAAATAAACATGGAGAGCTCACCTGAAATCTACCACGACCTTCGATTATACCATCCTTTGGATCTGCCTAGCCTTAGCCTCTCAAGATGTCTTCCAAGAACAATGCAAAATGGATGTCACATAGGGTGGTGAGCATCTCAAGGAAACAAGGGTTTCCTGCAAATATCTGGGAAGTACAGGAGGCATGGGAATATATCAAACTCGGATAGGGATCCAACAGTGTATAATATCTATATTTCTCTCCCTCTTTCCCTCTTATGCCATTCCCTTGAGGGACTTTTATACTCACTCAAATTATTTTTTACAGTTGGGAAAAGTTATGCCACGGGCTGGGGTGGTTAAGTTACTGGAAAAACTGTAAACCTCGCCTCTAAAATAGGGAGAATATATATTTTTTAATGATTAAAATGGAATACGCGGTTCTCTATGTATGGACACGCGTATATATGCGGAAAATTCTAGGCAGAGTCGCGTATGGGGTTTAAGATATTGTTTTTGAGAAATATGTCCAAATCTGAAGGGAAGGATTGCCCAAGACCAATGCATAAATCATCAAGTATAAGTTATTGATAAATGATGCTATAACAGGGAAACCTGTGAATGCCTATTGGAAGAAGCACATAGGACTATAAATGATTTTTTTGAAGGAAGGCTACATCAAATTAGAAATATTGCGTGGCAGAACAAAAGCATATGCAACTAGAGGGTATTGCACCAAGGGAGGTAGGACCACGCTGAAGGGGTGAGTCTAGCAAATTTCATCCAAAAGGTGGTCGTTGGAATAGTAAAAGTTGATTGGAAAACGACTTGGCCATTCAAAGGAGCAGGAGGGATGCAATTAATGGGAATATATGGGTCGATCTGCTGCCAAATTGGAATTTATGAGAAAGATCTAAGAGAGATGTTGGGATTTGAATTCGAATTTCGCTATAAATCAAGGATCCTGCTCCCCTTTTGGACACTCTGCACGCTAATACTTAAGAGCGAGAGTTGTTTTATGTAAGAACGCTGAGCAATCTATTGCATGTCATATTATAGTTTCGCAACATTCAGAGAAGCATTGATCAAGGTAGGTCTCAGCCACACAATCTAGCCTGGTTTAGACATCACAATGATGGCTACATGGCCAGTAACCACTACAAGGCCGAGATCGCCTAGGAAACAGACAACTGTGGGTGCAACGCCATCCAAAAATCTATAAAATCTAGTAACAGGATCATCACCTCGGAAGAAACAACCTGAGGAAAATTGGAGTAATGGGGCCCAAGACCAATAGAAGGAGGTTATGAAGATCAAATCCAATGAAGAGGAAGTAGCACCAGAGGAAATTGAGGTTGAGGAGGTCGAGCCTATCTCTAGTTTGCCTCCATATATTCTGCCCTGGAAGCCAGAAGCTAAGAAATCGACAAAGGATCCAGATGCGTTGAAATGAAATGTCTTTATTCCTTTGATTTTGGACGAAGTGCTAGTTGAAGGAGAATTATTAGCCAAGGTGCCCTAGCTATGGATGGAGGACCGGAACTTCGATGATCCCAATAAATACCCACAGTTTGAGCCCAACCAGTATCTGCGCCAAAGAATCTATGCAAGAGGAGTGACCATATTGGAGCTAATGAAATGGGTGTCTATTCTCTATGAGGCTGGGATACTCAATCTATTGTATGTGCCACACTTTGGGAGAAGTGTGATTAACACTATTTGTGTGCGCCAACTTCTTGCATTGGTGCACAACAACTTTTTGTGGCTAGGGAAGAAGATCCCTATCGATGTGTTTTTAATAAGGAGCATTACAGAACTTCCCTATCTCGGATCAGACCCCGTAGAATTTTTTTGGGAAAATATTAGGACAAATAGTTTATCGACTAAATGAAGCAAGATTATAAGCTAACGAAGGGAACCCAAGGTTATGCAATTAACTCCATTTATGATAGATTTGTGCTCTTTTACATGCACATTTTAGCTGGGAAGATTATGATAAAGAGTTGTGGAGAGGAGGCTTCTTTGAATATCATATCCTTGGTTGGGGAGTGTGCCAAAGGCGTTGTTTCTTCGCATCTATGGGAGTTAGAGAACATCATGCAGAAAAAATTCAAGGAGACTAGGCAATTTGAGCCTAATGGTGCCAAGTTAGTGAAAGTAAACTACTCCGTCTACATTGACACTGAAATCTTCAAATAAATATTTCCAAAAGTTCATGTATTAGGTTGCACCTATATCAAGAAACCATGCATATTTCCCATTATTGATAATGAGAATGAATTATTATTGATATTAGTGAATGATATTAGAAAGACACATTCTCTAATATTATTGATATTAGAGAATGCATCTTTCCCATTATTGCATTCTCATTATCAATAATATCATCAAGATGCATTCTCTAATAATGATAAATACTCCCATTATTGATATTAGAGAATTCATTATTAAATAAAATTTTGAGTTTTGCCCTGAATAGTAAAAATACTTGTAGCAATAATATTTGATAAAAAAATAGTATATCTCTACAAATAATAGAGACCCATCATACAACTTGGCTCTAATTCTCATTAATCAAAATAACCCAAAAAATGCAGGCTTTCAATCTAAAACAACCACTTTGACATAAAATAACTCAAATATAAAATCAACTCAACGCATAGAGTATACACCAATGAGTATTCAATGTAGAGAGAATAAACCAACTCACAGATAAAAAAGATAGAGAATAATGCATTATATAATTCAGAGAGGATATGATGAATTATATAACCAACATATTAGAAACTTAGCATACAAATAATTTTTTCAACATTTTAATGGGATTATAGCTTATGACTTATAATAGAGGGAACATAATGCCAAAGAGGCTAAAGAGACACAATAGACTGGAGTTTAGGATAATTCAAATGTTAGAGTTATATATATAAACCCTCAACATATACCAACACTTCCTCCAAGTCCTGGCTCTTATTTGACAGCAAGAAAGGCCATGGTGAAAGCAAGTGAGGCCATGGTGAGTAAACTAAATATTTAAAATTTTACAATAGACAACCTTCCTACCCAACATATTTTTCATTCAACACTCCACTTAAACATTGATGTTGTTGAGTCAGGTTTCTCATGTTAGGTGTAACCAACCCTCCCAGCATTTATCGTCTTTTACATTATCTTAGGGTAAATTTGAGGTTGAATGCTACTATGACATGACCTAACCTCCAAGTTCCATTTATGAAAGTGGGACCTACGATATGAAAACTTATTGATACCCCTCGAAAGCACTATATCACCCAAAATTTAGTCCATAATCTATGATGACTAGATCCTGAGATGGAACAACCTTTTCACAAGCCCAACCCCCAACCACATGCACAACAAGGTAAGAATGTGGTTATGAGGCCCCAACCACATGCACAAGCCTACTTCCATGTGGTTATGATCTAAATCCTCCAATTGTGTGCATGTGGTTTCGAGATCTAAGCCACTTTTTCAGGCTATCCTCTATAGAAATGCAAAGAACTATCGGTAACTTTAAAGAATCATAATTAAAGTGATTAAAATTCCAAACATTAAAAATTTAAGTAAGAGCTTCACCTATACTACTTAGAACATGAAAGACATTTCATCAAACATATGGTCAACATGTAAGCTACAGGTCATGAATGCATATTTGATCATAAATCTCTGAAATTCATCTAAGAATCACCTAGAAGGTCTAATTACCTCTCAATTAGCTGCAAAAACACTTGTTATCTCATGCATTTATTAACCATTAAAATACTTATCACATCATGAACAAGATCCATAGCTAGAGCACATCATAGAACCATGATTATAACCAACATATAACCATAATATTAAGCATTAAAAATTAGCCATAAAATAAACATAATAACAAGTATAGGTGATCATAGATAAAAATATGAAAATAGTTATTATTAACATATGTAAAATCCAACCAAGTCAGGGACTCCCACGTACCGCCTGACCTTAGATTGGATTGAACCAAATCTTCTTTGAGCATGAATTAATATCTCATGGGGTAAACCAAGACATAATCAACTAGGGACTCCAGAGGTTAAACCACCTCCACCCTCAACCTATTTATCTCACCTAAACTGGTACGAAGATCACAAAACCAAACCAAGCTTGGATGCCTCAGAATTTATTCACTATACCTTAAGGAATTTCGTTATCTCCACCCACATGTTGAGGACTTCCCGGAGAAAACCATCTCCACCCCAAACCATTTTTAATTGTCCTAAGGCCACCTCATCTAGTTCCAAAACCTTCTGGCAATCCAAATCTCAACCAAGAATGGATCCCATCACACCATGGTTATCTAGGAAATGGCAAGACAAGGTTAAAACCAATGTTAACCCAGTAAAAACCCATGCCAATGATAGAATATCAACCAACTAAACAAATGTATGTACCATGCATTCATACCTCAACTAACAAATCACACATTCAAAATGTTACCTTCAAAATCCTCTTGCTAAAGTTGTTGATCCAACCTTCTCGTTTCTTTCCTTATCTTTCCTTTGCTTGTCCTTTTCCTTCCTTTTATTTCCTTTAATTTTATTTAATTGTTTGCTTGCTTTCTCCTTGTTAGTATGATTCTTTCGTCTTAAAAGATCACTTTAGCTACGCATACCAAGTAGCCCTAACATTAATAATGGCTGCAAAATATCTTTAAGTTTGCTGCATAAAGTTAGATCTAAGCACAAAAGACATTAAGCAGATAAAATGTAAAATGGCTCCATGCATCCAATGGACAAGACAAGAATTTTTTTTAAAAAGAATATTATATTATATTAAATAATGGGGCACCTGAAAGGAAAACAAGAAAGGTGTTTTCCAGTTCTCCTCAGTGGGATGGGTTCTTGGAAGTCCTCAGTGTTTCAGATCTAAAATTCCTCTCTTTGGTTAATATGGAAAAACCCTAACCAACATGGAACTCAATGGGAGTTCAAAATGCAAACAAATGGAAATGGTGACCAAGAGTAGATCTAGTGTGATCTAATGCAAGGGAGGTGACTAATGAATGGGGAAAACCCTCCTATTTATAACAAAATATTAGGGTGTTCTAGAACTCGGTGCATGAATAAAATATTATTAATCACATTCTAGAGTCACCCTTTAGGAATATTTTACTATATTTGTTGGAGGGAAAAGGGTTTTTGACTTGGGTCAATTCCTTTATTTATAAATAATAAATAAATAAATGATTTATTTACTATTTAAGGGAAATGAGGGGAATATAATTGAATAAATAATGGTTTATTTAATTATTTAAAAATGATTTAGTCAAATTTAACTAGGAATAGTATTTAAATAGTGATTTAAATAACTTATTCTTAGGAAATAATTAAATAAATAATGATTTATTTAATTGATTACCTTGTTTTGGGTTAAATATGACCAAGAAATGTAAATGGATGTGGTGAAAGTGATTTTACTTGGGGTAAAATTAGTCTTACATGGTGTACTTGGGTTTATCTAACGATAATGGGTTAGATGACCAAAAAATGGTGTAACAGATTGCCCCCCAATGTACGAGTGTTAGGAGCAAATTGTATGACCAAAGTACGTTGTAAGAACTGAATCACTAAACAACAAGAGAGGAATGAAAGTGAGGAATGTAAGGTAATCTAAAGTGGTGGAGGAATAGACCCTGAGGAGACGAGACTTACAGGTGCAACAAGCCTCAAGTGTATGATGTGGTACCAATGTGAAAGGTGGCGGGGGAGGCATACCTATGCCCGCCGAGACAATAGTACAAAGAATAAGGCGCCCGGAAAACCACGGAACGCAATAGTAAAACCAGTGCTGGCTTAATCATGAGCCAGAAATCAAGAATGATGAATCCCACATAGATGCGATGCCTGGAATAATCGTCAGGAGTTATACAATAGTATGGTAGTACATGAGATATTAATACACCCAAATGCCCCCTACACACGGGGAAGGGCTCGCGAAATCGGACCGACACGTGCAAATCGAAGAGGTGATGCAAGCGACTGAGGCCGATATCATCAAATGAGAGGAGCTGCATCAAGTGCTGGAATGAAGAAGTCATCCAGGTATGCGGGGGGTTACCTACAGGGCCACCCCCTCCTGAGGGTTGAGACATCTCACACACACCCGAGTATCACCAATAGCTGCTGCGGCATCACTGCACCATCAAGTGTATAGATCACGATCAAGCTGAAAAGAGGTCGAACTAAGGTACACTGCCCCCTAGACCTGACTTCTGGATTAAATGAGCTGATGTCAGGAGAAGTAGGTCCACCATGGGTGAGGCAAGAAGGGAACCCCAACTAAGGCGCGAGAGAAAATAGTGGAGCGACGAACAGACGGACACTAATGATGATGAAAATGAGGGATACTCAGTGGTGGATTGACGACTTCCCTTGTTAGAGCATAAAAATCAGGGATGACTTGAAAATGACTGACACAATATCAGGAGGGATAGGGAACAATGGGACTAAGGGCCATACTGTGCAACACGAGGGAGGGACCAAGCAATGAAGGACGAAGGACTATAGTGGGATAAAAAGGGATGCGAGATAGACTCTATGACTGATGATGACTCAACTGGGATGCTCTAAACAAGGGCGACTTGATGGTGCTACCACACAATAAAGGTCCAATGGGGAATTATGAAAAACATGAGTACAAGAGGGTATCTCATGACGAAAATCAACATGAACAAAGACAAGTAAGAAGGCAAAGTGGTGCCCCCAGGTACAAGTGTTGTAAGTAAAGAAATTCGATTTGTAGGAGAGGTGAATACACTCTTCGTGGAAAAAATGTGTCCTAATGAAGGATCAAGGTACAAAAAACTAAAAGGTATCCAGAGCTCATGAACAGGCCAAGTCGCACTTTTTTGGGTCTTTTCTGTGACCTGGGTAGCATGTACTGGGCAGAAAACTGCGACTTGTCCCAGGAAATGACCTGAAAAGTGGGACCTGGCAGAGAAAGGGGGTTTCAGTGCTGTTTTTGGCTGAGATCTGGAATTTTTATGGTTGAGGGGCATAGGTGCCCCCAAGCATGTTGTGGTCATGAAAAAATGTATGTAGAAAAAAGGGGAATCTAAACACATTTTAAGGATATGGTGTGCCATTTGTATTTGGTTATGGTTATGCAGTTTGAGAAAGCAAATGGATGATTACCAATCTCGTTTAGTACTGCATATATGAATCAAATGGACATTAAGTTTCAGTGTTGGCATACCTGGGGCCACTATCCCAAACAGAGGAGTTGGAGATAATGAACTGATGCTCTCTTAGAAAACGGATAGGTTGGTCAACAACAAGGTCAAAAAGATTGGTTGCTGATGTAAGATGAAGGAACGATAAGGGGTATCATCCCTAGAATGATTTGAAGTGATATGGAGCTCTAGAGGTTCTTCTAAATGTGGAAGAATAATGGTACTAAAGTCAGCACGACCAGATATACTAGGAGAGTTGTGGAGAATTGTTTCTCTTGGTCTCTCAAATATGGGTGCCCCCTTACTCAAACATTGGGTTTCAATGTAATGACCACAAGGTGTATGTGGTGTGAACGCATGGGTTCGATGTAAGGGGGAATAGATAAAGTCAGGGGTGGTGATTTCTTCCATAATGTTGTCATCGTGATAGAGGATGGGGTGACCGGTGGAAGAAAGACCACCTGACGCGGCGAAGCTACCTAACTCATCATTATGAGAAGATAGGTTCACATGCGCATCATCACAAGGGGTGACAGAAGAGTAAGTAGATAAGGGATCTGCCGATGTTGAGCCCGGGGTGATCGCTGAAGGAAGGTCAAGCGAAACAACAGGGGAGGATTCAGAGGGGATTTTCCCCGAGGGTTGCATGGATGATGATAGGTAGAATATGGTGGATGAAGGCTCTGTCATCTTGACATCAGGAGGGGGAATGTCAATGGGAGCCATCATGTCTAGTAATTTTGTTGAAGCAAAACGCGCAAATAAGGGAGAGGTGGACTCATTGCGCTTGGCCTTGAATTGGCAGACTGCGGCTAGAGAGGAGTGGAAGTTGTCGAGGCGGGGACAAAGGTGGGTGTAATGGCCATGGAGATCACACAAAGCACAGGGGTGGTTGGTGTGAATAGTCTGGGGGTTCTTGGTTGCGGCCACGGAAGGAAAAAAGGCTTCCGGGACCGTGGACGCAGGGAACGCGACATTAACCATGGGCTTGAGATGAGGCAAGTCAGGACAGGTATGGGTGGCGTGACCAACAACATCACACAAAGCACACAGGATGGTATGCTTTGGAGGTCGAATAAGGGTAGGGTTTGTCAGGGCTGCCTTGTCCTTTGATGCCCCCCTATGAGCTTTGCCAGTATTACCCGAAGCGGTCGTAATAGGAGGTGGGTCCTGTTGAGGTGACTGAGGCACTGTTGCAGTGGGAGAAGTCATGGGGACCGGTTGGACCAGGGACAAAGCAAGATAAGGTTTGGGTTGACCAGGTGGGGTAGCGGCTGGGGGATCAAGGTACCAGACGGGAATCCCAAGGGTCAGGTTAGGAAGAGAGAGGGTGGCCATGACAGGTACTGTGTACACTCCTGGTGGGGGAGCTAGGAATGGTAGCTGACCAGCGGGGTAATGGCTAGGAGGGACAGCTCCAAGATGGTTGAGACCTAGTGGAACCAACCCAGGAGGATGGATATGCGCATGGGTATTAGTAGTAGGAGAAGGGTCAGAAGGGAGAGATCCGGCTAGCTGAGGTGAAGGGCTAGGAGCGGGTTGCTGTAGGCGAGGTTGAGGTTGCGGACTATCCGAAGCAGGTTGTTTAAGGTCAGCCCGAGACGATTGCATCATGCAAACATTTTCTAAGCTGGGATCAGAGGCAGGAGGAGGAGGAAGACCAAGGAAGGTTCCAAGCAAGGAGGAGTCTTTGTAAACGCCGGGGGAAACATCGGTCAAAGAATCAACGGTTTGCTTATTGGTGACAGAAGAGATGGTGGACTCAGGGGAAGTCTGAGATGTTGGTTCATGATACGTTAACTGGTCGATGGTGACAATCTTTCCATTATGAGGGAAAAACAGCTTGCGGTGGACTGCGAATGGGACGGCAGACATGGCATAGGTGTAACTACGCCCTAAAAGAATGTTATAGTCAAGAAGGGCGTCGATAACTTCAACATCGACACAAACAGTCTTGCCCGCAATGGTGATAGGACAGTTACGGAAAATTCCAATGGGCTGGGAGGCATGGCCATCCCACGCACGAAGGGTGATTGTGGAAGGGGCCAGCTTAGGAGATCCGAGTTGTTTCCAAACCGAAGCGAACATTACACAGGTGGATGCCCCCTCGTCAATGATGCACCAGGAAATATTAGCGTTCCGGATTTTGACTGAGATTTGGAAAGCTACGAAAGCAGGAAGAGGAGGAGACTTTGACTGATGGGCATAGAAAACAATCAATTGGTCATTTGCTAGATCTACAATGCCCAGGGAAGATAGTAGAGATTTTCTTTGGGAGGGGCACGAATGGAGGAGTTCCAGCGTTGAAATGGAAACATGATATTGGGCCAGCTCATCTACTATGCTAAACGAATGGGCAGCTCAGTCAGAAGCAGCATTTCGGCGTAATGGTCCCATAGGAATCTTGGTATGAACCTCGGCATTGGGCGGAGGGATATGCAAGGGGCCATCAGTTGTCGAAAGAGGCTCTGTAGAACTTAAAGAAGGTGACTCAGGGGCAGATGGAGCAAGAGGCTGGGGGTACAGACGAGACTGATTTTGAAGGTTAAGGTCGACGGTTATAGGTTGGGCAGATTTCATCATGAGGATCTGGTAATCAGAGGTACCAGATGGAGGAGGTTGAGTGGTTACTGGTCCGTGAGGTGGTTGGGTAGCCACAAATTCCTGTTGTGCATCCACCTGCTTTCGAGGGGGCGGTGAATGTTGTTGCGGGGGTTAAAAAGACAAGGGAGGCAGAGGTGTGAATGCAGGAGGAGCTGGAGCACTAGGCTGTGGATATGGATGATAATGAAGTTGGGGAATAGTGTGGTAATCCGAAGGTTGGGCAGAAACACGAGGCATGCCGGATCCTGGATGCGTGCTACCGGGAGGGGGAGAAGTGTCGGAGGTGGTGCCCCCTCCCCCAGGAAAACCATAGCTCATGGGAGGTTGGGCGGATGGATGAGAGAGAGCTCCAACGAAACTATCGGCGGCATGAGGTGCCCCCAGTGCGTTAGTGCCACTGGGTCTGGGGAGGTCAGGAAGGACGGTTTAAACATAACCTGATTGAGCATAGATCGAGTCATATTTCAAGGCTATTTGGAGGGCGGCTTCTTCGGTTTGAGGGAAGTGGGATGCGACATCTTTGCCAATGGGAGGTAAGAGAGAGTGAAGGAACCAGTCCATATAGACACGGTCTTCGAAGGTAGGGGCTTGCCATAGGCTCTTTCTTCTCCGCCATTCTTTAACATGATCGAATAGGCGGGTCGCAGACGATTGACGAAAAGAAGTAAAAATTTCGATACCGGTGTCATAACGAGGGGGAAGCTGGAAATAAGATAAGAAGGCGCCGGCAAGGGTCGCCAAGGTGGTATGGGAAGAGGTGGGCTGGTCAACATACCATTTAGAAGCGTCGCCCGTAAGCGTGCGTTGGAACAATCTAAGACGAATGGAGTTGTCGGTAATGGAATTGGAATAACACCACATATGGAAGGATCGGATATGGTTGGAGGGATCCTCACTAGCAAGGCCTTCGAACTTGGGAATGTCGAAGGGGAGCTTGGTTGGCATAGTAAGCCAACTAACGTCATGGTGGATGGGATCATTAATCAGCTGATTGAAGTCGGGAAGACTAAGGCTGGCCATATAAGGGAGCAATGGGGAAGTCGAGGTAGGTCCCGAGGTGGTTCCACTTGAAACAGACCTAGCAGTAGTACTGGGGTTGCTGCTGGTAGTAGGTCCTGAAGAAGACATGGTAAAAGTGACAGGGGGAGAACCAGGAGTAGGGGGAGAACCCGAACAATCAGAGGAAGAGTCAGAGTGCGGACTCGGGGGAGGACTTACTCAATGATGACGGGAAGGAGGAAGTCGACCAATCGAAGACTGAGGGTGAAGGCCAATAAGTCGCCGGGAGAAACACCTTGGAGGCGAAATGATGACGGGAATAATAAAGACCGACAAGGGTAGCAAGGTGAAAAATCAAGACGCGACAAGGGCAAGGAGGTGCAGTGTCAAATAATTTTAGAGTCTTTGCCAGGCGGTGTTAACCAAGCCCTTCTTCACTTAGGGTCAGTGTGTGGCATGAGCTAATTTTAATTGATTAAACCCAGACGTTTTGAGCGTAAAAGAAAAAATGTGTTGCGGAATGGAAAATAAATCTGCAGTAAATAAGACTGAAAGAACAGAAAATTAGCAACTAAAAAGGCAGCAATTGAACCCAAGAAGGTGGGTCTCTCAAAACTAGTCTAGAAGGGGCCAAGCACGTTAACAAGAGACCAATAGATCTAAGGTCTGGAGGGACTGGGATCTAATGGAGAAATCTGCTGGAAAGTGGTGCAGAAAGCAGCAAAGAGGCAGGGGCAAGGTTGCTGCTAGAAAATAGGAGATCAGCTAAAAAGAGGGGGTCAAAGGGGTGACCCTAAAGATGAAGCCAAAAAAAGCGAAAGGAAGTGTATATAAAGGGAAGAAAAGCTGACCCGTGAGGATCTGAACAGGAGGTATCAGATCTGAAATAAGGCTGAAACTTCTGGAAATTCAGACGTCTAAAAACAGCAACAAACTCTCCCACAAAAAGTGGGGGGAACTGAAGCCCTAAGGGGCAAGAGTCCCACTTAGGTGAGTGAAATAGATCAGCAACAAGTCTGAACAGGTGGAGAAAGAGGCTGGAAAACCCTGACAGAAGCTTCAGTGAAACCCAAAAAAAGTGCTGGCAGATTGCAGAAAAAAGTGCAGGTCGCAGGTTTGGGCCTGTTTTCAGGCCAGGTCATAGATATAGGGCAGAAAAGTGCGACCTCAAGGCCAGGTCACTCTTTTTGGGCCGATAAGTGCGACCTGCAGATCTGGGTCTAGCGGCGACAGATTTCAAAAAATTTTGTCGTCTCAGCAACGGCTGATGTCGGTCACCTGCGCAAAAAGTCCAGAAACACACGGAAGTTATAAATTTGAATGTTTGAGGGTTTTATAGGGGAAAACTAGCATAAAAATGGAAAAAATAGGAAAAATAAAAAATGGAAGAGAAATCCTAGGGTCTGAAACAGCTGGATATGCAGGAAGATAGAAAACGACAATGGTCGCAAAAGAAAACCCGTGTGGAGTTGCCAATTGTTAGTATGATTCTTTCGTCGTAAAATATCACTTTAGCTACGCATACCAAGTAGCCCTAACATTAATAATGGCTGAAAAATATCTTTAATTTTGCTGCATAAAGTTAGATCTAAGCACAAAAGACATTAAGTAGATAAAATGTAAAATGGCTCCATGCATCCAATGGACAAGACAAGAACAACGTATAAAAAGAATCTTATATTATATTAAAGAATGGGGCACCTGAGAGGAAAACAAGAAAGGTGTTTTCCATTTCTCCTCAGTGGGATGGGCTCTTGGAAGTCCTCCGTGTTTCAGATCTAAAATTCCTCTCTTTGGTTAATATGGAAAAACCCTAACAAACATGGAACTCAATGGGAGTTCAAAATGCAAACAAATGGAAATGGTGACCAAGAGTAGATCTAGTGTGATCTAATGCAATGGAGGTGACTAATGAATGGGGAAAACCCTCCTATTTATAAAAAAATATTAGGGTGTTCTAGAACTCGATGCATGAATAAAATATTATTAATCACATTCTAGAATCACCCTTTAGGAATATTTTATTATATTTGTTGGAGGGAAAAGGGTTTTTGACTTGGGTCAATTCCTTTATTTATAAATAATAAATAAATAAATGATTTATTTACTATTTAAGGGAAATGAGGGGAATATAATTAAATAAATAATGGTTTATTTAATTATTTAAAAATGATTTAGTCAAATTTAACTAGGAATAGTATTTAAATAGTGATTTAAATAACTTATTCTTAGGAAATAATTAAATAAATAATGATTTATTTAACTGATTACCTTGTTTTGGGTTAAATATGACCAAGAAATGTAAACAAATGTGGTGAAAGCGATTTTACTTGGGGTAAAATTGGTCTTACATGTAGAAATTCGTTGAATAATGAAGATTTATCCACCGAGATTATCCCGATCACATACTAATTCGAATTCATATGCAACACATAATCTCTTCTACTCAGATCATCACACATGCGGAAATAAAACAAGCGGTATGCGATCAAAAGATCATCAAAACATCACACACATTACAGAGTATGTATGGGGAAAGCTTATAGCTGAAAACCCCTCAGCTATTTTGTATATTATATGGAGAGAACATGTAACAGTACATAGTATAATACTCCTCACAAGTACTCAGTACTATCTCCCCAAAGTTACACACAAACTAGCTTGGTTTTGAACAAGTCACGGGTTCAAAACACATCCACTAATTGCCTGCCTCTATTGCACAATCAAGGCTGGTCTAATGAGAGATCTAAGGTTCGAATCTCCTTGGCTTGACAGCGCAATCCTCATGGGAAATTTCCTCCAAGTGTGGTGCAAATCTCATGCACAACTAATGTCACAACTGATAGCTATCTCAACCCTTTCATCTACCTCTTCCACTGGTCTCCACTGAACTGTCCATGCAATGTAGTGAACTGATGTGTTCTTGAGTTGAATAATGAGTTAATAATTAGTGAATTAAATCATATTTAATTCACTCCACTCATTACTAGTTGATTAGCTAGTTAAACTAATCTCAACTAGTTCAACTAAGTTAAACCGAACACAACTCCACCAACTGTCTCATCAACTCCACCAAACTTCTGCCACTGAAGTCCTAACTGAAGTCAACCATGCATGAGCTCAACAAACCCCTAGGAATAGCATAATTCCTCTGTCAGATGCATGAGCCACTTCTGTAGCTCGAACTGAAGTGCTCCAAGAGAGTAAACTGAAGTTTAGAGTCCAAATATTATTAAGGGTAAATAATATTTGACTTTTCTATTTTTAGCTAGGCAGTCTAAAAATAGACTTCGACCTAAATGTCTAAAAATATAGGTCCATCTATTTTTACCAACATGACCAATACTCCAAGAATAGCATACTGCAACTCCCAGACCATGCTCCATATGTCTAAAAATAGACATAGTCTAAAAATAGACTTTGCGCCAAAAATAGCCTCCGGGCCCACTTAGTGAAGGCGACTTCATTTCACTAAGCTCCATCATCTTGCTGCATTTTCAACACTCCCTCTCAGCAAGATATGGATTATCTGCAACCCCTATCCTGCCTCTGTGGAATTCGAACTTGCTCCTGGTGAGCGCCTTCGTCAAGATGTCGGCATCCTGATCCTCCGTGGGAACATATGAAAGCATCATGATTCTCCGCTGAACACAATCTCTGATATGATGGTACCTGATGTCGATGTGTTTGGATCTATCATGAAATACTAGATTAGCCAAGAGTTTAATGCAACTCTGGTTATCACAATAAATCACAGTAGGCTCCAAGTGCGACCCGAACAATCCGACGAGGATCTTCCTCATCCAAATAGCCTCGCATGCAGCCAAGCTTGCTGCCATGTACTCGGGCTCTGCTGAACTGAGTGCCACGGATCTCTGCTTCCTGCTGTACCAGGAAACTGTTGTCGATCCAATGCTAAAAACTCCTCCAGATGTGCTCTTTCGATCCGTTGGGCTCCCTGCCCAATCTGCATCAGTGAAGCCGGAAAGCTTCGCTCCATCCTCCTATCTGTACCATAGACCATATCCCGATGTGCCACTAAGATAACGCAATACATGCTTGCCTGCCTTCCAGAAGAGCTTGGTAGGCTTAACCATATCTTGCGAAAGCTAGTTAACAGCATAGCATATATCGGGTCGTGTATTGACCAGATACATAAGCGACCCCACCAACTGTCGATAGACAGTGGCATCCACTACCTTCGCTGAAGTAGCATCCTCCTTCCTCCAACCACCAGAAAGAGGAGTGTCAACAGGCTTGCAGCCATGCATGTTGAACCTCTCCAGAATCTCCCGGGCATACTTGCCCTGAGAAACAAACAGTCCTCCACTGCGCTGCCAAATCTCCAATCCCATGAAATAATGAAGGAGGCCCAAGTCCTTCATCTCGAACTCTCTAGCAAGGTCCTCCTTGCATGAAAGTATCAACAGCTCATCACCCGTCAAAATTAGATCATCTACATACAGTACAATGATCAGCAGCTTCCCCTCCACCACAATCTGGTACAGGTTAGGATCCGCCTCACTCTTGGAAAATCCAAGCCCGGTGAAATAACTATCAATCCGTGTGTACCAAGCACGAGGTGCTTGCTTCAGCCCGTACAGTGCTCTCTTGAGTCGGCACACATGCGACTCACTGCTGAAGATCTCGAAACCTTCAAGCTGCTCTATGTACACCTCCTCCTCAATAACTCCATTGAGGAACACAGTCTTCACATCCATCTGATGAATGTGCCACCCCATCTGCGCTGAGAGAGCAAGGATTGTCCGTATGGAAGAGTACCTTGCGACAGGTGCAAAAGTCTCCTCATAGTCAATCCCCTCGATCCGTGAGAAGCCACGGGCGACAAATCTCGCCTTGTACTTCTCCACACTCCCGTCAGCCGCCTGCTTCACCTTGTAGATCCATCGCGAACCTACAACTGATTTCCCAACCGGTCTTGGGACAATCTCCCATGCACTGTTCCTGATGATCGAATCATATTCTTCGATCATGGCATCAACCCATGCGGGTTCCTCCACAGCTTCCTCAAAAAGAGGATGGCTCTGTCACAACACATTGACTCATAAGAGCCATGTATCCAGTGTACCGATCCGGTGACTGTCTCTGTCTGCGCTGTGCTGTAGGTGGTCCTACAACCTTCTCTGCATCCCGAGCCAGTCGCTCAGCTTCTGTAGTGCGCATGCGCCCTCTGATGGTTGGCGCTGCCTGGGTGGTTTCTTCCACCTCCTGAACCTCCTCTTGTGGCTGATCCACATCCGGAAGCTCCTCCTTAGGAACTAACAGCTCCTCATCTGCATGCAAGTGTAGCTCCCTCTCAAGCGAACACTGCATGGATTTCTCCTCCTGAAATTTTATATCCCGTCGCACAACAGTCTTACGACTGTCTGGCACATACACTCGATAGTTATGAGGTGTATCAGTGTACCCCACAAATATTCCAACTTCAGCAGTTGGATCCAGCTTCCTTCTTGCATCCTTCGTCACACGCATGTAGACAGGAGATCCGAAAATCCGCAAATGGGAAATATCAGGCCTCTTGCCAGAATAAGCCTCCTCTGGTGTACTCATGCCAAGAACCTTGTGAGGACAACGGTTCTGCACATACACTGCTGTATTGCATGCCTCAGCCCACAAGTGAAGGGGTAGGCCCCGATCATGCAACATCGCCCGTGCAGCACCCACGATCGTTCTGTTCTTCCGCTCAGCCACCCCGTTCTGCTGTGGGTTATGGGGTGCGATGAGCTCTCTCCGAATCCCTTCTGCGCTGCAAAAGTCTTTGAATTCAGCCGAGATGAATTCACCACCATTGTCGCTCCTTAGAGCAATCACCTTCTTCCCCGACTCCTTCTCGACCAGTGCTTTAAACTCACAGAACTTCGCGAATGTATCGCTCTTCTTCTGCATGAAGAAGATCCAGCACATTCGAGAGAAATCATCAACAAATATCACATAATACTTGTGCTTTGTTGTCGAAGCAACTGAGAAAGGACCACACACGTTTGTGTGAACTCTCTCAAGGATCGTCGTGGCGCGACTATCCTTCTCGTGAAAGGTGGCTTTCACATACTTCCCTAAAGTACACCCCTTGCACTGATCTGACTGCGCAAGAGTGCCCTTAGAAAGCCCAGTAGAAATCTGCTGCAGAATCTTCAAAGCTCCATGGTGAAGGTGGCCCAATCTCCTGTGCCACAGTTCGCCCTCATCATCCCGGCTCACCACTTCTCCCGCCTTGCATGCCATTGCTGCGTAGCCATCTACTTGCAACTGATAAAGGTTCTTGACTCGAACCCCTATCTTTCGGGTCTCACCAGTAGTCTTACTGCGCAGGAAGGATTTTCCTTCGCTGAAGACCACATCATACCCCTTGTCTTCCAACATCGCCACAGAGATCAGGTTCTTCATCAATCCTGGAACATGCAAAACTTCCTTCAATATGAAAGGTTTACCAGACTCCCTCTCAAAGGAAATGGTACTGATACCAGTCTCACTGTATCTACCATCATCACCCATCTCGATGTGCACTCCAAGATCTTTTTCCTCCAGATTTGAAAACAGATCTTGATCTCCGGTCATGTGAAATGATGCACCACTGTCCAAGAACCAAACTGATCCCGCCACACTTGAATCCAAGCAAGCGATCAGTGAAAAATCCAGTTCGAATTGAGAAGCCAATGCCTCTCCCGCTGCAGATACGACAACCTTCTTATTTTTCTTCTTCTGCGGACAATTTGTGGCATAGTGTCCGTGCTGGTGACAATGAAAACACTTCACCTTGGACATGTCTTGCTTCTTGCCTTTCGCACCAGACTGAGAAGCTTTCTTTCTCTTCCCCTTCTTTGCTTTGGCAGCCAAAGCACAATTTTCTTCATCAGATACCTTTGATGAAGATCCGTCCCTGGTAGTCCTCCTTATCTCCTCTTGCATGAGATCCGCCCAAAGTCGCTCCCATCCCGGCAACTTCTCCCGACCATTGACACTATCTTGATATGCATGCCAAATTTTTGGAAGACCAAGGAGAGCCAGGTCCACCATATCCTCTTCTTCGACAGTCACCCCCACACTTCCCAGCTCATCTCTGCATTGAGTGAACTTCGTGAGGTATTTGGCGATACTGTCGCCTTTCTCCATCTTGATGTTTCTGAGCTTATCCTTGAGCGCCAGCTTCCTTTGGTCACTCTTACTCTAGAATAGATCTGTCAATGCTTTCCACATTAAATATGGAGAAGCTTTTCCATGCAGGCTGGATACAATGTGATCCTTAACGCCCTCCAACAAAATCCTTCAATATTTTGCCATCTTCTTTTGCCAAGCTTCGACTTCAGCAGGATCAGTGGGCTTTTGGACATCCGTATCTACGAACTCCTTCAGTCCATTATCTTCTAATACTGCCTCCATGCGATATTTCCATGCAACATAATTCGAACTGCCTTCAAGAGCATATTCGAGTCGCAAACCGTTGAAAGACATTTTCAACTCCGGCACCAAGAAAACAAACTGCTGCAAAAATTCGAATTCCAAGCTCAAAACTTAACCGCTCTTGATCTGTGAGAACAAATTATTTCTAGCACAGAGATCAACTGCAGGGGCATTTATTGGATGTATCACCTTTCAAAGGAAAGGATGGATCCAGAAGCTACCTGGCCCGCATGAAGACTCTGTCTACCGAAATAAGTTTGTAATCACTGTGATGATCAATATTTTCTCTGATAGCTCTGATAGCTCCGATACCATGTAGAAATTTGCTGAATAATGAACATTTATCCATCGAGATTATCCTGATCACATACTAATTCGAATTCATATGCAACACATAATCTCTTCTACTCAGATCATCACACATGCGGAAATAAAACAAGCGGTATGCGATCAAAAGATCATCAAAACATCACACACATTACACAGTATGTATGGGGAAAGCTTATAGCTGAAAACCCCTCAGCTATTTTGTATATTATATGGAGAGAACATGTAACATTACATAGTACAATACTCCTCACAAGTACTCAGTACTATCTCATAAAGTTACACACAAACTAGCTCAGTTTTGAACAAGTCACAGGTTCAAAACTCATCCACTAATTGCCTGCCTCTATTGTGCAATCAAGGCTGGTCTAATGAGAGATCCAAGGTTCGAATCTCCTTGGCTTGACAGCGCAATCCTCATGGGCAATTTCCTCCAAGTGTGGTGCAAATCTCATGCACAACTAATGTCACAACCGATAGCTATCTCAACCCTTTCATCTACCTCTTTCACTGGTCTCCACTGAACTGTCCATGCACTGTAGTGAACTGATGTGTTCTTGAGTTGAATAATGAGTTACTAATTAATGAATTAAATAATATTTAATTCACTCCACTCATTACTAATTGATTAGCTAGTTAAACTAATCTCAACTAGTTCAACTAAGTTAAACCGAACACAACTCCACCAACTGTCTCATCAACTCCACCAAACTTCTGCCACTGAAGTCCTAACCGAAGTCAACCATGCATGAGCTCACCAAACCCCTAGGAATAGCGTAATTCCTCTTTCAGATGCATGAGCCACTTCTGTAGCTCGAACTGAAGTGCTCCAAGAGAGTAAACTGAAGTTTAGAGTCCAAATATTATTAAGGGTAAATAATATTTGACTTTTCTATTTTTAGGATAGGCAGTCTAAAAATAGACTTCGACCTAAATGTCTAAAAATATAGGTCCATATATTTTACCAACATGACCAATACTCCAAGAATAGCATACTGCAACTCTCAGACCATGCTCCATATGTCTAAAAATAGACATAGTCTAAAAATAGACTTTGCGCCAAAAATAGCCTGCGGGCCCACTTAGTGAAGGCGACTTCATTTCACTAAGCTCCATCATCTTGCTGAATTTTCAACATTACATGGTTTACTTGGGTTTATCTAACGATAATGGGTTATATGACCAAAAAATGGTGTAACACTCCTCTTGGAGCTCTCTCTCTCGCTAAAAACTTATCCAAGCCCAAATTGACAAAAACTATGTTTTGTTTCTTTGATTCCTTTTTATCATTGATGTCTCCCTTTTTTTCATTTTCCTTCATTTTTCCTCTAACTTTACTTGCATGAAAATTTTTGTCTCTTTTCCTTCATTTTCTCCTATTTTCCTTTATTTTTTTAATTAAATTTCAATTATTTCCTCTTTTCCTTCACCAAATTCCATAGCCATAAATAAACCAAAAGTGATTCCCACTATAGTGTTTTCCCAACATTCATCTTGGAATGTGTGTCTTGTGACCTTGGTCTTATTTTTCCTTTATTATACTTTATTACCTGAAACTTTAACTCGAGGTTGTTACAAACCCCTCCCCTTATGGGAACACCATATTCGGTGTTCTATGACACGTATGACCAGCAAACAACTGAAAGCAAGTCTTGAATATTTATAACATAGCTCAATGCAGTATTTACAATGACATCCCTTTGAAGCTTACATACCATTTAATAGAGCTTTATAACACAACTCATTACGGTGTTTATAATAACAACCACATATACTTAACCACATTTTCTTCAACCAGAAAATAAGCATATTGTTCATGGTTCTCTACAAATTCATTTCGATACAATATTCACAATAATATACACATACATATATATGCACATTTTCTTTAACCAGAAAATAAAATGATATGGTTCATGCATCAACAACAAGGGAATCCAGAGGCTCACACCTCCACCCTCAAAGTAATATCAAAATTCACCTCCATCTTGGAAGTCCAGAATCCATTTCCAAATTCGAACCTGCATCCAATGTCCAATGCTATGATCCTTGTGCTACTTGTCCCCTCAGTGAACAATTACCGACTCATTGTTGCAGATTACACTCCCAACATGCTTTTGATTCCATCTGGAGATGTTAATTACCAAAATAAATTCATTCCCAAACCTTCCCTTCTCTGCTACACAGTCCCTCAAGAAATCTAGTCACCCCTTTCCATGTAATCACTCACCTTCCAAGTTCCCTGGAATCCCATTCTCTGCTACAAAGTCCCTTGGGCGATACAACCCTTGGCAAGGTTTCCTCATATCGGAAGGTCCAAAAACCAAGGCATATCCCTACCTCAAAACCATCATACTGGTCATAGCATGATCATGGAAATAAATGGACACTATTGGGTACCAGATTCCCATAATGGCCCTACTCTTTAATGCTTTACTATCATACTATTGTCTGTTCCATTTCATTTCTTTGTTGCTGCTAATTCTTGCAGTTAGTTTCAACAACCCAAACTGAGCATTTAATGCTTTCTTGTGCCAACCACATATTTTCCATTAGACTAAAATGGAATTAAAATAAATTTAAATCCCACCTCATTGATGGCTCATTAATAAGGTACACTTTCAATTATGTTTACTTCTTGTCATAACAACTCAAACTAGCTCTTTGATTAAATCATCATGGATAAACACATCTCATCTGATTATCTCAAACCTCAACCATCATAAATCAAAATCATAGGTTATGTGAATAATTAAAAATTGAAATAAAATATTGATACTTATCTCTCAAATGGTTCTTTGCTTCTGCCTTTGTTCCTTGTCCTTTCTATATACACACTAAATTGGTTTCCAGCCCAAAAAGAACCTAGTGCCTTCTCTTATCTTCAAAGAAGCAAGGAAATATGGAGACTACACCATATCCTCCGTCAATATCAGCGACAAGGGAATCCATAGACTAAATCGCCTCTACCCTTAGTATCAACAACAAGGGCATCTAGAGACTAAACTACCTCTATCCTCAATATCAACAACAAGGCAATCCAGATACTAAACCACCTCTACCCTCAATATCAGCAACAAGGGCATCTAGAGACTAAACCTCCTCTACCCTTAATATCAGTAACTCAATATTGGCCTTATCCTAATCTATCGAAGGCTCCAAGAACTAGTAACTCAACCCATAGTCTTTCAGGGCTCCAAAGCATTTGTTCCAACCCGCAGCTCCAGGGACTAGTAACTTAACCCACAAGGTTCCAGAGCATTTTTCCCAACCTACAAGCTGCAAGAACTAGTAATTCAACCCAAATTGTTCTAGGACTCTAGAAAATTTGTTCCAAACCACAGCCATAGGGAACCTGAGAACCAATCCCCTTCATAACACATACACATACACAGTGTACAACACAACACATATACATACACACAATACAATACAATGAATATACATGCCATGATACAATGACTACACAATACTCATGACATGATACCACATGTACACAACACAACATATACACAATAGTAGTATTGCACATCCAGATAGCATAGTTTCCCTACCATGAAAAATTTCCTCTAGTATGTTTCCTGCACCTTACTCTATGCATACACAACCCAAGTCCTAGATATGTGGCTATTTCCATTATCCATGCTTGTCCCATCATGTTGGATATCACTCTTTTTTTTTTTTGATCTATCCTTTTGTAATATTCCCAAATGGGAAAACTCAGCAATATATGCAAAAATAACGTATTTTTCATAAATATATGTATCAACAAAAAAATTCAACCATGGATCCTTTATATCTGACATTATAGAAACTATATCTGAGAATAAATCAGAAACAAATAAATTTTGCCTTGTTAAACATGCCTCCCATGCTCAAAACAGCGCAAAAACATTGAAAACCCCAAGATTTACTGCAACAAAAATTACTGCATAAAGTGATAGCGTATTTTATAGAGGTTTTATACTCAAAAATATAGAGACAAATCAGATCTTTTATTATATTAATCAATGAGGCATAAAAACAGAGATCTAGTCTCTTTTACATAAATCCAAGATGACCCGGGAAGGGTTTCTTGATAGAAATGATATACATGAAATTTTTTGCTGCAGATATATGGCTTAAGCACTACATAAATATGGTTTATCATGCAAATAAATTGCAGTATACTCTCCTACTAGCTTTCCGGGGAAAAGGCTGATCCTCCTCCTGGGAAACTAGCACATAAAACAAGGGATTAAATCCCTCCACTGAAATACCTTAAGAAATAATGAAGTTTCTCCAAGGGATTGTGTTGTTGCTAAAGGTGACTACTTGGTCTAACACCATATAGTGGAAAATATAGCATAGGATTCTCTCCTCAGATTTCTTAAACAAGTTCTCCAAGAAAAATTGGGGAATTCCCTCATGAGAAAACCCTTGCACTGAACAGTGCATCAAACTTAGCTAAATAGCCAAAGGATGAAGAAAGTATAAACAGACCACATAAACAATATAATCTTCAATCATGCCCCATATGGTTTCCATCCCCTCCATTATATAGTTGATGAGCTTCCCCATCAAGGGTCCCACCCAATTATGAGGTTGCTTCCATGTAAAGGCTCCTCCACCAAAATTACGTCATCTCCACAAGAATTACTCATATTTTTACAATGTTTTTTCATTTATTCAACCATTACTGGATATTCATGCATTTTATCTTTTCACACTCAAGGTGTCTTCATTTTGACTAGCTAGATTGATCTTCATTCACATTGAGTTGTCTTTATTTAGGATCCACTCCTCATTGATTAATGATGTTGATTTGGTCAAACTTGACTTTCTCCACACATTTTAGACCCTGTTTATACATGTGGATGCTTGATCTAGTTATTAACATGATCCCTTTTCACATTATGAGGTATTTTATTCCTACTTAAGCAACTTATGAGCCTCCTTGTCCATTTATTCATCTAACTATATTTTAAAAGAAAAATTAATATTCCTATTAGTTGCATGCTAATTTAGGAATATTACAATCTTCCCCTCCCAAATGTTGCTTGTCCTCAAGAAACTACAAGGGTGCTACAAAATCTCCCCTCCTCCTCTTGGGGCCTTCTCATCCAACAGTCTCCTCCATTGCTTCATATTTTCTGCAATAATTTTGTCTCCCAATGGTTCCTCCCAAGTGTGTAAGTTGGTCTTTGGTGGATAAACCAAATGGCTCTCATCATGAAAGAATTGAAGGTTCATATGGAAACCTTCTTGCTGATCAATGGCCTCCTCAAGATAGAAGTGATGACAATCATGGGGAAGTCTATCATCATTGAAGTATTCCCACCTCCATGGCATCATCCAAATGAAATGAATCACCTCCCAGCTTGGTAATTCATAGGAAAGCTCCTCCCAATTTCTCATGAGAGGCATGTCCCAAGTGCTCCAATCAATCATATGGTCCACCTTATGAAGAAATAAGTGATGTACTATAGTGTCCATATATTTTCCCATGCTCCCTTTGAAACATGTAGTGCAAAAAGTGTGGGAAAATTCTTTCCCCAAGGACACATCCAACCAATGTGTCTTCCCCCCAACCATGTTCCCAACAAAGATAAGAACATATTCAATATATGGAATCATAATTAGAGTCATGCTAGCTTCCCTATGCAATAATGGAGAAGGGCAATGATCCCTCAAGTGCAACCAACGTATTTTTACTCCTAACTGCCATAGAATATGATATGACAAGTTTTTTTCCCCACACTTGTTTGTTTCCCCATACTTCTTGCATGCTTGGAGAAGGTGTATGATGGTTGGTGTTAATGAATCACACCATGAAGAGTACATCATCTCTCCAAGATATTCAAAGGAATGACCAGCATCACCATTGTTCATGGCCCCAAGTAGCCTATGAAGCCCATAAGAAAAATTCCCCCTCTTGGAGTAAAGCCTTGTACATGAGTGTTAGGAAAATACAAGCATATACTAGATGCATTCTGATGTTCAGAAATACAAGTTCTACCATACACTTGATTCAAATTAGTGAGGTAGCTCATGGATGAGCTTCCTCTCACACCCAATGAATAATGAGGTGGTAATGATAACTCTTCCCAAGAGCTATGTTCCTCCTCAACCAGCAAATGATCTATGCACTTCCTCATATGAGAGTGCATCTCCCCTTTGAAAACTTCCCACATGAATCCTTCCAAGATGGTGCAGTATGATTTAATAAATCCAATGGGTTTAGAAATAAAGATCTCATAGGCTACATTAAGTAGTTTATCCTTGTTCTTGGAGTCTCTTGTAAAATAAATTTGATCATGGGAATAAATGACTCCATCAACCAATTTATACCTCCTATCCATTACTTTCCCATCAAGAACCTTACATGTGAAGAGGTCCTTGGAATATTCCATCAAAATTTAGGACTCCCAATATGGATCTAAGCTTCCCAACAATGATAGCTCTGTAGAAATATGAAATGCAGCCCCTGTCATGACATGCATCTCCTCTTTGACATGATTGATGCCAAAGCCACATGTTGGAGTACTTTCAACTTTCTTTTGCTACCTCTCTTGTAGCTGATCTTGCTCAAGACAAGATTGAAGTTCATGGAAGTCAACCTTCTTTTGAAGGGTTTATTTCCTCCAAAACTTCCATAGTTTTTCCATGCATACAAGAGTGGTAATACCCTCTTGTCATATTCCTAAATATTCATTATATATGGAAGTATCTTTTGCTACTCCAAGCGGCCCTATGGAGTGGCCTCTTGATACCATACTCATGTCAAAATAGATTTTTGAATTCTTCTTTTCCAGCGCAAATAGATGAGTGGAAGATGGTAAAGTCAATTTCAGAAAATTTCTCAACTCTCCTTGGAATCCATCATTAGTTCTCCGCATTGTGGTATCTCCCCTCAAGGCTCCTTCCTTAGCCAAATATGTCACTTATGCACATAGTTGAGAGAACACTTTAGTCTTCCTCCAATCAGGAGGTCTCCCTGGTGGAATGCCTCCATGCAAAGAGACATCAAGGCATAAAGCAGGATGTATATGTGTGTTGACATATTTTTCCTTGCCTTCATTGCATAGATCCTCCTGCCTTCTTTGTGTATCATCCTTCTGAAATAAAGAGGGGTGTATACTCCTCATCATATGATGCTTGCCCTCCCCTTTATCTTCTTCTATCTTCAATATCTCACCATTTGATAATGATGGCACATGTTGCACATGGATTTTGCCATGATCTCCATATGTGAGATTATTTGGAACTCCTTGCAAGAGTGCAAGAGTTTCATTCCTTGGAGCAAGTGCTCCATCTTTCTCTTCGTGAGGTCCTAGATGTGCTCTTGTCATGACTGCGTTGTTATCTCCAGCCTTCTCTTCCTTCTCTTCAATAGTTGAAAATGCCTCACCATCAATAAGAGACCTTAGATCTTGGTCTTCTTTTGAAGGAGGAATCTCCATGTTTTCCTCTTGAGAAGAAAGCTCTTCATGCAATGGGGACTTTGCCCTTAGAAAGGTATACAATTGTTCATCCCCTTAAATGGTTTTCTAAAATGGAGTTGGATTTATAGATCCTCCCTACTCATGCAAAGTTTTTGTTTGATATGGTTTGATAGTCTCCATAGAAGGTGTTTCATATGATTTTTCATCAAACCTTTCCACTATTCTTCTAATGAACGTTTCATAAGTAGATGTATTTGCATTATTTAAGGAAAAATATTCAAACAACCACCAAGCATAAGCCTTACCCTCAAGATGTAGCACTACTACTTTGA
Organism: Pinus albicaulis; assembly: GCA_034641835.2. Classification (NCBI taxonomy): domain Eukaryota; kingdom Viridiplantae; phylum Streptophyta; class Pinopsida; order Pinales; family Pinaceae; genus Pinus; species Pinus albicaulis. The sequence goes on along the minus strand of CM076577.1, from coordinate 1,282,082,079 downwards.
TGGCTTCCTTTTCTGAAACTTGATGTTGTTGCACATAGGTGTCTAGCTCCTTCACCCAAGCCCTAGCTAGACATTTAGGTGATCCATCAAAAGTAGATAGAAATAATCTACCCACACCATGTTGCTTGCTCCTTGTGCTTCTTCCTCCTTGATCTTGCAAAACATATGGAAGTTCAAGCGATCTTTTAACCCCTTAGATAGAGCTTCATATCCTTGAAAATAATCACCAAGAGTCTCCTTCTTTGGCACATCTACTTTCTTCTCTTTCTTTGTCATGAAAAAGTGGCTTATAGAGCGTTGTAAATATGGTGATGTGGCTTAATGCTCACACCCATAAGATGAGGAAATAGATCTTTCCTCATGTACCTTCCTTGTTGAGAGACTTCCATGTCTTTCCCTCCTCATTTCTTTGATGTCTTTGGTTATACCCTGCAGATTTTGAAAGATAATTTTTGAGAACCTCTTTCCTCCAAAAAACAAGGGTTTTTTTTTATCTCTCTTGCAAATCTTCTCCTTCCCATGATAAGACTCCATAATAGTTGAAGAACACAAGCTTAGCCAAGATTAGAGTTCTGATAGCATTGTAATATTCCCAAATGGGAAAACTCAACAATATATGAAAAAATAACGCATTTTTTCAGAAATATATGTATCAAAAAAAAATGTATCCCATGGATCCTTTAGATATGAAATTATAGCAACTAGATCTGAGATGAAATAATAAACAAATAACTTTTACCTAGTTAAATAGGCCTCCCATGCTCAAAACAGTCCAAAAACACTGAAAAACCCAAGCTTTACTACAACACAAATTACTGCATAAAGTGACAGCACATTTAATAGAGTTTTTATGCTCAGAAATATAGAGACAAATCAAATCTTCTATTATATTAATCAATGAGGCATAAAAACAGAGATCTAGTCTCTTTTACATAGATCCAAGATGACCCGAAAAGGGTTTCTTGACAGAAATGATATACATGAAATTTTCTGCTAAATATCTATGGCTGAAGCATTACATAAATATTTCTGATCATGCAAATAAATGGCAATATACTCTCCTACTAGCTTTTTGGGGAAAAAGTCGATCCTCCTCCTGGGAAACTAGCTCATAAAACAAGGGATTAAACCCCTCGACTGCAATACCTTAAAAAATAACATAGTTTCTCCAAGGGATGGTGCTATTTCTAAAGGTGAATGCTTGGCCTAACACCAGATAGTGGAAAATATAGCACAGAATGCTCTCCTCATATTTCTTAAACAAGATCTCCAAGCAAGAGTGGGGAATTCCCGCATGAGAAAAACCTTGCACTAAAGAGTGCAACACCCTTAGCTAAATAGCCAAAGGATGCAAAAATACCACATACACAATATAATCTTCAATCATGCCCCATATGGTTGCCATCCCCTCCATTATATAGTTGATGAGCTTCCCCATCAAGGGTCCCACCCAATTATGGGGTTGCTTCCATGCAAAGGCTCCTCAACCAAAATTATGTTGTCTCCACAAGGCTTACTCATCGTTTTATAGTGCTATTTGATTTAGTCAACCTTGACTGGATCATCATGCATTGTCTCTTTTCACACTCAAGGTGTCTTCATTTTGACTAGCTAGATTGATCTTCATTCATATTGAGCTATATTTATTTAGGATCCACTCCTCATATATTAATGCTATTGACTTGGTCAAACTTGACTTTGTCAACACATTTTATACCCTGTTTACACATGTGGATGCCTGATCTGGTTATTAACATGATCCCTTTTCACATTATGAGGGATTTTATTCATACTTAAGCAACTTATGAGCCTCCTTGCCCATTTATTCATCTAACTAGATTTTAAAAGAAAAATTAATATTCCTATTAGCTGCATACGAATTTAGGAATATCACACCTTTAGTATTCCCTACCATAGAATAAACATAGACATAGTTATAAGCACATAATAACAAATCATACCACATGATACTAACCTTATAGATCTGTCAAGGCTACTCTACCCACATGATTCCTCATAAAATTAGGAACCCCTTCATGCCATTCACCTACATAAAGCACTCATTCTTCCAAAAGAATGATCCCTAACGACCATGTCAGACAACGAAATTCATATATATATATATATATATATATATATATATATATATATATCTATATATATATATATATATATATATATATATATATATATATATATATATATATATATATATATATATAAACATTAGCCTAATCATAATCGCAACATAATTACCAGTGTTAATAAGGTCAAGGTTAAGAGAACCTCCTTTATTTCTGCAATGCATGCACGAAACTGAGAACAACGGCTCCAACCATATACAAGGAATATGTTACCTAAAATCCACTTACTTTACCTTTCTTATTACCTTTATAATATTTGTCTTTCCATTTTCCATTTACCCCAAAGGGCTCAACCATCCCAACTGGCTCTCATATTCTTGCCTTTAGTTTCCCATTATTCATGCATCGGGCTTCATCCAAGTCTTATATTACATGTTGGGTTACACAACTCTCCTCGAGATCCATTAAATTTCCTCTTTCCCAACTAATTCCCAAGACCCTGAAATCGTAAAAGGAAAGAACAAGAAGAAAATTGAGAATAAAAAATAAAAATGTAAGCAACCATGAACAAAGTGGCATGGTCATGCATTAGACACAATCAAAATTGCAAATCAATCACAAATAAATCACAAAACGTTGAAAACATAAAACTCTCAATAGACATCATGACGCAACCCCTATGGTTCCTAGTGCTTCCAATGGAAAGCTTAAATCAAGCCTTCTTCAAGATTTCATGGTAGTCTCTTTTCCATGAAATTCCCTGCATCATACTACCATAAAACACAATTATCAGTGCATAAATAAATAGAAAAATATACTAGTTACCTTACCTTATTGTACCAAGAACGTTGCCTTGCAATTGAACACATGTATGTACAATTTTTCAAGGGACCCCAATTCCCTTGACGGATCCATCCATAACTAAAAATCAATTGTTATGCCTGCAACTAATCAACCATCTTCCATGTAGCTTCCTTGGCCCAAAGTGCTTCCACACACTTTACCTTTCTCTATTACTCGACTTTGAAGCATGAGCTTATTTCGCTGCAAAATGCGAGGCTCTACTTGGAAATATACCCCTCTTTCCACTTCCACCTCAATGATGGATGTCTGGTGACCTTCCTACATGTTATCCACTACTGCATTGATCCGGGGAATGCTCTGACCTACATCCCCAATTTTTTTTTGGCTCCTACACACTGTATATCTAAGGTCTGCCATGAATCCACTGCGTCACTCTAATACAAAGGGAAATCCTTCCTGCGATTATCTCTACCACAGGTTCAACACTATAATGATCCTCTTCCATCGCTTATATTTTGTTGATCCACAAGCTAAGACCTATGTCCTCTCTCAGCTACATTGAACTTCTTATGTAAAGCCACATTTCCTTTTCACCTGCATCTTGAGATCCTCCTCGTTTCTTGGGACATTTTATTTGAGACCAAAGGTAGTTACCATGTCTTTCATTCTCTCTAAATAATCATGGATTCTGAATAACTTCTTCATCCCAAGTAGCCATGCTTCTACATCTTCTGTTTTCTTCACATCTTCATCAAAAGATAGGAAGCCTAGCTTTCTTAAACTCCAATGGAAAATACTACTTCTCGCTCCTCCTATAAGGATGTTGGCAGTAATTATAGTGATGTCTCTCAGACCCTGTTGAAAGTGTTGGACCTATTAGCATTCATTGGATCTCCCCACTATGAATTCCTATCTAGACCTCATATCGTTCGGAGTAGGAGTTCCATTAGTCGGGTGTTTAATGATATTCCTTGGATTGAAAAACACATAGAGTGGTTCACAGTGTCCTTGATTACAGAAAGTGTGAGACCCCACGAATATTCAATATGATGCATAAGTATTTCCAACACGCGAAGAGAAAATTAAGTGCACCCTGTTAGTGTCAATATTTGCATCCTGCCATCAGTGATCAAAATATATCTTTTGACATCATATTAGGGTTCCATTCTGAAATTTTTTATCATTCCACTAGGTCAAGCAAATATTTGGTCACTGATTAGGATATTTATATCATTACTACTCCTTTCACTTCCATGGTCAATTGACATCATCATGGTCAGGTCATTCATTGTTTAAATATTCCCATAGTCACCATAGTCATCATTCATCTAATTCTTCCATGTTGTGCCATCATTAGGTGATAGGGTAAAAATCATGAAAATTGGTAATTTCACCATCAAATTCATCGTTTGAAGGAGTAGTAATAGTCAAAGGTCTTCAACAATTTCAAGTTCCAGACTATCATTAAGTGGCTTTGTGTTTACCATATTTGTGTCTCATTTGTGCTTGGAAAGCCAATTTCCCTCTCCTAGGGTTTTGAAGGATTTTTTCTTGGTTTCATGACTTCCATGGTTAAATAATCAATAAGACTTGTATCATGATGCTCTTACACCTTACCCTGTCCTTAAAATAGCTTACTAAACACTTCACATCACTCCTATCCCTCAAAATCATCATTTTCCCACAAACCTATTGCTATAATTTGACACTTTTCTAGACTAGGCCTGTGTTTTTCCCTTTTGGACACCTTCCCCTCACTCAATCCTTGAAATTCCACTTTCCCCTACTTTATAAAATCCTCCCTACCTCAAAAAAAATTCCTAATAATTTATAAGCCCCCTAATCCCATTTATTTCCCTTCATTCTTATAAATTTCCCAAATCCCCTGTTTTGCCTACACTAAACCCTAATTTCCTCTCCCATTGAGCTAGGGTTTGGTATGGAATCAGAGACATATGATAGGAGGAGGAATAAAGCAGGTAATATCAGAAATTATGAGGCCATTCCAACTCATAAAAATCATGTCTCCATCATTTTTCAAAAATTCATTCCAAGGTACAAATCATTTGCTACACATAGGGCTAGTTTTGCTTCAAAGTATTTTTCTGAACAAATGTAGATGAATTTCAAAAACCTGAAAGAGGTTTTTGTTACTCATAGACCAAGGAAAAAAAAACCCTTTATGTTTTACATAAGTTTTATGGTTTTGGAGTAATTCTAAAAATATATTGCTACAGGAGAGTTGCTGCACTTCTGGAGTAGTCTTTGGAACATCAATTTTTCCTTATGGAGTGTCCAAATGACTTTATTGATAAGTCAAATATTACCTACATAGATATATATTTATAATGAGCTATCATGAACTCAATTTTGAGTTGATGAAGGCCTCCAAAAGTTTCTTGCAAGAGCACACTGCATTTTTGCACCCCCATTCTTCACTTTTTGACTAGTCTTCAGAGAATCAACTTTTGGAGGGTAAAATCAACACCATTTCTGAAACTGAGAATATATATAGAAACTAGATAGGACATGATTTCCAATGAGCTATCATAATCTCATTTGGACATAGGTAACCCCCTAAAAATTGGAGCGAAATTGTTGCTCTTTTTACCTTTGCGTTGTGCATTTATCCAAATTTCCGAGTTTCCTAATATTTGTAAATTTTCTCAGTTTTTCTCAGTTTCACTTTGACAAATGAAGTTTTAAAAATTTAATTCAATTATGTAAATTTAATTTTCATGTTTTTACACTTACCTAGGATAAATAAATTAGGTTAAAACCCTTGATGAGATGTAGTGAATCAGTTTCCAAAAAGTGAGGGATGAGTCAGTTTGACCTCCCTACACTCTAGGTTTTAGTTCAGTTTTTGGTAGAACATCTCCTTAGCTCATTGATTCGACCCCTAAGATTGGGAGAAGTTGTTTTGAGGTGTATATATTTTACTTTTTGACTCATTTTTAATATTCCCAAATGGAGAAAGCAACAATATAGCTCATAAAATGAAATAAGCAGCAAATATTTAACACATGAAACCATGAGACCAATATGGAGTCATAACATTATGTATTAGAGAAGAAAATCAATAAAGAATAGTTAGGCATGAATCATATACAATGAGGAAACAAGCCTCCCATAAGAAACCACTCCCAAATATGAGCTATTGTTACAATACAAAATGCCAGAGAGAAACTATAGCGTAGTCATATTCAGTATAACTACAACTGGAGATGATACAATGAAATAAAAATACTGATATACGCCCCAATAGAGTCTAGACATATAGAGTTGGGCACTAGATTAGCTTTCCAAGACAACCCAAGAGGGTTTTTGGAAAATGCACACAATGTGCCAATGTAAGTTGCAGCCCTAGGGCTGAAGGTATGATGCAACAACAGAAATGAGAAGATATGGCTGAAGTTGATGTAGAAAACTACATATCTTCTCCAATAGATCCTTCAGATGAAATAATGGCTCCTCCACTTAAGAGATCACCTCCCAAAACAACCACTACAACCACCCCTGCAACTCCTCCCTAAAATAATGCATATCTGGTTTGAAACTGCATTATAGGGGATAAAGACTCCTTATCCTGCTACTAAATGTGTTGATAAAGCTCAAAGGGCTTCTTTAAAGGCCTTCTAATGGATGGAAACCTTCCTCCACTACAAAACTAACTTTGAAGACACCCAAAATGATCCTCCACTCTTGCACCCTACAACACAGCACAATATTCTACAGAAACTACGTTGATGAATAAATTTGTAGCTTGGCCTTGAGCCTGAGTGTGGAAATGTAGTGCAATACTCCTCTCAAGGAAAGAGATGGGATTCCTGCTTAGGAACACCCAGTGCTAAACAACACAGCAATCTCAACTAAACAGTTGAAGAATGCAAGAAGTCTAAACAGACCACATACAAAATAATAATCCAAAACATAACCATTATGGCTCCCATCCTCTTCCTTATATAAGTTATGATCTTCCTTACCCTTGGCCCCACTCAATTAGGTCACTACCTCCATGCAATCAATCTCCCTCTAAAACTGTGTTATTCCTCATTTAATGTCCACTCCTCCATAACAACATTGTTGATTTGGTCAAAGTTGACCTATTCAACATGATCCAACACCTGTTCATACTCAAAGGTGCTTTATTTAGCTGCTTAGAAGGCCTCCTTTCACACTTGAAGTTTTTTTATTGCTGCTAAGGAGATTTATGGGCCTCCCTACCCACTTATTCACGTACCTAGTGATAAAATAATCTATAATATTCCATTTAGCTAAGAGCTAAATTTTAGGAATATTAAATCATTTCAGAGGTTGGATTTTGTTTCATTGAACAGAGACTCTAGTGTATTCAGTATTTGGCAGGAAATTAATGAAAGAGTTGCAGTTATTTATTTAGGATACCTTTGGTATGGAAATTTAACATTGTTTCTTCTTTTGTTTCATATGTATGAATTTTTTGTACTCTCCATAATCCATTTCATTTCTATTATATGTTGATTTTCAAGTTGATAAGTAGAATACATATTTTTTGCTCAGTTTTGGGAAAATCTTCATAGTTTGTCTCATTTATTTAGTTTAGAAAGAATACATGCATTGTCTTTCTCTTTATAGCACCTCATCAGTCTGATCCATCCCACTCAAAAACCCAAAAGTGTTAGCCTTCCTACCTACCTTGCCCCATTGAATGGACTATAATCCTAATCTTATTTGCCCTGACTTAGCCTCTTTTACCTAATTCACCCATCCAACAAAACCAATTCAAAAAAAAAAACCCCTGTACTCATACCTAGCCTAAAACCCTAACTCATCCAGCCATCTTGGCTGTGAATTTGTGGAGAGAGCCCTCTCTAGTTTGGTAGGGATAGCTACCAAGCTAAAATATTGGTTTGTGGTTACCTCTGTCTGGACTCCTTCTCAGCCTTAGAGATCCGTTGGAGTGATAACACACCCCTTGGAAGCCTGTAATATTACGTAGCTTTAAAAGAACACACAAGCTAAAATACATCACACAAACATACAAGAATAATAGACCACAAGTTAAAGATGACAAATTAATACATAAGCACACATTCAACAAGATACATGCAAATTCAAACGAAATATTTCATAAGCATGTGCATAAATTAAATAACATACATCACAAATATAACAATATTAGTCCTACTACATTTACAATATATTCATGAAATCTTGTCGGATCTAATTTTATTATAATTTAAAGTTCCATTCATACATACAACATCAATGAACCACTTTCCCCAATAGTGGAACATGAAGTCAACAACACCTACTCCTCCCAAAGAAGTATACTCCCTCTACACTACATAGAAGGAAAGGCTAACACAAAACTCCCAAGCCCTTTCTAAGCCTAATCCTAGCCAAAATCTTGGCTCCAAAAAACCCTCTACAAGATTTATGAGGATATATTTATAGTAAAGAGGGGTGACTCTTGGCATGCTCCATTTTTTACTCTTGGAATCCCATCATGACTCTTCACATTCTTAATAAAATAAATCATTACATTACATGTGACTCTTCACATTCCAAAATGGACACTTGAAATTTCACTTATAAAATAATTAAAAAATAATATACATTTTCCACTCATACCCATATAAGACAAAATAGGGTAGAGACAACTTGACAGCCTAACAAGAAAAAATATTGTGATGTTGTTGTTTGGGTTAACTCAAGTTGGGAAACTTAGACTCGATTTCTCTTGGTCACATACTCATGCCAAGCTTGGTATTGTGCTATGGTCTTCCCAAACTACGTGATGGTGTTAGGTTGGAAGTGGACTCTTTCCTCCATAATAATTGGGTACAATGTCTTGGAGTCGGTTTAAACCTCTTACTCAATTAGGAGCAACATTGTTCTGATCTAAATAGGGCCACCAATGTATTTATACATATTATTTTGATTCAACTCCAAGTCCTCCTTAGTGGAAATCTACTTCAGCTGCTCCAAGTACTCATCAATCTTCTGTCACACCTGACACTTGTGCTTAGCTTCAGTGATTGAACTGACTAATGGGATCTTATGGGTTATCACATGAAGTCCAAATGGTTTTTCAATCATGCATACGTGGTTAGAATGCTTCTGATGAGCAAGGTGAGTTTCTTGTTATTATAGATTAGTATCTGAACTCTTTCTTTATCTAGCTCTACCTGCGACTTCAGCTTCTTTACTAATGTCAGTGGTGCCACCTTGTATCACATTTTCCCATCATGAACATAAGTGATGGAATATTGCACATTCTTAAGAATCTTGAAAAACTCTTTTCTCTGAATTTTCAAGTAGTGAAAGTGGAAAATTTCCTTATGCATAGTCATGAGCTCCTCATAGAGGTCCTTCATAGTGTCTCCAAGTGTGGATACTTTAGCAAGTAACATTGCTCTCATTTCTCCCAAATATACCTGTGTAGGAGTTACACTCTGCGTTATTGTGCGAAGCTGTTCAATTTCTTGTCAAAAATCCTATAGATTTTGTACCAACTGTCTATTCTCGACCGTCAGATATTGATTGTTTGATTTCATAGCACCTGCGAAGGCCAAGTTGGCTTCGGAAATAACATTTTTATTCTTTTTGGTGTCCACCAAAATCACCCTATTTCTCATGAATGTAGGAGATGCATGATCATCTCGGAATTTCTTTCTCCGCGCTTGTACAATCTTCTTCTGGAATTCATCAAATGATAGATTTTACACATCCATCACCCGATCATCATCAAGGGGAACTATCTACCCCTCCTCACTCAAGGCTTTCTCTTCGGCTAAAGAGGGTAGAGTTTGAATGATGTCCTATGGTGCACCTGTCAGAATCAGGTCCACATCTTCATCTTGCAGCTCTGGTCCCAACTCCATGTTCACAACTCCAATCAACTATTCAATCTCCTGATAAATATCTCGTTCCTCCCTCTATTCTCTCACTCCTTCTTCTGTTGGTTGATCATGTACTGAATATTTAACCTATATGGGTGTCGTCTCTTCCATTGTAGCACCTTACCTTCTTTCTTCTTCATACTTCTGTCTCTCCTCCTGTTCTCTTATTTTGAGCTCTCGTTCTTCCTTTAACTCTTTTTATGCTGAAGAAATGAAATTCAGATTATCCACAGTATCAAAAAAACTTACTCAATGTTTTAAATCTTGTTATGCTTTCTGCTCTCTCTGCACTGCTTTTTCTATGTATTACTTATCTCTCTTCCTCCGCTCTCCTCTTTGTAGCATTTTTTCCCTCTTTTCTTCTATTTCCAAATTTTCTTTCCCAAGGATAGGATTCGCTTTCATTTTCCAACTTTTCTCCTCCTCTACATTGTCAGCAACCTTCCTCCTTCCTTTTTCCGATACCGGGTTGTTGTTTTTTGTTGCTTCTTCTTCTAGAACTGATTCCAACTATGGAACAACTTGATAATTCCTAGTTGTATTGATCGTTTCACAGGTTCTGGAGGAATTAAACAGCTCTTCCATGGTTCCTCATCTAGCCATTTAAATACCCCATTGACCTAGTTGTAATATATTCGCACACAGTGATATTTACAAATTCCCCTTGGATCATATGGATTGTAACTCTTTGTACCGAACTCAAATTTGACTATGACTTTTTCTTTGGTATCTGCAACTTTGAGATTCTTAATCTCATATAATTTGATTTGCAAAGGAAGACTTTTCAATGGTGCCTTCTTCATTCTATACAGTGTTGCTAAAATCCTTGTGGCGAGGTGGTAAGATACCTCTTGCATGACAATTTTTCCAGTGGCATACCTTGGAAAACGATGTGGTGGATTTTTCCTACTAAATACTCTAATCAATGTGCCATCTGGTAAGGTGAACCAATCTGAAATATCTAATATTTCCTCCATTTATACTCGTGATGTTATCACTCATAAAAATAAAGCATCATTTGACAAAGTCCTAGAGGTTCATGTGTCATAGGTAGGGTCATAGAATTCATTTTTCATTACTTGGTCAAGGAAAATTTTTAATTTTTCTTATTTAGCCTATCCTAATGTCTAAACCCACCCACATTCAAATCCTCTCATGTCACATCAATCAAAATTTTCTAATATTTTTTATTTTGCAAGGTTTTAGCACCAAAAGGTTCATGTTAGCTAAGAAACCACACTTTCGTAGCGAAATACACAGATAAATTTCACTTTTCGCTACGAAACTGCTAATATTTTCGTAGCAAAAATGCCCAGAAATACACTAGGAATGCTATGAAATTAAGGATTGTCAAATTAGTTGTTCGGTGTCAGAAAATGATTGAAAATGATAAATTAGATGTCATTCGAGTCAGTTAGGGTAAATTCAAAGATACATAACCATGTATGAGGTCATCATTACCCTTTTGGTATGTGTGTGTCATGATTTAAGCATGAGTTGTCATTTAAAACAAAAAACCTTATCCTAAGCTGTTATTTGTCACTCAACATTCATTCTTGCATGTGAAACATCTCCATGTCACTGTTTTAGAGCTGCCCCATCACACCAAGAAGTTTGTTGTCCAATTTGAATTTACAAGTGTCACCTTATTAAGAGGGTGTTAGTTATCAATGATTTTTTCCTTTTTAGATGACTAAATGCTTATCCTATATTTCTAGAAAAAAATTTCATGAACATTGTGAGTTCTATAAATCTCACTGCCTTCATTATCCTAAGGATAAAATTTTCACTATTTCATCATCCCCTCATGTCAAGCTTTGCTTAGCAATCCAAGAAGACCCATCAGGGGCTCATGTCACTCATTTTGTCTATGTTTTTTCATCTTTGGCCTCAATCCCCTGTTTTGTTTTTCTTAACCCCTCCACTACTACCAAGGGCCACCAATCAACCAATTCTCTTGTGTCTCCCAAATGCCTCAAGCATTGATGGTCTCAAAATTGTTTCTGTAGGCTCTTTATATAAATCAAGTACATTAGATTTTGGATCTTCAATACATCAGTTTGTACAAAAAATTGTTTTACACCGAAGGATCCCAAATCAAGTTTTCAATCCAAGGCCAAAATCCAAAGAGCCTTTCCACTAGGTCACCTGGGGTTTCATAGGTCATAGGGTTGAGTTGGTGTTCTTAAAATATTTGTTTTTCCTATATAAGGGACTGCATTCAAAGAAGAAGAAGGACAAGTAAATTTGTCCAAAACTGATAAAAAACCATTCAAGAAAGGCTTCCTTAGCCAAAACACAAATTTTGTAAGGGACCGCTACCTTTGTTCACATTTCTGCAAGAATGATCAAGATGGTCATCAACATAAGAAAAGTTAAGGTAAGAGGGTGAATCATCACAAGAAGACAACCACAACAAAGGAGAGGTAGCAGACCTATGTTCAAAGATAATTAGGGTTTTAAGCACTGATTGGAAAAATAGTGTTGCAAAGTAAGGAGGCATAGGAGCAAAGAAGCCATATGATAGATCATATTAGCAAGCATAACTTCATACCAACTCATAAACATCATGCCTCCATCATTTTCCAAGAATTCATTCCAAGAGACAAGCCATGTGTCACACCTAGGGCCAGTTTTGATTCAAACTATGTTTCTGACCAAAAAAAGATGAATTTGACAAAAGTGCGTGATTAGGAGATCAAGTCTCTTGTAGAAAAATGCTCAAAAATGAAGTTGCTCAGAATTTCTCCAAACTAGATTGACTGGAAAGAGCTCGGAAAAATGATCCTGTAGACATGAACGGCACTGAAAACTGACGCCGTATGAGAAAGTTATCCAGGTTTGAATTTTCTCAATTTCAGTTAAAAAATGGCCAAAATTGACTTTACAAAAAAATTTATTAAAAAAAGAATATTCCATAGAATATTCTGGGAATATTTCATGGAATATTCCACAAAATATTCTGCAGAATATTCCTCAAGCGGCCAATGAAAATCCACCATGTGGCCAGCTCGGAGGTCGCCATGTGGCCCCAAGTTCGAATGAAATTGCATTTTAAAACTTTTGTATGGCGCGGCAGGGTTCGACCCCGGGTCGGGGCAGACACAACGAAACGACCCAACGAATGAGCCACGATGTGGTTCTTATTAATCATAGCCGAGATATTTTATTTAAATTTTCCATTTGATATGGGTAGGGTCCGAAAGGGGGCCAGCCCCCTCTGCATAAAACCAAACCACGGAGAACCAAGTACTAATCGTCGGCGTGCAACGTGAAATGGTTCGGTCATGTGCATTTCGACCAGGGGATTAAAAGATATGGTTGTAACATTAATTAAATTCGCATTAAACTCCAAGTTGTATAACTATATCTCTGACGGGCCGGTCACATGGCCTTATCCTCATAGCACTCAACGAACTGGTAGTGGAAACGGCGGACTATACTAGCGATTTTTGTTGTGGAGCCACCAGGGCTTGGTGAAAGATCAGTTGTGTTGGACTATACTCATCCATTGGAGGTGAATGAATAGTAAATTTTTACTGATTTCATTCCTCTGTTTCTGAATTTGCAGCTAATTTTTCCTTTTGAGGCTTTCTACACAGTGTAATTCTTAATTTGAGCATTAATGAAAGAGGGAAAAGCCTATTTGGAGGCTTTTGGACCCAGCAGAGGTAGCCCAAAAGAGGGGTGAACTGCTTAAACAAATGCTTACTGTTATGCTATGCATTTTTGCTATTATATTTCATATTTTACTACATTAAACAGTAACTTTTCATAAGTCCACTTTTCCCAATCAGACTTATACAGTGATTACAACTCATTAGTTTCACTTCAAACCAAATTACTTCCATTGTAGAATACTTGAACTTTCTTATTCACACATAAAATTTTGGTTAATGAATACTTTGCACATAAACAAATACTTTCATTGATCAGATCTATTTAGTGTTTACATTATATTTCTTTAGGCAGAGGTAGTAAGAGGGCCAGAAGCTTCTGGTTTCATCCTTTCTAGTAAAGGTGAAATAACCAATAAAAGCCCCTATTGTCAATCTCTGTATAAGAAATATTTTTTTCACACAATTTTAGATCAGATCAGAGTAGACTTACTATCCTAATGTTCAATCCTACCAGCTTAGATGAAGTCTGTGTGCAGGCTACACATTTAGAAGCTAGAGGAAAGAATAATTTTGATGAGGGTAGAAACAATACTTTCAAAGGAAAAAACAAAGAGAAAAACAAAGGAAAAGGTAAGAAAAATGCATCTATCAAACAATAGGGTGAAAAGGTCATTTGTAAACATTGTTCAAAGAGTGGCGATGAAGAGAAAATTTGTTGGAAACTTCATCCTGAAAAAAGAAACCGGTTTAACAAAAACAAGGGAAAGAAGAAACAAGTAGCTACTACAACTACACCACAAGATTTAGGTGATGATTCAGGTGACGAAACAAAAATTGCAGCCATGGGTTTGAAAAGTTTGAAAGGGAAGGAAATTGAAACTCAAGCAAACACTAGTTCTTCAAACTGTCATACACAAGCTCCTAAAGAGGAAGAAAGAATTGAACTGTTCCATGTGAGGGTAGTTTCAAAACATACCAAAATTGACACACTGTTTGATAGTGGGTCACAAGTTAACCTCATATCTGAAGACTTGGTCAAGCAGCTTAAACTTGAGACCATTCCACATCTGAAGCCTTATCCACTTGGGTGGATATGCAAGGATGCCAACTTGCAAGTTTCAAGGAAGTGCATATTGCGCTTTGCAATAACTGCACACTTTATTGACACAATTGAACTTGATGTGGTGCCGCTTGATATATCTGGTATTGTTTTAGGAAGTCCTTACTTATTTGATAGGAAAGCGATCTTATATCACCATGAAAACAAATATCATATTTTCAAATATGGCAAGGAGTTTATTGTCAGAGCTTATCGCAAGAAGACAAATGTAGCGATGGTAAATGCAGGACAGGTAAAAAGGCTAGTCAATTCAAGCAAGAGTTTTGTACTTCTTATGGTCAAGCCAAAGGTTGATGTGAATCATGAGTCATTTGAAAATTGTGATGCAAAGCTTAAATATGATTTATATGATGTAGTTGATGCACATAATGAGATGTTTCAGGAACCAACAGGTTTTCCTCCTAAAAGGGAGATTCAGCATGAAATCCATTTACATCCAGATTGTCCTCTTCCTAACATAGGCATGTATCGCATGTCTATTATGGAGAATGATGAAATAAAGAAGCATATTAAAGAGTTTTTGGACAAGGGTTTCATAAGGCCAAGCACTTCGTCATGTGGGTCACCGATAGTGTTGATTCCAAAGAAATATGGAACTTGGCGTATGTGTGTCGACTTTAGAGCTTTGAACAAGATAACGGTAAAGAATCGTTACCCACTTCCAAGAATAGATGACTTGTTAGATCAGCTGAAAGATGCAAGATATTTCACTAAGTTAGACTTAAGAAGTGGTTATCATCAAGTGAGAATTGAAGAAACCGACATTTGAAAAATAGCTTTCAAAACCAAACAAGGACTCTTTGAGTGGCTTGTGATGTCGTTTGGTTTATGCAATGCACCTGCAACTTTCATGTGGGTAATGGATGATGTCTTATGTCCTTTTCTTGATGATTTTGTTATTGTCTACATAGATGACATCTTGATTTTCAGCAAGACAAGAGAAGATCATGTCATGCATGTCAGTAAAGTACTTGATGTTTTGAATAAAAATCAGTTATTTCTTAATATGTCAAAGTGTGAATTTGGAAAGACTTCTTTGGTTTATTTGGGACACATAGTAGGTGGAGGTGCTTTGAGAATTGATCCTTCCAAAGTAGAAGCTATTGTGAATTAGCCGACTCCCAAGTCCATTACAAAGGTTAGAAGTTTTTTGGGTGCAGTTCAGTATTGGAGAAAGTTTATTGCTAACTTTTATGCCATAGCAGCTCCTATGCATGCAGTGACAAGTGTGAAGCGTGCTTTCCAATGGGGAAGTAAGCAAAAAAAAGCTTTTGAATATTTGAAATAAAAGATCAGTTCAGCTCCGGTTCTTGCATTACTAGATTTGAGATAGCCATTCGAGATTCAGACATATGCTAGTGATTATGCCATGGGTGCAGTTCTCTTACAACATGGTAAGCCTATCGCTTTTCATTTTGAGACATTTAATGGTGCTGTTGTGAATTATCCTACATATGATAAGGAATTGTATGCATTGGTACAAAGCGTCAAAAAGTGGAAGCACTATTTGATGGGCAAAGAAAAAATTGTGCATACCGACCATCACCCTTTACAATATTTGTAGTCGCAAAGTAAATTGCAGTAGTCACGAAATTTCAGATGGATTGGTTTCCTACAAAAATTTCACTTGGTAATAAGGTACAAGAAAGGTATTCTCAATAAAGTTGCTGATATGCTTTCAAGGCCTATTATTAGTGCTAGTATTTTTCTTAAGAATTATTCTATTGTACATGAAAGCTACACAGAACATTATGCATCAGATGAAGATTTTAAAGAAGTGTATGCTAACTTGAGTAAAGGGAATCATGTTGAGGAGAATGATTATCATTTGCATAATAATTTGCTGTTTCACTTGGGAAAGTTATGTATACCACAGGGAGAGAGATTAAGCATGATGAGAGAAGCTCATTCTTCTCTTATTGCTGGTCTTTTCGGTGTAAGCAAAACAGTGGCACATCTGCAGAGGTATTGTTATTGGCCTCGCATGGTAGATAGTGTTACACGTTTCATTAGAGGTTGTTCATTATGTGCTACAAGCAAGCCTATCAATAGGAAGCTTGGATTGTATACACCATTGCCGGTACCTTCTAGACCATGGGAAAGTGTTTCTATGGATTTTGTTGGGGGGTTACCATTATCTAGAAAGTAGCATGATTGTCTTTTCGTAGTAGTTGATCGTTTCAGTAAGATGTGTATTCTTATGCCATGTAAGAAAACTATAACTGCTGAACAAACTACTGATTTATATTTTCAACATGTATGGGTTCATTATGGCTTGACTACTTCTATTGTTAGTGATAGGGATTCCAGATTTGTTGGGAATTTTTGGTCCAATCTATGGAAGATGATGGACACCAAGTTGAAGAAGAGTACTGCTTTCCATCTACAAACAGATGGCCAAATAGAGGTAGTGAATAGAACCATTGTGCATCTTTTGAGAGGGTATTTCAGCAAGAATCCCAAGCTTTGGGATGAGCATTTTCATTACATTCAGCATGCTTACAACCGGGCCAAGCACTCTTCTACAAATACTTCGCCATTTGAAGCTTGTTTTGGATATTTTCCTAAGTCACCATTAGACTTCTTTCTTGAGAAGGATATTTCCATTGATGGGCATAGTGACATTGACAAAGCTCGCATGTTCATTGAAAGAATTCGGCTCATTCATCAACAAGTTCAAGAACAGCTTGAAAAGAGTCAAGGCAAGTACAAAGAAAGACATGACAAACATAGAATTGATCACAAGTTTCAGGAAGGAGATGAGGTATGGTTGCATATAAGTAAGGATAGAATGCAAGGAGAAGGTAAAAATCTGAATCCTATTCGTTATGGTCCATTCAAAATCCTTAAACAAGTTGGAAATAATTCTTTTCAATTAGATTTGCCTTCATACATGAAAATGTATTCCATTGTTAATGTGGAGAATTTACATTTGTATGAACCTCCTCTTATTGATGATTCTGAAAATCATGTTCAGCTACCATCCATAGAAGATTTCTCGCCAGAATTTCTAGATGAGTTGAAAGAAGATGCAATCCTTGATAGAAGGACACGCACTTCAAGGAGGGGAGATGTTGATTATCTAAGGGTTGGTTTAAAAGGCAGTAAATCAAGCAAATAAAAGTGGATGGAGTTGGAATAGGTGAGGAGACTGTATCCTCACCTTCTTAATAGGTAATTGAAAGCTTTTGAGGGTCCAAAAGCTTCTCGTTTGGGAGGTGTGATCAGGAGATCAAGTGTCTTGTAGAAAAATGCTCAAAAATGAAGTTGCTTAGAATTGGTCCAAACTAGATCGACTGGAAAGATCTCGGGAAAAAAATTTCCTGTAGAGGTGAACGGCACTGAAAACCGATGTTGTATGAGAAAGGTATTCAGCTTTGAATTTTCTCAATTTCAGTTAAAAAATGGCCAAAATTGACTTTACAAAAAAATTTATTAAAAAAAGAATATTCCACAGAATATTTTGCGGAATATTCCGCAGGCAGCCAGTGAAAAGGTGCTACGTGGCTAGCTCGAAGGCCACCACGTGGCCCCAAGTTTGAATGAAATTGCATTTTAAAATTTTTGTATGGTGTGGCAGGGTTCGACCCCAGGTCGGGGCAGACACAACGGAACGGCCCAATGAATGGGCCACGGTGTGGTTCTTATTAATCATAGCCTGGAGATTTTATTTAAAGTTTCCATTTGATATGGGCGGGGCCCGAAAGGGGTCCAACCCCATCTACATAAAACCAAACTGCAGAGAACCAAGTACTAATTGTCGGTGCGCAACGTGAAATGGTTCCATCACGTGCATTTCGGCCAGGGGATTAAAAGATATGGTTGTAACATTAATTAAATCCGCATTAAACTCCAAGTTGTATAACTATATCTCCGACGGGTCGGTCACATGGCCTTATCCTCATAGCCCTCAACGAACTGGCAGTGGAAATGGTGGACTCCGCCAAATGTGGTGGAGCTTTTCTAGCCTTAACTGGACAAAAACTTCAGTTAGCCATAACTTTGGCTAGGGAAGTCCAAATGAGGTGATTTTTATTATTATTTTGGGGTATTGAAGCATTTTGGAGCTGTTGGGATAGGTTGCAGAACCATCAGGGTGCTCTATCAGTGATTTTATCAGCTATTTTGGTTGTGGAGCTACCAGGGCTTAGTGAAAGATCAGTTGTGTTGGACTATACTCATCCATTGGAGGTGAATGAATAGTCGATTTTTACTGATTTCAGTCCTCTGTTTCTGAATTTGCAGCTAATTTTTTCTTTTGATACTTTCTACATAGTGTAATTCTTAATTTGATCATTAATGAAAGAGGGAAAAGCCTATTTGGAGGCTTTTGAGCCCAGCAGAGGTAGCCCAAAAGAGGGGTGAACTGCTTAAACAAATTCTTACTGTTATGATGTGCATTTTTGCTGTTATATTTCAGATTTTACTACATTAAATAGTAACTTTTCATAAGTCCACTTTTCCCAATCAGACTTATACAGTGATTACAACTCATTAGTTTCACTTCAAACCACATTACTTCCATTGCAGAATGCTGGAACTTGCTTATTCACACATAAAATTTTGGTTAATGAATACCTTGCACATAAAAAAATACTTTCATTGATAAGATCTATTTAATGTTTACATTATATTTGTTTAGGCAGAGCTAGTAAGAGGGCCAAAAGCTTCTGGTTTCATCCTTTCTAGTAAAGGTGAAATAACCAGTAAAAGCCCCTACTGTCAATATCTGTATAAGAAATATTTTGTTCACACAATTTCAGATCAGTGCGAGATTTTTTTCTCCAATATAGGCCCAAGAATTAAAAACCTCCTTCAAGTTTTACATAGGTATCATGGTTTGGGAGCAATATCAAAAACACAGGTATCACGGGAGAATTTTTGCACTTCTTGAGTGACCTAGGGAAAATTAGGTTTTGTCACAGCTGAATTACTTTCTTGATGATTCAAATGACAACTCAACTTAAAGGGCTTTTGAATGAGCTATCATGAGCTAAATTGGGAGTTTAGGAAGACCTCCAAAAGCTGTCTGCACTAGCACTCTGCATTTCTTCACCATCATTCAGCACTTTTTGGCCAATGTTGGGAAAATCAGTTTTTGGATAGGTAAATGGACACAAAATGTAAAAAAAAAAGAATTTTTGGAAAGTAGACTCAACAATATTTCCAATGAGCTATCATAGAGCTCAATCCGATGCCAGGAAGGCCTCCAAATTCCTTCTGCAAATTGGCACTGCGCACAGATGAAGTGGCACTGCGCACAGAGGAAATTTGGCCAGGTTGCCAAAAAGTGGCCAAAATTCAATTTTTTTCTCCTCAAAGTTTTCCCCAGGCTCCTACACAAGTTGAAAAGGTTGGTGATCACATTTATTTTCCCTCCAAGTGATATTTTTGCATCTATAATCAAAGGAGATTAAACATAACCTAAATTGGTTAAAAACCCTAAGCTTCATGGCAAACCATCATTTAACCTTCTAGGGAAAAATTTACCAGTTGGAGAATGGTCATTAGTATAAACACACTTAGTACATGCTAGGCATCCTTCAAGATGTGAAATAATTCCTTGACTTCTTCCATTTTTCCTCCATTTTTTAAGGCTTTCCCTCACCATCACTCATTTTTCCTCCCTAGACCTAAAGCTCTCACAAGCTAAAAACCAATTTATTCAAAGACACAATCAGTCACTATGTCCGGAGAAGATTTTTCCTTCCACTTCACACCCACTTACCTCCACTCCTCCATCACCCCCTAGAGATCATGTTCCATCACCTCCACCCATGCCTTATCCACAAGGAGACTTACCTCTTTCTTCTTCTCCTGAAGCATCCAATGAGGAAAACAATGATAATGAAACAAGTCAAGAGGAGGCAGAGCAAATGGAAATGGAGGACAGTGAAGTTAGTAATGATGATGATGATTCTGAGGAGCAATAAAATAGTGATTCTCTTGACATTGATGGGCAAGAAAGCAGCCTTGAGGCATAAAGCATGGAGGGGGACAGTGAGGTAGAAATTGAAGGTAGAGAAGGCAATCAAGAGGATCATAGTCACAATGAGGATGAAATGAAGAATCAAAATGGCAGTGATGTTGACATGGATGCACCAAAAACTGATGACCAAGCTAAACATGAAAATAGAAACATAGAGTTTGATAGGGAGCCTTGGCTTGATAGGGCCAATATGCATTTAGAAGATAAGTTGGAAAAGGAAAACAAGGCCCTTGAGCTCCAAAGGAAGATGGCCAAACACTATGCCCTTAGAAACCAAATTTCTAGGGAAAAGCTCAAGAAGGCATTGCTTGAAAATAAAACACTAGAGGAGGAAAAAGGCCATGAAAGCCTTGGATTTCTGGCTAAATCTTAACTATAGGTGTCCAAGGTCTCTTGAGGGACCACTCCATAAATTTTGGGCAAATTTGAACAAGATTTTGTCTTTTTGAAATTTTGAGGCTTTTGTGCACAACACCCTTGGAAATGCGCACAAATATCATGCATCCTAATCTTTAAAAATTGACATTTTTGGATTCCTCTCATCATCAGAAGTCTTCTCACAAAATTTCAGACCATTTGGAGCAGTTTTGACCCCCCAAAAGGTCAAAACACACCTAAATTTTGCCCATTCTGCCTCATTTTTCAGGCAAGGTGATGTGCACAGAGCAGTGTTGGGAGAATGGATTTTTGGATAGGAAAATTCCACTCATTTAGGAAAAAAAAATTATATCTAGAAAATAGACTCATCAATATTTTCAACGAGCTATCACAGAGCCAAATTAGACATCGGGAGTGGTCCAAAACTTGGTTGCAAAACACCCTATTTTCTAGTGGAGGAGGTGCTGCGCATAGAGAAGTGTTGGGGGAATGGATTTTTGGACTGGAAAATCGCACTCATTCAGGGAAAATAAATTGTTTCTGTAAATTAGACTCATCATTCTTTCCAATGAGCCATCACGGAGCCAAATCCGACATAGGGAAGGGGTCCAAAACTTAGTCACAAAAGACCCTATTTTCTGCTGAAGTGGCACTACGCACATAGACTCTCTAAGTGTGTTTTGGACCAAAAGTCAAAAAAACACACTCATATATTGCAAAATGATATTTTTGAGTTTTTTGAGGAAAAACACTCTAGAAATAGGTGAAAATAGTTATTACGGCATTTATTTCTTAGGATATTATGTACCTTGGGCCTTGCATGGTCTCTTGGACATAAATGACATTTATGGTTGAATTTGGCATTTTCCTACCATATTTAGGGTTTTAATCCTCCTTTTCTCCATAAATAGATCATGATGCCCTCATGTATTTTGTTGGAATTTGATGATATTTGAGATCAATATACATGGTTTTATGAGCTTGGAGAAGAAATTGGTGTTGTGGAGTTGATGAATGGCTTGTTTGGCTTGATGATGGAGGAGCTTGTTTGTAGGATTCCTTAGCTTGGTGAATGGTGATGTCTTCTTAATTTGTTTATGTTTCCTTCTTATCATTATGTTTCACTCTTCTTACTTGCTATAAATAAGAAAATTATAGGTTGAGACATGCTCTTTGAGGCACCTCAGTCCTCTTGTTTGTTATAGCCTTAATGTTTTCCTCAGTTGGTTGTGTTTGAAGAATTGTTAGATGTTCTTCAAGCCTCCTTATGCTTGTTATTTTCATTTATGGATTAATATGTTGGTTAAAAAATATTATTCATGGTATGCCTTGCTTATTTGAGACTGTCTAAAACTTTGTCTTGGAACCTTTCTTTGGAGTATTGTTTGATAGGTTAATTCAAAGAGGTTTCGTTTGATCTTGCCCTTTTTCCATGCCTACCAACCTATTTCAGAGTTCATTATAGCTTTATTTATGATGTTTAGGAGTTCCCTCTTCATATATTGAGTTATTGTGCTATCTTGTATGTTTTCCCAAATTCTAAAAATGAATTTACTAAAGTTAGAAGCTCTTATTCTCTCTATGTTCCACTGACATGTTTATCTTGGATATTTATTGGTTTAAAATATTATCATAGAGTAAATTCTTTTCCCTAGCTCATGCTTAGTATCTTGTGCTAATAATATTTAAGACTGCCTTGTTCACAGGTATTTTACAAAGGATTATTGATTGCCCTTTTCCCTACCTTGTTCACAAACTTGATGTCCATCCCATTTCACCCATTAAGGATCCATTAACCTTGCTAGATTGGCCTTGCACTACACTCTGATTCATTATTGAGACACCCTAGACTTTTATTGACTTTATAGCCCAATAGCTTTGATATAATTTCACTCCACCTATCCTACTTGACCATCTTACCCAACCAAAACAAATCAACAAACCCCACACTTAACAACTAGTCTAAAATCAAAACCCTATAGCAAAAATAACACATCCTTTGCACCCAATAGAGAGATCCCTCTCTGAGTCTAGGAAGGTTAGGTATTAGGACTCCAAATACCGGTTCCATGTTACCTTGTCATTTGGTATACCAATCTGCCAAAATCACGGGACACTAACATTTTGGCGATCATAATGGGACCTTCTGAGTTAGTGACAATGTAAGTATCCCTTAGGACTCCAGAATCCCTTGTTAAGAGTATCCAGTGATTAATCTGCCACTTCATCGCCACACTAACATTATGGCCATCGCGGTGGGACCTTCTGAGTATATAGTTGCTTGAATACCTCTTAAGACTCTTTAGACCCTCAGCTTGACTTTGAAAATCTAGTGAATTTTCCACCTCATCACCACACTAAAATTCTGGCGATCACGGTGTGACCTTCTGAGTTAGTGACAAACTAAGTATTCCTTAGATCTCAGAAAACTCACAAACATCCTTAGATTGGTATTTAGTTGTTGATGGTGGACAACAAGAACATACTTAAAACAGTAAACATCATCCACCGTGGCGACTCCATTGGTCTTCAGTAGCCCTATTGACCCCACTAGTTCTCATAAACCTCCTGGGAATGCATTAAGGAATCCCAGTCATGCTGATGGTAGACAAAAAAAGTTTAAATCTTCCACCTGGCGACTCCACAACCCTCAATATACCTAATGATTCCACTGGTAGGGAAATCTAGACTGGTTGAAAAGATGCAGTGACCTCTTTCTGATAAACAAAGATGAATCCAAGTATGAATAGAGAGGCAAAGCTAGAGATGTTGATAGATACATTCAACAAACTGATGCATCTACTTGACAGGAAAGGAGAAAAACACAAGGTTAAGGTTGGTGCTACTTATTCAAAACAACCTACACTTTTTCCTTGGGAAGAACAAACTCAATCACTACAAGACAAGAACAACAAACAAAATGTGCATAATGAGCAAGACTGCAAAGAAGAGAGTGAAGAAGCTTGTCAAGTAGGTACTAGATACCTTCCTATATCTTGTGCTTCATTACTAAGAAAATACTACAAAAAAATTGCAAATAGAAACAAGGTAGAATGCTCTAAAAAATCAATCAGGGACAAGATGGATGATTCAAACCCTTTTGCATATCCAAAACTCTTTCCCTCAAGCCATCTTGAAATCACAAAATCTGAAATGGAGGAGGAGTCAAGACTTTTAAGATCTCTACCCTCATGCTTTAATTCATTTCAGATTTTGAAAGGAAATTTGATTCCTAAAGATCTCTTAGCAGCTATTCATGAAACCCATGCTCAAGTTAACTCTCACAAAAATCAAGAAAAGTTGGTTGAGGATGTAATCAATCGGGAAATGAAAGATAACCCATAGGATCTCTCTAAAAACACAAGTGATGATTCATCATCTCTTCTAGGTGAGGCTCAAGAAGATATTCAACCTCTCAATCACCTTTCACAAGAGAAAGAAAACTGTTGTAGTTATTTCCAAAGAAAAAGAAAAATGCCTCATTTTTTAACTGAAGAAGAAATAAATCAGCTTCTAAACTTGCAGAAAGCCTCTAAAACTTCATATGACCAAAAAATTTCTGTTCATTCTACTGCTAATCTTGCCTACCATAAGTCAGAAAATAGATGTGTAGATAAATTCGAAGAGAAACAATCTGATAGTCCAATATGTATGTGTTACACAGTAATTGTTCACCGTCCCTGCAATCCCCATCTCGCCCATTGGAGGGTCGTTTCTGTGACCAATAATCAGTGTCATGCCTTGCAAATACCATCATTGCATCCCTTTCCATGAGGACAACATTCCTTCTGTTGATCATTTCCTGAGCAGACCCCTAAAAACACCTATTTTTTCCTTGGCGCTGGTAGCCCATTATGTACTTGCGCCAATGAGGAAAATTAACACTGAGCCCGTGCCAATTGACGATCTATCCCAGTTAAGCACCCGCGCCAATCTGCTTTTGGAATTTTTTTAAAAAAAAGAGGCGAAGTTTCGATTACAACAACTTCGTGGATGAGTCATCAGGAGTGGTTTCGACTGAATAACCACGGCCTTCCTCCTTTGGCCTCTTGTTTCCACCTTATGGGGAACCTCCCAAGGGATAAGGCCTCCCTTCCACTATTGTAGGGATACCAACCTCCTCCTCTCCTCTATAAATATAGCCTTCATCCATTGATGAAGGGGCTGAATGGCTGAATAGCTATTTCCCAAGAGCCATCAAAGCCTTATGCTGCAACAGCCTTGATTTATTACCTTAAGGCCAAATCCAAGCAAGGAGATTATTGTCGAGACATCCGAAGAGAGAGGTTTGTCCCATCCCCGACAGGCTTTTTCAAGACGTGTTCCGCTGGTGACCCTCCGAAGGATAATTCAACGTCAGGGCTATGGTTGTATTCCTCTTTGATTGATTAATGATAAGCAACTATTGGTTATGGTTCCACTCTTGTTGTTGATTATGATGATGAGTTATGTCTTCTCTGGCGGACATATAGTTGCATATAATGGATTTTACGGTTGCGTTTGTTTTGTTTCTTGCGTGTGCAGGTGTCCGGTCATGAAAATCGTGAGGATTGTGATCTGCCAGAGCTAAGGAACGGGAGCGCTACTTTCTCTACAAGCGACAGCGTTGGATTCCAGGTAAGCCTTCATTGCTAGTTGGTTTATTTGCAATTAGGAACCTGCACTATAGCGTGAATGATTGTTGCTAGACCCGGTCTGGGCTAGTAAGGATCGCCTCTATCCACATAGGGAATTTACCTCCACAACAAATTGGTGACTCCACTGGGGATCGTCTAGCTTGTTGTTGTTCTGCTTTGTAAGCTACAGACGGAGCCTGAATTTAGCCAGATAGCCTTCGAAACGCTATTTCTCCACATTAGAGAAGTAGATCAAAGCTGCTTCAGTCAATCTCTGGTTTAGTTTATGAACTGAACACTTGGATTATTGTCTTGTCTTTTCGGTTTTTTCTCGATTCTTCTTGCTTGATCGGCTCTTTTGGCTAGCTCTTTTCTGAGTGTTTGGCTTTTGGTTCAGCCCCAGAGGATCAGATCTAACCTCTGCTTTTCCGAATTTTCACCTTTTCATGGTTGGCTTGATTGGCGTGGTTTCCACCCTGACAGTCACGCCAGTTGGTGCGGGTTGCCAGTTCATCACTCACGCCATCCCCTATCTGGCACAGATTACAGCCAGACAGTCACGCCATCTCCTGTAGGTGCTAGGGTTTTCCCTTGTTTGGAAGTTTCTTTTGGTCAGTACTTTGCTTCTGGGTTTGTTTTAGATTCTTCTTGAAGTGGTGAGTCTGGTCTTGGTTGGGAGAAATTCTTTTTTTTTCATTTTTCAGGCGTTGGCGCTTGTTTTCAGTTAGCAACCCGCGCCAATTGGGCATTGGCGCTAGTTTTCAGTGAGCAAGTCGTGCCAATTTGCACTAGTTGTCAATGACAAAGTCGAGCCAATTTCAGGGTGTGTGAAAATTGAGATTTTTTTTCCCTAAATCCTTCACCAGTGTGTCTTTCCCTTCCTGTCTTTCCTCTATATGACCATAGATTACATTGCTCATTGTTTGGAATGTCTTCTTTCCATGATTGTTTGATGTAAAAGAGAATGAATGCCTTGTTTTGATCTCTTGCTTTGGAAGTCATCTTTTTGTTTGACCTCATATGTCTTGTCGCTTTTTGAGGGATTTTGTTACAAAGTGTTTGAAACACCGATTGCATTCTTAGTGTTTGTTTACATCTATTTTGCATTCATCCTTCTTTAACAAGATTTGCGTTTATGCAGTTTTCGTCTAAAAGTTTTCTTTTCGTTAAAATGCATTAGATCACATTGCATTGAAAAGTATTTTTTTTTTTGAGATCCATCATTGAACTTAGATTACATTGTTTAATGATCGAAAACTGGAAATCGCTTTGAGTGCATTCTCTTTCGTTAAAAGCATGCATTAAGTAGATTCTCATTTCATCAAAAAATGCATTGAGTGCATTCTTATCATTTGAAAAGGAAAAAGGAAATTGTGCATAGATTACAATTGCATAGTTTTTGAAAAAGAGGATTTTTCATAGATCACATTGCATTGTTCGCATCGTTGAATGTTTGAAATTACTTTTGGATACTGAAAGTCATCTAGTTTGGAAAATTTTCATTTTCAATAGTGTTGTTTGTTGCATCATTGTTTGAAGCTCTTCCCTTTACTAGATAGCATTCATCGAATTGAAAAGTTTTATTTTATAGCTGCATACAGGAGATTGTCATATGACATACGATAGGGCCTGAAAACTGAAACGTAATTGAAGATAAACATTAAAATTTATTCAATTTACACTAAGGCAACATTGAAACATTAACACAACATTTAGAGGTCTAGGCTAGAGACGTGTTCCGGCGTCTTTAAACCTAGTAGCTGTCATTCGCCTCTTGGCTTTAGACAGCACTAGTACGGACTTGTGCTCCCCGTACCGTTGAGTATATAAAGGGAGACCCCACTAGGTTTCTATCCTTTATCCATAGGAAGCCGAGTCTACTACCCTATACCCATGATACACCGGACACAGCATTTGGGGAGATTGCCTGCACGTATGTTAAGTCTTTGGTTGATTTCTTTTTCATTTTGCAACCAAGGTGTATATTGCAGTTCACGGTTATTTGGTACACCCTTTTCCTAGCATTCCTGAGCAGTCATTTCAATCTTTTTTGACTCTTTAAATTTGAAAAGGTAATCAAGGACTTGTCCTTTCATGCTTGTTTCCAATCTAAAAGAGATAGAGTCACCTTTTTCCCGTTTCTCGACTCTTAAAACATGAAACAGTGAATTTTCTAAGTTTCAATGTGGTAAAATAAATCACCCGCGATCACATGCCCTTTTAGAATTTTCTTGTTGGCCGTTTGATTGTGTGCCTTGGTTTTTAGCCCACGTGCGATTCTAAGTTGTTGATGGAAACTTTTCCAGAGTTCGCCAACCAAGGAATCCCCTCCGATGGGAATCCTGGTCATTTTCCTCCTTTTGGAAATGTTGGTGCTCCTTACATGGAAACGTTGTCCCTTCCTGGGTTAACTGTTGGGTTGCATGTTTGGTTGTTTTCAACCTCTATAGTTCCGAATTTCTCAGCTACTGGTCAATTAGTTCCTCCACATGAACAAAATCATGTTGATTCCAAGGTGGACCTCTCCCCTTCTTCACCTGTTTCTTCGTCCTCCTCTTCTTCTTCGCCTGGTGAAAGTCTGGATTCGAGTAACCAGGTGGCTAAGAAGAAGAAGAAGATGAAAAAGAAGAAGAAGTCAGATAAGAGAGAGGCTAAGGCTGCAGCTACTTCTTCTGAAACGTCTCCTCTTCATAAACCATCCAACCCTCCACAGAAATTCAAGTTCCCTTTCATGTTGTGCACGGGAGACCATCTTCTTTGAGACGGCCCTGGCATTCCCAAGGTACTCGAAGTATGGTCCAATGGTTGCCCGCCATTGCCTTTGGCTTCCGGGAGTCAGGTTGGGGGTACGTCTTCAGCTGCTGCTAGTAAGGCTCCTAAGAAGCAGGGTAAGATTACCAATCCGTGTAAGTTGTGTGAAGGGCACCATGCCATTCACCTTTGTTCGTATATGGATGAAGCTAAACGATTTTTGGACAACTTAACCGGTTCTAAACCATGCCTTCCAGCTGGTTATAATCGGCTTGCTTTGATTCCTCCACCATTTGATCCTACATTTGGTCAAGAGTCATCCTTGGTTGACCTCGCTCCCCCGGAAATTCAAATTCAAGAATCCGTTCCCGACCAACCATTGGTCATGGGATCGGTTGAGCTGGCCCCGTCAGCGGTGCACCAGGTCTTTTTCGTAAAGAGTGGATCTCACATCCCTCATGTTCTTCTTGTTTCTCCAGATTCTTTGGACTTGGAGAAATATTCTCCTATCCCTATACCTCAAGAAGTTTCTCCTCCACCTCCCGTGATGGAGGTCCCAGAGGATATCCCTCCCGCTTTCGAGATGGAGGTCATGGAGGATGCTCCTTCTTCTTCCTTAACACCAGGGGAAGACCTTCTCGGTTCGATGGTAGCCCCTCTGAGTAGTTTGGTCACTTCCTTTGATTGGAATCGATTTGCAGGATACCGCCTTCCATCTTATGTGCCTTTCGAGATAACAGTACAAGCTTTTGGTCTGGTTGTACCCAACACCATTATAGACGAAGGCGCATCTGTTAGTGTTCTATCCTCAACTACCTGGCAAGCTTTTGGCTCGCCACCACTTGCACCTGTTATGCAGAATCTGTTGGCGTTTAACAGAAGAACGATTCAACTGTTAAGGATCCTTCCAAGGTTACCTATTACTTTGGGAGGTAAAACTGTCCAGATGGACGTGATGGTTGTTCCAAGCCCCTTAGATTTCAATCTGATTTTGGGGCGTGATTACACCTATGCCATGGGAGCACTTGTCTCCTCCCTTTTTCTTGTGATCTATTTTCCACATGAAGGAAGGATCGTGACCATTGATCAACTTTCATTCTTTGGTCCTGATGTGGAAGCTGGCACGCCATCATCCCTTCCTAGTTTTTATACACCCATTGTATCCGCCCCACTGTAGGTCAACTATGTGGCTACCTACCCCATGCCTGTGCTCAGTGATGATGCCATCGTGCATCAAGTGTTGGGGGCATTGGGTCCTGACTTCCAGGATGTTTTCCTTCCATCGGGAGTGGAACTCTTGGAAGTGATGACTTCTTGTTCATTATGATGAGGTCGTTCGGAGCATGGTTCTTTTCCTGTGTCAAGCTCCTTAAAAAATGAAACAAGGTCACGGCTACGCTTGTTTTCTTGTGTCAAGCCTCTAAGATTGAAACAATCCTGGGTCGAGCATAGTTCATTTTCTTTGTCAGCCTTGTTAAAAAATGAAACAAGGTGTTCAAAGCATGGTTCCCTTCCCGTGTCAAGCTCCTTAAAAAATGAAACATGGTTGTCGGAGCAGAGTTCCTTGTCTTGTGTCAAGCTCCTTAAAAAATGAAACAAGGTCGTTGGAGCAAAGTTCCTTGTCTTGTGTCAAGCTCCTTAAAAAATGAAACAAGGTTGTTGGAGCAGAGTTCCTTGTCTTGTATCAAGCTCCTTAAACCATGAAACAAGGTGTCCTGAGGATAGTTCTTTTAATGTTTCAACCTCATTAAAATAATGAAACACGTTCTTGTTCAATTCGAGTCTTTGTTTAGATCTCGTAAAATTCCAGTCGAGTCTTCCTCTTGATCTCGTAATTTGAACCTTCACTCCATCTTCCGTTCATATGGACTGAAGCTTGGGGGGCATGTACCTCGAATTGAGTCACCATGCTGGGGGGCATGCTTACTTTTTCAAGCATAGTTTGTT
The DNA here is from genome assembly GCA_034641835.2 of Pinus albicaulis. Lineage (NCBI taxonomy): Eukaryota > Viridiplantae > Streptophyta > Pinopsida > Pinales > Pinaceae > Pinus > Pinus albicaulis. The sequence continues at coordinate 1,282,051,883 of CM076577.1, read as the reverse complement.
TCCGTTTGTTGTGTAAAAATGAAACCTGGTTTCTGCCATAGTTTATCTTTGTTTCAAGCTTGTGTAAAAATGAAACCAACTTCAAGTAGAGTTTCCTGATTTCAAGCTTGTGTAAAAATGAAACCTTTCCCATTTTACCTCTTGTGATTTCCATTTTATCAGCTTGTTTTTACCAGATGAGCCTTGGTTTTCTCACTCCATCGTCACTATCTACTTGGTCGATCATATGCCTTCACTTGGTTGTTTTACCTGTTCCTGAGGAACCGCTGCGATGAGTGGTCTTTGTTAGCCAGCCTCTTGACCTTTATTTTTTTTGAGCAGTTCCACCATTACCGGAACCAGTTGCTACCCTTTATACCACTCGTTCCTCCTGGAGGAGTCACCTTTCAGCTCTTTTCTGACTCTATAAATATGAAAAGATTTTCAAGTCGCTTGTCGTTTTGATCTCATTAAAGTGGTTACGAAACGAAATCTACCCAGTATACGTTTACCCCTTTTTTGGGCTGGGATAGATTATTTACGAAAAAGGAATACCCTAGCCTATCGCGACTAGGAGGTTTTCTCAGACATAGTTTTCTACCTTTTCGGATCTGAGGAACTATTTACGAAAAGGGACTGTTGGAGTTTACTTTTCTGTTGTCTTTTCAAACTCTCTAAACATGAAAAGATTCCGATTTTTTCCTTTGTCAGACTCGTTAAACCCTGATGACAGTGGATTCAGTCGTAAAGATGTTATCCGAGTTTCTCCTTCCTAGGGCTTGTTAAATGTACTAGGATGGACTTATATGACAAGCATATGGTATCCTCTTCAAGCTTGTGTAAAAATAAAGAGGTACTCGCCAGAAATGGTGGGGAAAAATGGAACCAGCATAATTGTCGTGTCGGCAGTATGTCGCTTTTGAACATGGCACTTGTCTACATTCGAGTCGAGTTGGGGACATCTCATCTCAATCATCTGTTTGCCTCCATGGGTTTGGGTAATCCCTTTTGACCTTTCATCTGCTCTTTGCCTCGTCACCATGACCTCAGATCTTTTGATGTCAAATACTGCCAAATCCACTGTCGTACCACCGATATGTTTAAGAGAAGTTGACCTCTGCAAGTTTCAACCTTCCTCTGATTCTCATCTGATCCTGATTCAAAAAAATTATATTCCTCTGTCTCACGTTCATGATGTGGGAAACACTATGGCCCACCTTCAATCAAGGTCACTTCCTGTTGACTTCAGCTCATTATCCAGGAATTTGATCTAGAGACTCCCTTCTGGTACCTTGGAGCCTGCATGCCTCAATGGTAGGTTTTTCACGTTCGACGTGAGGTTCTCATCATTGGCCTCCGATTAAGTGATTCTACGGGTGTTCAACACCAGCTCACTGATTCACATGCCGTATATTGTACCTATAGTACCTTGATGACAATTAGCATCAATGGTGGTACCTCTCGCGTCTGTTAACATCTTTCATCATTGGCTGGTAATCAGACGATGTTATTGCATGTTCGACTTCAGCGCACTTATTCGCATGCTTAAACTTGTACTTTGTTCGAGTCAAGATGGAGCGCAAGACCTTGGATTCCTATCTGTTGGAATCCAGGCTGCGATTTTGTGGATTCTTATGATTAGTTACATGACTCACTGATTGGATGGCTGCGACCATACCTGAGTCTATTTATCGATCCTCGCTGGATGGCTGCATCCATACCTTAGATCTAGATTATTGCATACTCTGTTATGGATGGCTGCGCCCATACCACATATATATCATGTATATGAGATATCAGTTGTATTTCTCTACGCAGGTTTTTCGACGGCGGTGTTTTCAGTTGGGCACGTTCTCGTAAAGCATTTCACCCCTCTCTCTCTTTCGGGCCTCATGCTTTAGGGAGCATATGTTACACAATAATTTGTCACCATCCTTGCAATCCCCATCTCACCCATTGGAGGGTTGTTTCTGTGACCAATAAGTAGTGTCATGCCTTGCAAATACCATCATTGCATCCCTTTCCATGAGGACAACATTTCTTCTGTTGATCATTTCCTGAGCAGACCCCTAAAAACACCTGTTTTTGCCTTGGCACTGGTAGCCTGTTATGTACTCGCGCCAATGGGGGAAAATTAACACTGAGCCCGAGCCAATTGGCGCTCTGTCCCAGTTAAGCACCCGCACCAATCTGCTTTTGGAAAGTTTTTAAAAAAAGAGGCGAATTTTCGATTACAACAACTTCGTGGATGAGTCATCATGAGTGGTTTCGCCTGAATAACCATGACCTTCCTCCTTTGGCCTCTTGTTTCCACCTTATGGGGAACCTCCCAAGGGATAAGGCCTCCCTTCCACTATTGTAGGGATCCCAACCTCCTCCTCTCCTCTATAAATATAGCCTTCATCCATTGATGAAGGGGCTGAATGGCTGAATAGCTATTTCCCAAGAGCCATCAGAGCCTTATGCTGCAAGAGCCTTGATTCATTCCCTTAAGGCCAAATCCAAGAAAGGAGATTATTTTCAAGACATCCAAAGAGAGAGTTTTGTCCCATCCCTGACAGGCTTTTTCGAGACATGTTCCGCTGGCGACCCTCCGAAGGAGAATTCAGCGTCAGGGCTATGCTTGTATTCTTCTTTGATTGATTAATGATAAGAGACTATTGGTTATGGTTCCACTCTTGTTGTTGATTATGATGATGAGTTATGTCTTCTCTGATTGACATATAGTTTCATATACTGGATTTTACGCTTGCGTTTGTTTTGTTTCTTGCATGTGCAAGTGTCCGGTCACGGAAATCGTGAGGATTCTGATCTACCAGAGCTAAGGACCAGGAGCGCTACTTTCTCTACAAGCGACAGCGTTGGATTCCAGGTAAGCCTTCATCGCTAGTTGGTTTATTTGAAATTAGGAACCTGCACTATAGTGTGAATGATTGTTGCTAGACCCGGTCTGGGCTAGTAGGGATCGCCTCTGTCCGCAGAGGAGATTTACCTCCACAACAGTATGGCTGGTGACATTAATTATATTAATGATTATCCAAGGTTTGATAAATATGTTGATGATTATTATATCCAAACAGAAACTGACCTTGCAGAGAAATCAACAGTTGATTTGTGGGTTGAAGTTCACTATCATCAGCTTGAAAAAAGTAAGCAACCAATACAGGTCACCTATGACACTGATGAGGAAATCCTTGAGAGTTTACAAGTAAGTGAGGAGTCTCTGACTCTTTGCTCTGCTTCATTTCAGTCCATCAGAAATAACTTTCATGTAATTGGAAATCAGCAGTCTTTCAGTTTTGATGTTGAGGTTGAGGAGGATGATGAAATTATTGAGCAAGTTGTCAATGAGGAGCCTTTTCCTGAAATGGTTGAGGAAATTATTTGGGACATGGAATCCTCCTTAACTCTAGTTTTGCAGCCACCAAGTTCCTTTGCATTATAAATTGCAGATGAAGGCATGGAAATTGATGATCACAAGAAAGTTGTTGCACATCTAAACAAGAAGATTTTTTTCCAAAGAGTGCTCCTACTCATCAATATGATGGCCTTCACATAGATTTTAGCCCACTCTATCAAATCACATCAGGTTTGTTAGAGGATAAAATTGCGACATATGATGAATCTACCGGTTCATATGATCATGAGGAAGAGGTGGAGTTTCTTTCCCAAAAGAGTCCCAAGAATAGCCAAGTGGAAAAAGGAATAGTCCTAAATGAAGTTTATGTCTCAAATCCCCTAGATCAGGTATTATTCCAAGATATATTTGTTGTTTTTCGTGAGAAATATAAAGGAGGAGTTTGTTATACCAAGAAAAATTTGTTGCAAAGTGTGAGAAAAATTTTAAGCATTACTATCCGAAAACAAGTGAGGTGGAAGTGGCCTCTTGATTTCTTCAGCACTCTCAAAGAGCTGAAACAAGATCAATCATGGAATCATCTACTTGAATGGATATATTGGAAAAGGGAGTTCACCAAATGAATGTATATCATGTATAGGTTAGATTAGGATAGATAGGTATGCAAAATAAGCTCAGCCTTGTGAGCATATTTTTTGTTCTATATTGTTTAAAAAAAAATATGAAAAAACACAAAAACAAAGAAAGGTAGAAAAAGAGGGCAGATTTGAAAAGAGGTGCAGCTCCATACCCAAAAAATATTAACACTGAAAGTTTGCAAGCCTAAATGCCACTAATTGTGCCAAAAAGTCTTGTTCAGTCATCTAGCCTAATCATGGTTGAACATGTTTTCAATTTATTGCTGATAAGTTAGTGAAAGAGAGCTTGTCAAATCATTCAAACTTGACTTGTAAAAAAAATGATACATTAGGGAATGAAAGATACTGGTTCCACATGCTCAAAACAGAACCTAAGAGGAATATGAGGATGCATAACAGATGATAGATCATAGCCCTTATCTTTCTATTTTACTTTTATGCAAAATAATGTTTGTGTGTAGCTTGTTCTTTTGCCACAACTCATGGTAATTCAGATTGCCTAATCCTGATCTAAACCATGCTTTCAATTTCATGTTATAGCTTAGAGAATGAAGTCTATCATACAGCTTAATCTTGATAGTCAAATAGTCTAGGTAGAAAATAAAAATAGTTCGTTAGCATAATCTGAACTCTTGGAAGAAATAAGATAGAAGTAGATAGTTTGTTTTTCTTTCAAGATAAAATGATGTCAACGGTTTGTCAGTTCAAGTGCACCGAAGGAAGAAAAAATGTTAGGAAAGTAGGTTGGGTAGGTAGAGATGAAGTTGAGCTAACCATTTTTTTCAGATTATTGAGATCACAACTTCAAATAAGCATCAGCAAATGAAAAGGAAGTAAAAATCTGCCCAATTGGATGAGGTGTTGGTCTTCATAAAACCAGAGATCTAAAGTTTTGGACACCTCCTGAAAAGGAGCTGCCCTCCCCAAGTGGAGCCACTATTAGTCATCAGTGATTTTTGCCTTTGTAGATGACTAAATGCTTATCCTAGATTTCTATAAACAAAGTTCATGAACATTGTGAGTTCTAGAAATCTCACTGCCTTCATTATCCTAAGGATAAATTTTTCACTATTTCATCATCCCCTCATGTCAAAATCTGCTTACCAATCCCAGAAGACCCATCAGGGGCTCATGTCACTCATTTTGTCTATGTTTTGTCACCTTTGGCCTCAATACCCTGTTTTGTTTTTCTTAACCCCTCCACTACTACCAAGGGCCACCAATCAACCAATTCTCTTGTGTCTCCCAAATGCCTCAAGCATTGATGGTCTAAAATCTCTCTCTGTAGGCTCTTTAGATAAATTAATTACATTGGATTTTGGATCTTCAATACATCAGTTTGTAAGAAACTTTGTTTTACACCTAAGGATCCCAAATCAAGTTTTCAAGCAAAGACCAAAATCAAAAGAGCCTTTCCATTAGGTCACCTAGGGTTTCATAGGTCATAGGGTTGAGTTGGTGTTCTTAAAATCTCTATTTTTCCTATATAAGGGACTGCATTCAAAGAAGAAGAAGGACAAGTAACTTTGTCCAAAACTGATCGAAATCCATTCAAGAAAGGCATCCTTATCCAAAACACAAATTCTGCAAGGGATAGCTACCTTTGTTCAAATTTCTACAAGAATGATCAAGATGTCCATCAGCATAAGAAAATTTAAGGTAAGAGGGTGAATCATCACAAGAAGACAATCACAACAAAGGAGAGGCAGCATGCCTATGTTCAAAGAGAATTAGGGTTTTGAGCACTGATTGGAAAAATAGTGTTGCCAAGCAAGGAGGCATAGGAGAAAAGAAGACATATGATAGATCATATCAGCAAGCATAAGTCCATACCAACTCATAAACATCACGCCTCCATCATTTTCCAAGAATTCATTCCAAGAGACAAGCCATGTGTCACACCTGGGGCCAGTTTTGATTCAAACTATGTTTTCGACCATAACGTGATGAATTTGACAAAATTGAGAGAGGTTTTTGTCCAATACAGGTCAGCGAAGAAAAAAATCCCTCATTTTTTTACAGGTATCATGGTTTGGGAGAAATATCAAAAACGCAGGTGTCACAGGAGAATGTTTGCACTTTTGGAGTGACCTAGGAAAAATCAGGTTTTCTCATACCTGGATTGTCCCAATGAATTTCTTGATGAGTAAAATGATAGCTACACTTGAAGGGATTTCCAATTATCTATAATGAGCTAAATTTGGAGTTGAGGAAGACCTCCAAAATTTTTCTGCACCAGCACTCTGCATTTCTGCACCATCATTCAACACTTTTTGAGCAGTGTTGGGAAAATCCGTTTTTGGACAAGTAAATGGACATTGGACATAAAATGTAAACCCAAAAGAATTTTTGGAAATTATACTCAACAATATTTCCATCTAGCTATCACAGAGCTCATTCCGACACCGGAAAGGCCTCCAAGTGCCTTCTGCAAATTAGCGCTGCGCATAGAGGAAATTTGGCCAGGGTTGCCAAAAAGTGGCCAAAATTCAGTTTTTTTCTCCTCAAATTTTTCCCTAGGCTTATACACAAGTTAAAAAGGTTGGTGGTCACCTTTATTTTCCCTCCAAGTTATCTTTTTGCATCTATAACCAAAGGAGAGAAACCATAACCTAAATTGGCTAAAAACCCTAATCTTCATGGCAAACCATCATTTAACCTTCTAGGGAAAAATTTACCTGTTGGAGAATAGTCATTAGTATAAACACACTAAGTAAAAGCTAGGCATCCTTCAAGATGTGAAATAATTCCTTGACTTCTTCCATTTTTCCTCCATTTGTTAAATCTTGCCCTCACCATCACTCATTTTTCCTCCCTAGACCTAAAGCTGTCACAACCTAAAAACTAATTTGTTCAAAGACACAATCAATCACTATGTTTGGAGAAGAGTTTTCCTTCCACTTGACACCCACTTACCTCCACTCCTCCATCACCCCCAAGAGATCATGTTCCATCACCTCCACCCATGCCTTCTCCATAAGGAGACTTACCTCTTTCTTCTTCTCTTGGAGCATCAAATGAGGAAAACAGTGATAATGAAACAAGTCAAGAGGAGGTAGAGAAAATGGAAATGGAGGAAAATGAAGTTAGTAATGATGATGATGAGTCTAAGGAGAAAGAAAATAGTGATTCCCTTGATATTGATGGGCAAGAAATAACCCTTGAGGCACAAATCATGGAAGAGTATAGTGAGGCGGAAAGTAAAGGCGGAGAAGATAGTCAAGAGGATCATAGTCACAATGAGGATGAAATGAAGAATCAAAATAGCAGTGATGTTGACATGGATGCACCAAAAATTGATGACCAAGCTAAACAACAAAGTAGATACATAGATTTTTATAGGAAGCCTTGGTTTGAGAGGGCCAATATGAATTTACAAGATAAGTTGGAAAAGGCAAACAAGGCCCTTAAGCTCGAAAGGAAGATGGCCAAACACTATGCCCTCAGAAAACAAATTGCTAGGGAAAGGCTCAAGAAATCATTGCTTTAAAATAAGAAAATAAAGGAGGAAAAAGGCCATGAAAGACTTGGATTTATCACTGAAGCTTCCCTACAAGTGTCCAAGACCTCTTGAGGGACCACTCCACAAATTTTGCGCAAATTTGAACAAGATTTTGTCTTTTTGAAATTTTGAGGCCTCTGTGCACAGTACCCTTGGCACTACGCACAAATATCATGCATCCTCAGCTTCAAAAATTGACATTTTTGGATTCCTCTCATTATCAACAGTCTTCCCACAAAATTTCAGACCTTTTGGAGTAGTTTTGACCCCCCAAAAGGTCAAAACACACCTAAATTTTGCCCATTCTGCCTCATTTTCAGGCAAGGTGCTGTGCACAGAGAAGTGTTGGGAGAATGGATTTTTGGATAGGAAAATTTCACTCATTAAGGAAAAAAAATTATATCTAGAAAATATACTCATCAAGCTTTCCAACGAGCTATCACAGAGCCAAATCAGACATCGGGAGTGGTCCAAAACTTGGTTGCAAAACACCCTATTTTCTAGTGGAGGAGGTGCTTGGCACAAAGAAGTGTTGGGGGAATGGATTTTTGGACAGGAAAATCGCACTCATTCAGGGAAACTAAAGTATTTCTGGAAATTAGACTCATCATTCTTTCCAACGAGCCATCATGGAGCCAAATCTGACATAAGGAAGGGGTCCAAAACATAGTCGCAAAAGACCCTATTTTCTGCTAAAGTGGCATTACGCACATAGACTGTCTAAGTGTGTTTTGCACCAAAAGTCAACAAAACACACTCATTTATTGCAAAATGATATTTTTTATTTTTTTGAGGAAAAAAATCTAGAAATAGGTGCAAATAGTTATTATGGAATTTATTTCTTAGGATATTATGTGCCTTGGGCCTTGCATTGTCTCTTGGCCATAAATGACATTTATGGTTGAATTTGACATTTTCCTACCATATTTAGGGTTTTATTACTCCTTTTATCCATAAATAGATCATGAGGCCCTCATGTATTTTTTTGGCATTTGATGAGCTTTGAGAGAAATATACATGGTTTAATGACCTTGGAGAAGAAATTGGGGTTGTCGAGTTGATGAATGGCTTGTTTGGCTTGATGATGGAGGAGCTTGTTTGCAGGATTCCTTAGCTTGGTGAATGGTGATGTCTTCTTAATTTGTTTATGTTTCCTTGTTATCATTATGTTTCACTCTTATTAGTTGCTATAAATTAGAAAATTATAGGTTGAGACATGCTCTTTGAGGCATCTCATTCCTCCTGTTTTTTATAGCCTTAATGTTCTCCTCAGCTGGTTGTGTTTAAAGAATTCTAACTGCTCTTCAAGCCTCCTTATGCTTGTTCATTTCATTTATGGATTAATATTCTGGTTAAAAAATATGATTCACGGTATGCCCTACTTATTTGAGACTATCTAAAACTCTCTCTTAGAACCTTTCTTTGGAGTATTGTTTGATAGGTTAAGTCAAAGAGGTCTCGTTCGATCTTGCCATTTTTCCATTCCTACTAGCTTGTTTCAAAGTTATTTATAGCTTTATTTATAATGTTTAGGAGTTCCCTCTTCATAAATTGATTTATTGTGCTATCTTGTATGTTTTCCCAAATTATGAAGGTGAATTTACTAAAGATAGAAGCTCTTATGCTCTCTATGTTTCACTGACATGTTTATCTTTTATATTTATTGGTTTAAAATATTATCATAGAGTAAATGGTTTTCCCTAGCTCATGCTTAGTATCTTTTGCTAATCATATTTTAGACCTCCTTGTTCATAGGTATTTGACAAAGGATTCTTAATTGCCCTTTTCCCTACCTTATTCAAAAACTTGATGTCCATCTCATTTCACTCATAACCTTAAGGATCCATTAACCTTGCTAGATTGGCCTTGCACTACACTCTGATTCATTATTGAGACACCCTAGAATTTTATTGACTCCATAGCCCAATAGCTTTGACAGAATCTCACTCCACCTATCCTACTTGACCATCTTACCCAACCAAAACAAATCAAAAAACCCTACACTTAACAACTAACCTAAAATCAAAAGCCTAGAGAAAAAATAACACATCCTTTGCACCCAATAGAGAGATCCATCTCTGAGTCCAGGAAGGCTAGGTCCTAGGACTCCAAAGACTGGTTCCATGTTACCCTGCCATTTGTTATACCAATCTACCAAAATCACGGGACACTAATAAAGGGCATCTTGCCTATAAAAAGAGATGGTAGTGTCTAAGAAAACACATAAAGGAGGCTCTATGGATAATATAGAAGCTCATGGACCTTAAGCTATTCGTGGAAGACCCCAATTTTGTTGAAGCATGCATCAGTTCAAGTTGTTTAAATTTTCTGCTAGAGCTAACAAAGAAATTACTGTGTTTTTGGACTGTTTGAGAAGTAAGTTTAAAGAGAGTATTATGGATTAACAGAGATGAATTTGGAAATACTGAGAGAGGTTATTATCAAGCACAGAACAAGGAAAAATAAACTCTTCCACTTTTCTCACAGGTGCTATCAGTTGAGAGATATAGGGTTTTCTTTGAAGCCCTATTTTCAGAAAACAGAGTTTTCCTATTTTACACATGTTTTTCAAATGAATATTCAGGACAGATGGAGATGGTTTTCTAAAACCCAAGAGAGGTTTGTCTTAAAAACATTCTTATGGATAAAAACCTCCTCCAATGTTGCAAATACATCATGGATTAGGAGATATATGCCCTCTTTTAAGACCTATTTTAAAACAAAAAATAGGAAAAATATGAAAATATGTTTTAAACATGAAAGGTGAGATTGATTGTGTTCCTCATTAGTTTGATGAGGTCCAAAAAATGTAGATAGGAATAGAAAAATGAAGTTCCAATTCAGAAACCTCCAATAACAGCTAGAACTAATTCATGATGAACTGAAGAAGAAAGGTCTAAAAATGACAGTAGTTGAGGAGCCAATAGCTCAACTCATCATCAATGAAGAGGAAACACCTCAAGAGTTCTAGTTGGAGCTGGTTTATCTTTTGAAAGGTAAATGGAATGTTGGAAACAAATTTTATACAGCTATAAAGTTCATTTTTGAAACCAAGTAAAAATCTGGAATTTGCATAGTTTTTCAGCAGTTTCGTAGCATTTCCTAGGCTTGAAGCCAGAAAACGCTACGAAACCGCTTGTAGCTTTATTTTTGTTTGAAAAACCACTTTTGGTAACTTTAAATGGGTGTAAATGACATGGATAATTTTTCAAGGCATAATGAACATAATGCAGAAGGAAAGAATAAAAAAAGTTGATGGAAAAAGGCATTTTTTGTATGCTACGAAAGTACGCTACGAAACTATCATACTTTCATAGAGTGTTGTGTTGAAGGTTTATAACCATGTTTTTGGGTAGTTTTGGATAGGTGGATACTTTCAAACGGTCAAAGGACTATGCCAGCAGTCATCCAAGACTTGAAAACCATGAGATGAAGACAATTCATCAGCCAAATCATTCGTTGAATATAAGGACTAGTTTTCCTTAAAAATAGGGTTTGTTTCGAGATTTGGAGGAGGCTAATCAAGATGTCAAGTAGTGATGAGCTCCATAATAGCTCATTCAAGCATGTGAATCAATACTTTTTAGATGTATAACTATTTCAAGAGATAAGGTAGTTGATGTAATAAGTAGCAGTTTGAGTCCTATTAGGAAATGGACAGTTTCATAGAATAGCTATCATTTTCTCATTAAAGTAGATGTTTTCTTGTTATGAAAGGTGTCATTAGGAAAATTTTGATGAATCTAGCCAAGAGTTAGATCATCTCTCATGTAACAAGTCTATTAAAAGGAAGATATTTGAATTTGTAAAGCATTGGAGATTTTTTGGCAATATTGTAGCCTTATGTAACTTGACTTTTCTCAATAATACAGAGGACTTTTACTTGACCAACCTAATATTCTCATGGAGTTTTTAGTGCTTACTTGATCTATACTTTATATGTGTACCATTTGCAGTGGTTTTCATATTTAATACTCATAATTCATAGGTGTATGCTCTGTGTTCCTTTACTGATTAATTGGTTGTGTTATTTCATGTTTCATGTGTGATTTACCTCTGCTAAAAACACTTACCTGCCTTAGCTTCCATGTCAAGTGAACTTACTACTGAACTACTGAAATTGTTGAATCCATAAGCCCAATGATTGCAGACTTATATTCTTTTCAACCTAAACACATCACAAGCAAGTTATTTTGCAAGTAGAGTTAGCCATCTAGTTTCATCATAATAAAATATCATTAACCCTTTTTGAGAGAGCACTCTTAGACTGAAGAGGCTAAGCTTTAGTTAAAATTTTGTTTGAAACAGTTAAATGAAATTGTCTGATTAGAAGCCAATAAAGTGAAGCTTTTTTATAACACGTGAAATGCAAGGTGGGCCCTCCTGAAAGATAATCTTGTGAAGTTGGATGACGTAGTGATCAGTAATTTTCTTCGTGACTCCCCGATTATTGCAATATGAAAGTATAATTCAGTAGATATGTATAACTGTTTCTCTCAATTTCCATTTCTAGTTCATGCTAGGAAACTAATTTTGTGCAGATATTGCATCATGTAATAATGCAGACATGCAGAACCTTACTTGCTCTCCCTTGGGAGGATCCTGGACTCGTGATACATGGGCTCTTATCTAATGAGAAAAAATAACTAACCAATTGAATGGCTACCCCTCATTCACTACTTGGTTCAATAGGATAGCCCAGTTGGAAATACTGAGATGGGAGTTGAATCAATATTTCTTTTGAATTTTTATTTTTACAAGTTAAGATCACTTATAGTTGGAACACAAAATGAAAAATGATATAATAAAAATTTTATTAATCAATGACGAGGAATCCAATCCTCTTTACAATGAATCAAGTGTAATAATAATTAGGGCTCCAACCCTAGATGAAGATACCAATATCCAATCCACCAGGCTCCAACCCATACTTTTCTAAGCAGCAACTAGGACTTCATGAGGCTCCAACCTCTGGGGCTCCAACCCTATCTCCCCAAGGCACAAACCATGTCTCTATAAGGCTCCAAACTCCAGGGCTCCAACCTTATCATTGGTATAGGCTCCAAACTAAAGGATTAAGGAATATTATCCTCTAGGCTTTGACCCACAGCTTCAATTATTCGATATAGATTCAACAGTTCTTCAAGGCTCCCAATATATTCTGCAACAAGCCTGTAAAATATCTTCACCTTCATTACTACCCTCAAACGATCTCCAAGGAACTTAGCTCATCAATCACAACTTTGTCTTCTCGTGAAGGTGTCTCCACACCTCTTCATGTTACCCAAACAAAATTCTCAAAGGTCACCTCATGATGACTTCAGCAATACATCATGGTCTCCAAGAATGTCTCCTAGTTAGGCTACCCCTAGAAGTCTCCAATGTCTACATTGAACACAAGTCTGTTTCAAAGGATTTTCAATCAAGGCTTGATCACAGGAATTATAAAATATGCTCTAATCATGTTTGATCCACCCTTTAACAAGTCTTCAAATATTCAATTCTTAGGGTCTAAAAAGTTACCCACCTAATATTTTTGAATTCCTTAATCAATTATTGTTATTAGTGCTTGAAAAAGCTACAACATAACTTCATACTTTCCTTAGACAACTCCACAAATTAGAGATATAATGGTGACTATCCAAGCTTCTCCACGTTTTCATAGGGTTATGAGACCATGTATCTTATGTAATGGTTCAACTAGTCCAAAGCCTGCACCAATTCTAAGTTCAAGTCAAAGTTTTAATGCTAATACTATTGGTCCTTCTTCAAAATTCAATCTTGATAGATGTAGGTGCACATGTATGAGCGTCCTTGTCAATTCTGCTATCCAAACTAAAATTTGAAGTGAGGTCTATATACAGGAAGCTATCTAAGTTCCTATAGTCTATTGATAATAGTTTCACAATGCAGGTGTGAGGTTTGTAGATGAGGCTCCAAAAATATGTATTAAGGCCTCCACAAATGATTGTCTGAGTCTCTACTAATTCATCCAAACCTATTCAATTATAACCTACATAACTGAGCTATAAACCTGAGATGAGATGCTAAGTCTGGGCCCCAAAAGTTCTATCCACAGACTGATGTATCACTAGTCTGAGTTTCTTCTTGGTGACATTCCACCATTGGTCTGAGATACAATAGCATTCATAGAAGTGTATACTGCCCAAAATTTTTACTGAATTGAGGTGATGTCTTCTTTTATAGATAATTGTCTGAGCTCCTTATCTTCTTCTCAAGCTGAATTTATAAGTCACAATTCTTTCCATATATCCGCAATACCATAGATATACCATGCTTGAATGATAAGTGAACAACATAATTAACCCAACTAATATGTTCTCCTCAACCTCCTTGGTTGCTTCTATGCTTCTAATTTGAATTCTGTGTTTTTCACCAAATTGGATGATGGAATGTCAATTCTATACATCATATATATATTGGTTTTGATCATAAATGAAAATACACGTCCCTTGGCCAAGGAACATGAGGCTACACAAGTCAGCTTAGGTCAACTACGATAAAATTTATTATTTTATCTTAAAAAATCATTTTCTCCCAAACTAAGAAGAGTTAGAGGGTGTGTAATAGCTCGCTGGAAAGGGAAAATTGTCCTCTACAAGTTGATGTCAATTTCATCATTAAATAGGCTCATTTTATCATCAAGAAAATTATATTTTTGAACTATCATCATCCATGGCAGCCTTTAGTATTTTATGTCCAGGGATCCTTCTTCATAGAATTTAGGCCTTCAAGATTTTAGGATTAGGGAGTATAAGTATTCTTCATTATAGCTCCAAATGTGACCTTAAACAATCAGTCATGCCATTATAATCTTCATCAAGGACAAGGGATAGGTTTCTTCACATGTGCTCTTCATTTATGAGGATTAGGGCTTCATGAAGGTCTTCTTCATAGGCTTAGGGTTCCATACACATAGGATTCCATTCATGTATTGGCTTTAGGGAATCATAAGTATTAGGACATGCATAAATATTTTAATGCTAAGGCATATTCTATAGGATCATGGGCATATAGGGCTTCATTCATTATTAGATAATGAATAAAAAATATAGGGCTTGTCATCATGTAGATAGGGATATAACTGTAGCTAGGGAATTTGGTATATGCATCATCTTGATGATTAGGTTTTTCTCATAGGGTTTGCATGAGGTTAGGGAAACATCACAAAAGGGTTATTAATGTATCACAATAATATTTTACATCTCCAACAATGCAATATTGACATAAATGACAACTTTGACCAACAATATCCCCCTTTGTCATTGATAGCAATATTCTTTCTCTTTGAACAATTTCTCCCCCTTTGACATCAATGGAAGCCGAAGTACTCCCCCTATCATTGATGGCAATATTCTCCCCCTTTGAAAAATTTCTTCATCGTATTTTCTGTTAATTTTTCAATATTTCTCTATGTTGTATCAGTTACTTAAGCCCAAATCAGATTTTCAATAACAGTGTATTCATATCTATGCAATTTAAATAACCATTAACTGTAACTGAAGATAGAACAATGCATGCAATTTCAGAGAAGACAATATCACAACCAGGGAAAAAACCCACTATGGGGGAAACCCTTTCAAATCTTCTTCTTCTGTAGATTGTCTTCAAAATAATTCAGTAGAGAGTACAATGAGCCCAGTACATGTATACAGCTGAAATAAGCAGATCTAATCTGTGGACAAATAGATATACAATAGAAAAACACTAAACCAATGGATCACAAATACCAAGTGATCTCAACTTCCCAATTATAGATCTAGATCTAGAATACTGTCGATGATTGTTCTGATGCGTATGTGACTGCGTGATAGATGAGTGATGATGTTGCACAAAAAAATAACTAAGAAACATAATAAATTTGCCTAGTAATTCTCTGAGTTGCAGCCTTAACATGCCCATCCCAAGGCTTTGGGGCTCTAAGCCACTACCACAATGTTTTGTGACCTCAGCTTAGGGTTTGAAAACATTAGAACCCTGGGCACACCCTGAAACCTTCTTGGAAGCAACTTTACCAGCTGAGTTGTGGCATCAACATGCCTAGCCCATGGTTTTGGCCCAACATAACCGCTACCTTAACTCTTCCTGCAGGCAACCCTGGCCCAATGTTGGGTATGTGTTATATTATTTCCATGAGAGGCGTTACCTTGGCTTGGGTCACGGTTGGAATCGAAGCCCCTATATGTTGCATAGGGCGTAGCGAGGGGGCGGCAAGCCCCTATTCGGGGTCTAGGGCAGTGCCCCAGGAAAAGTTTTTTGGACCCTATTTTTCGATGGGTGGACCCGCCTATGGTTTTGTGCATGGGTTTGCACATGGTTTTGGGGCATGATGGTTTTCAGCCCCTGGTATTTTGTAGATATGGTCAAGGGAACTATGGTTATGTTCTAATCTAGGGTTAATGGATTGGGGTTTATGTATGCTTCAATATCTATATATGTTTTGTGACACAAAAAGGAATATAATGAAAAATCAAGATAGTCGTCCCGATTTGGGATCCAGGGGAAAATCTCTGTGTATATATGTTTTATGTTTTATGCTCTCACTATTGTTTATTTTCTATTTTTAAGATTGGTTTGCAGATAATTTTTGTATAGGGTTAAAACCTACACCCAAAATATCCAAATCTAAAATGTGCCTCTGCCTGTGATCCCGATCCACTGCACGAGCCTCTTGTGATGTACCTTTACGAGCCAGAAACAGAAAATACAACCAATAATGAAAACAACATGAGGAAGATATCATGAGAGAATGTGTGCAAATGAACTTGGGGTCGCTTCTATTTATAAATTTGTGAGGGACTGCTTGGGGATTTGACGAAATCAACATGTGATTAGGTTTGCCAATAAAATAATAAAATAAATCATAACTTAACTTCTACTAAAACGATTTGGATGATCTATAGGTCAATTTGTATCATCTCGAAAAGAGAAATCTATTCAACTTATTATTTTAATCATATAATCTACCCAATGTGGAATTTTTCCTAGTTGAAAAAATTAACACTCTCTCTCAACTAGGAAGAATTACACTTTTCAATCTCTACTTGTAGATCTTTGCATCAAGGTGTCATCGCGACTCAACTCAATCTGCTGAAAATTTCTCGAACTAGAAGAATAAGAAGAATCAGGGAGAAATAAATTCTATATGTATCTAGCAATAGGATAACTCATCTCACAAGGGAGCACATCTCTGACCCTGGAGTTTCATCACGGTAGCTCAGTCTCAACTCGGAATCACAAAAGGGGAGCAAGCCTCAACCCAATCCTGTGGTCTACCGATCTTCACATAAATTACTCCCATCACTCATGTGATAGAACACCTACATCATAATCCGCTTGGATTGTACATCTCATGTACGCTCTCAACATGTTGGCCAAACAAGGAGTAGTATTCCCAACAAGCCCTACTTTTGAGTATAATGCCAACTATGGTATACTCTACAATGACCAGATAGGGGAGCAACATTCTCAACCCCGTGTAACAAATAGGAAAGTTAAATATTTTCCAGATATCCCTCAACCCTAGGAGCCCTTTGTTGGAGCAGGGTCCCCTAAGTCTAACCATTTTGTTATAATTTGAAATAATTTAGTCTTGCGCATGGGTTTTGGGGTGGGTCAAAAGGTAGATCAAGGGGCCGCAAACCACGGTTTTTAGACCATAGAGTAGCGCAAGATAATAACATAAATAGATGGCTAGATCGAGTCTAAGAAGTCATTTTTTGGATAAGTTTGAAAGTGAATGATAGATTTGGATATTTGGTGATAGTTTTGTGTGGAATTGTCTAGGTAGAAGGTTCCTGCTAGCTGTGTGCACGAAGACCTTAGTCCTGCTATGTGTGGACCCTGTTGCTTGTGTGTGTGGGTTGTTGAAGTATTTTTTAAGAAGGATTTGAACTAATAGTAATAAAGGAATATTGTTGCAGATATCTGAGTTATATATCCATCTATTGGTTATGTTATGAATGTTTATGCATCTTGCTTCCATTTCCTGTAGTGTCTGAAAATAGATCTCTTGCGCAATCATGATTGGTTTTATATAAATTCTTATTGGATGAATTTGATGGTATAAGGCTCTGATATGATATGTTAAAGGTTATTACTTGATTTATGATTTTTGGGTTAACTAGTGCAAGATCTTCTGCATATTTGACCTAAATCTGTCACAAAAGTGTTTACTAGTTAGGGATTCTGTTGCAAAGGTATGTTTATGGTTGTTTGGGATCTTAAGGCACCCACATCATTCAAACCACTCTCAAGGTGTGGAAAGCAAGTTCCAGCACCCCCCCCCCCATACTGCTTCTAGTCAGACCTTAACTTGCGCAAGCAGGTCACTGCCGAAAGGGCCAGTACTAAGAGGGTTTTGTTGGTTAACCTCAATTTTGAACCTGGGTCAGGACCCCTCAACCCAAAAAATGGTTCTGTTGTTGGGACCGGGAGCATTTTGAGAGAGTTTGGGTGATGTTGCGAGGTCATTGGCAGCCATTAAAGACTGAACTTGAGGACTGTTTTGAAAAATAGATTCATGAATTTGACCTGAAAGAAAATAGAAGTAAGAAGCTATTTGTTGAAGAGTGGAAGAATAAGTATATTTTCCCTTAAGTGCATGAGGTATTATTTGTAACCTTTGTACAGGAACTACAAGAGTGGTTGGTAAGTTTAGCAGAATTCCAAACCTATTGGAAGGATGATCAGGTCACGTAGTGGACCCCTAAATTGATCCAACAGTTGGAGAATTCTGATAATTCCATTACCCGAACTGTAGATGATTGGGTTGACGACATCTTGGGTGAGTTGGTCAATTAGTTTGTGTCCTATTCTGAAGATGAAAGGAGATTTTTCAAAGGATTGAGGGGTAAGTTCTTACAAAATTTTCCTCTACCAATTAATATGCTATTATGTGAAAAGGATATTTTGGGTAGCCATACTAAGTGAATGACCCCTGATCAGAGTGAAAGCACTATGCACAGCAGTAAATAATATCGGGTCAATCAAAAATGGGATAGATATGTGTGCATTCCTTTGAGAAATTCCCCTTATCTAAATAGAAGCGGGGCTATGCACGCTGAGACTAGCCCTCCTACTACACCACCATCAAATTTGCACGAGGGTGAGAACCCTCCTACTCCACCACCACCCCCACCTGCGAACGATATGGCTGCATAGATGAAGTTACCCACATTTAAGGGTGTAGGGGACAAGAACATTGACTAATTTTGGTTTGTGACGAATACAGTGTGGACTGTGCAGAATGTCACTACTGATGTTGTTAAGAATTCATAGTTGGATATGCCCTTTGAAGGTCGTGCCCTATATTGGTTTATGGGTTACCTTGCACATCATGTGGATCCCACAGTTCATAATATCAAGGATGCCCTGAACTAGGAGTTCCAAAATCCAAAATGTTATTCTCAATGTGTAGTAGAACTAAAATATATTAAGAAAGGGCCTACAGAATCAGTTTGGGAAGCTGACCAGTGACTGAAGAAAGTCATCAGTGACAGAGGATTTTCTTACGACTATAAATATCATAAGGAATGGTTCATCTCCATGCTATTGCCACATCTGGGCAGGCCCATGGGTTAGCAGAAGATTGAGTCACAGGAAGAAGCCCTCGAAATTTATATGAAGTTAGAAGTTGCACCAAGGGATGATGCTCAATTTGGAGCACTACAGATTTAGAGTCAATTATAAGTGATGCACTTATATATTCAGAATTTATGAAGAGACTAGGGTAAAGAATCTAGTGCAGATGTTTGGTCCATACATTGTAGGGTATATGGCCTCACCAAATATAAGTTCCCTTTGCTCTCGTATTATATTCAAGATCGGGGACCGAGTCCCATACACCAGAGGGATGTTGTTGGGCCTAGTACCCCCACACTATGGTTCATCGATTTTCGAGTGGCTGGGCGACATGATACAGACTACTACCCGTGGTTAGGCGCCTATGTCCCAGACTTGAAGCAACATTGGTGCAGATTCTGCTCTTCGATGGGTCACGATGAGAACAACTGTCGAACGTATGACTTGATGATTGACAGAGCAAAATTTTGTAGAGTGCAAGCTGACCCTTCATCACTAGCATCTCCCTTCAAATTAGGAGGATCCCCAGCAAGAGGACATGGAGTGAGGAGAGGTGGAGGTGCAAGTCAAGGGAGAGGGCAGCTAATTTGTTACAACTGTGGAGACGTTGGACATTATGCATGAGACTGCCCGATACCTGTGTGACAATCCTAAGTGTATTGTAGGAAATTTCATCATGTAATTGAATTTTTTCCTATGTTAATAGCTAAAATGCAGGAAAAGGAGCAAATTATAACACAAAACATCAAGGGGGTTAAGGCTAAACCATGTGACGACGGTCCAAGTGTAAATGTTATTACACACAGTGGTATTTCTACTAGAAGAAATGAGGAGAAGGTTGTCGTAGAACCACTGATCAGAAAGGCATCTGAAAAAAATGAAAGCATCAACCTACACAAATAAAAAGATATTTTCATTGAAGCTAGAAAGGATTTTGCTGATGCAGAAGCATCCACCTCAAGCACTCCCATGGAACTGAAATTTGATGATGAATTCAAGCCATTCTTACAAGACTACATTAAGATAATGCACAATCAGAAGGCAGCAGATAATCTCCAGGCCCTGATAGACAGTTGCACATAAACAAGAGGTGTCACTGACAAAAACCAAGGTTGTAAACAAGGTTTATAAATAGAAGAAGAGAACTGGTAGGGAGATGCACATGATTGTGCAGATTGGATACTATGATATGGACCAGGTCATCTAGGATCTGGGGTCTGATGTAAATTTTTTACCTAAACAAACCTGGCAGAAGATGGGAGAGCCAAATTTGGAATGGTCCACCATTCATCTATGCATGCCCAATCAGCAAAAGATCATCCCACTTGGTAGGCTTCCGCAAGTTGTCGTAGACATCGCTGGAGTAAAGGTATGTGTTGACTTTGAGGTTATACAAATTGTGGATGATGCAGAACCCTACCCTGTACTGTTACAATTGGATTGGGCCATTGATATGGAAGGAATCATCAATCTGAAGTGCAAAAGTATGATTTTTGAGGATAATGGTACATGGGTGATAGTCCCACTAGATCTGGCAGAAGGAGAAAAATACACAGAACCAGTATGAGAAGTGGATGAGGTTGACCATATCTATAAGATGATTGTGTGGGACAAAGACTGGATCAACCCTATAGCTAATGGCATATTGAACTAGGAGAAAGATAGCTCTTGTTTTTCTTATTCCGATGATGAAATGGAGAACTGGCAGAACCAGTTACATGATGTCTCTGTGTTGTGCTACCTCAAGTTTACAAAGAACTTCCAGTGCATCTCCTTTGAGGTAAGAAAAATACCCTACTTTGATGGTTCTGGTAGTGTCAAATAATTTTTAGAAGCATTAGAAAAAAATTTCCCAAAGGAATGAAGCTTCTGGGCACTTGATTTTGATATGCACACAACTCCAGCGCAGTGGTGGGAGACACACAAGGGAACTTTTCACGACTGGGAGGAATGTAGAAAAATGATGAGGTTGCACTTTGAACCTCCAGCTACTCCACCAATTAAATTATTCTATGGTAGGGGAGATCTGTGGAAGCACTTGGCCATGTGGATGGAGGTATGGGATGAAAAGACATTGAATGAATGGGTTCATAGGTTTTTCCACTCCTTGGGACTAGTACCTACTACCTTGTATCTAGAATTCGAGCTACACTGAAGTACTTGAGACTAGTATATAATGACTGAAGACTTCCTAGAAACCTTTGGCTATGTGGGTGGCTCAGAAAAATTGGATGAAGCCTAGTAGGACATAGATTCTATAGTATTTGATGAATCCCGACTCCGCAGGGAGTGCGCTGCACTGGCCTGGGATGCGCAGATGCAAGACATCGTCAACTGTAGAAATTTGTAGATCTAGGATAATGAAGATGACCCAAGGAATGTTAATATCTTGTAATTGCAAGGAGAACATGTAGTTACAGGGCTTGAATTAAGGACGTTGGATGTGACTAAACCTCTGAAATTGAAGGAAGTCAACATTGGGAAGAAGAGTATCCCAAGTTGGCTAAGATTGGGGACTATTGGGATGATGATAGAGTAGGAAATATTTCATGTATTCTCACAAAATATCAGAATCTATTTCCTACAAATTTCTCTGAGCTGAAGGGCATTGTGGGGGACCTGGGTGTCATGAAGATCATATTGAAACCCGATGTGTGCCATGTCAAGCAGCGACCTTATCGATTGAACCCAAAATATAAGCAGAAGGTAAATGAGGAGTTAGAGAATATGGTGGTTGCGAGCATCATTGAATCAGTCGAACAGTCTGATTGGGTAAGCCCAATGGTATTTCAGGAGAAAAATACCAAAGGAAAAATCGAGATTTGTGTAGATCTATGCAAGTTGAATGATGCCTGTGCGCATGACCCCTTCCCTACTTCGTTTTCTGATGAAATATTGGATAATGTAGGAGGGAAAGAAGCTTATTCGTTCACTGATGGATTCTCAGGTTACCATCAGATCCAATTTGCGTCAGAAGACTACAGCAGGACCACCTTTGCCACTGAATGGGGTTCCTTCCAATATATTGTCATGCCATTTGGATTTTAAAATGCACCTGCAATATTCTTGCGCGTGGTCATGGTTGTTTTCAAGGAGTTTATGCATAAATTATTTGAAGTATATTTTGATGACTGGACAATATTTATATAAGATGTTGAATACCTATAGGAAGCACCATATTTCTCTCAACCTGAAGAAGTGCATATTATACGTACCTTTTGGGATTTTTTTGGAACATATAGTATGTCAGCAAGGATTGATGGTAGACCTAGCCAAGATCGTGGTTATCATCAAATTAGAAGGTCCTACCACTGAGAAACAGTTGCACTCCATCCTAGGACATACTGGTTATTACAGGAAGTTTATTAAAGGGTATGCTTTGATCACTACGCCGATGGAGAAGCTACTGAAGAAGGATGTAGAATTTTTCTGGGATGACGAATGTCAGAAGATCTTTGAGCTGCTAAAGGATAAAATGGTCACTGCACCTATTTTGATATTCCTGCACTGGTCTAAGGTTTTTCATGTGCATGTGGATGCATTTGGTATAGCACTTGTGGTTTTTTTAGTGCAGCCAGAAGAAGGATACATTGATCACCTAGTAGCTTTTGCTAGTAGGAAGCTCTCAGGCACAGAGCGCAACTACTCAACTATAGAAAGGGAAGGATTGGCCATGGTATATGCGCTGTAAAAATATAGACCCTACTTGTTGGGAGGGCATTTCAAAACATTCGTTGATCATTCTGCTTTGAAATACCTGGTCAATAAGCATGTGTTGGGGGGGGGAATATTTTTCGATGGCTATTGCTTTTACAGGAGTATGATTTTGAGATCATTGTGAAGCTGAGAAGACTGAATGTTGGGCCTAATCATCTGTCATGAATTGAGAATGGGAAAGAACCAACCAGTCTGGAGGAAGGGTTACCGGATGCATAGCTCTTCGCTATCAAGGTGGTTGATTAGCACTTTGCTAACGTTATTCATTTTCTAACTACGAGAACAATGCCTACGAAATATTCAGTCCAGCAAAATAAGGAGTTAGTTGCGCGCACAACTAATTTCACCCTGATTGTAGGTTAGTTGTATAAATTAGGAGCAGATGAAGTATTAAGGAGATATGTGTTGGAACATGAAATATGGGCTATATTGGCTTGAGCTCACGGAGGAGTGGGAGGATTCCACTACGCTAGGAAATACACTGCGCAAAAAGTGTTGTGTGCTAGGTTATAGTGGCCCACACTGCATAGTGATGCACAGGTGTATTTTCGGGCCTATAATGCATTTCAGTTGATTGGGAAGCCTTCATGCCAAGACTAAATTCCCCTCCAACTACATATGGCCTTGAATACATTGAAAAATGGGCTATAGATTTTTTTGGACCAATCAACCCTACTGGAAAGAAGATTGGAGCATGATATATCATTACTGCAACTGATTATGTGCCCAGGTGGCCAGAGGCGAAGCCGGTTAAGGAATGTACTGCAGATACTGCTACGCGCTTCATCTTTGAGCAAATTTTTACCATGTTTGGGTGCCCAAAGATTTTTATGAGTGATATAGGTACGCATTTTGTTAACGAAATAATTGAAGCTTTGACAGAGGAATTCTAGATCCATCACAAGAAGAGTAGTCCTTATCACCGAAAATAAAATGGCATAGTATAAGATTTCAACAAGATTCTAGAGCACGCGTCACAAAGATCTATAATGCCAACCAATATGATTGGAACATGCACATCCCTTTTGTGCTATGGACGTATAGGACAACATGGAAAAGGTTGACAGGAAAGACACCATTCAGGATGGTCTATGGGCAGGAAGCCATCATGCCAATGGAATATATTGTCCCAAGTTTGTGCATTTTGGACATCACTAATATGGTCGAGCCTGACATTATGGAGGAATTGTTAGTGCAACTCGTTGCCTTAGAATAATATCGACTCATTTATAATTTCCACCAACAAGTGCAGAAGGTGCGCGGAAAATCCTAGCATGATAGACATGTCAGGAAGAAGGTGTTTAAGAAAGAATATTTGGTGCTACTCTATGATAGTCAGTTTTCGCACCACCCAGGCAAGTTCAGAAAGCATTGGTTGGGGCCATATGTTGTAAATGAGATCACTGACGGTAGTGCAGTGTGCTTGGCCACGTTGCGCGAAGAGAACCTTCCTAGATACTTCAATGGGAGTCGCCTGAAGCTGTATAGAGAGAATATGGTGCCGACCAAATGACTATATGGATGGAGCATTAGAATTGAAGGGTCTATGCAGAACAGAGAATAAGGGCGCAGTCAGGTGTGAACAGAAGCACGGGGGTGACATGCTAGTCAGGCAACTAGCCATTGGAATAGTGCAACTAGGTGAAAAAGTGAAATTAATATTGGATGGAGTGCATTTCTTGCATTTATTGAGGCGATATTGGAGGATTTTTTACCATTTTATTGAAGGTAAGTGGAAATTAATGATAATCTAACCATGTTTACCTTGGGTGGCTTATAAAAACATTGGTGTGGGTCTCAATTGGTTCCTTTGTTGTTTGAATATTTGGCGCCCTGTGATTACCTGTACTCTCTGTCATCTTGCTATCTCTGAGTTCTATATGTCTGGTCTTGAATCCCCTTCTGACATTAGTAATCCTGAGTTCATATTCCGTGAGAGAATCATGGCCACCAACCCTGCAAAGGAACATTCTACGCCCCTCACTGCGTCTATGGAGATGGGTTTAGATGAGGTCAGAGAAGTAGTCCCAGACGTGGAAGAGTTTTTTTCCACTCTGGCAACAGATAAAGGCAAGGGAAATATGTTGAAGTGGGCTACTTTGAAGCCGCACATCTCTCCACGGAATGTCACATCCCCCTGACAAGCTTCCAAGGATCACTCCCCCATTGGTGATCCATCCAAGCAGCCGATTACTACTAGACACGAAGCAATTCTCATAGAACCAATTTCATGGCAGCCACCCTAGGTTAAGCCACAAAAGCCTTCTGTGCACATTCCACAAAACATTGATATTTTTTGGGAGTATCTGCAGATGCCATTATCTCCTCAGGATGTCCCTCTAGTCGGTGAGATTTTCGGCAGCATCCATCAAGTCAAGTTTGACGATTATGATCTCGCCAATCAAGCAACGTTCCCAGAGATTGCACCAAAAAATTACTTGGAACGAGTGTTGTAAGATGATGTACCAAAGGTAGAGCTGATGCCCTGAGCGTGTGGGCTGCACAACATGGGAGTCCTCATTCTGCTGAGGATCCCATATTTCGGGTGGTACCCCATCACAAGAATATGTGTGCGCCGGCTATTGGCCTTAATCCATGAATTCTTGCTATGGATTCAGGGGAGAATCCCTATCGATGTCATGGTCATCCATAGGATAAATGGCCTACCTAAGAAGGGGTTCCATCCAATGACGGTATTTGGGAAGAGAAACGAAGGTGAAGGATAACTACAAGGTGGGACGGGATAAGCAGGGCTTTCTAGTCCATACCATCATTGATATGGTGGTGTGCACGGGTACCCTTTTCCTCGGATGTAAGCTCATGAGGAAGTGTCAGCCCAAAACAGTTCCCATGCACATCATTTCCTTGGCGAGGAAGTGTGAAAAAGGGATGTTGTACAACTGGTCACAATTTTTATGTCAGGAATGTTTGGAGAATGTGCGCGAGGCGCAGGAACTGGGGAAGAAATTCTGCAACTCATGGATTGTTAGGTCCCTATATTACTAGTATAGTCCCTTATTGTTGTTAGTTTAACCCCCTTATTGTTATTATTGTACCCCTATAACCCCCATATTGTTATTATTGTGCCCTTAAAATATTATTGTTAGATCGGCTAGGATTACGTTGTGGCCCCATGGACTCCTATATATAGAAAGGAGGTTTTGTAATTTGTATCATCCAAGAATTGTTCATTCATGTAATGTATTGGAGGTTTCCCCCTTGAAGTGGCTTATTTCTAAGGCATTGATATCTCTTTTCTTCTATTTTTGGAGCTGTTTTCACAACATTTGGTATGATAGCTTTGAGATTCTAGGGTTTCGCTGCTCCAAATAGGTCACTGTGGCATTTTCGCTATAAAGTGTTTTCTACGAAGGTTAAGAATATGAAATTTTTAGAGTGCGAAGAAAAAATCCTGAGGAACATCATCGCAAAATTTCAAAGCTTGGTTCACAACATTTTTGGAGATATGATCTGTGCAAGTTAGGTAATTTTGCAGGCGCCTGAATTTAACCTAAACAGCTCATCGTGGTATTTTCATAATAAATGTTTTTCTATGAAGGTTAAGAAGCTGATATTTTTAGAGTATGAAGATGAAATATTGAGGAACATTTTCGAACAATTTCAGATATTGGTTAGAAATATTGTCAGAGATATGATTTGTGGAATTTAGGGCTTTTTCAGGCTTCTAAATTTCATCTCAAAGAGGTGATCGTGGGAAAATATTCATAGCTCTCTCTCTGAGCATCGGATTGGAATGCTGTAAAAAGTGACCACAAACACACGGACTATAGTTTTTTTTCTATCAATTTCGGAGCCAAAGGAGGAAACAGTGACACTTGGCAAGTCGTACAAGTTTGCTCTACTGAACTAGTCCAAAATTGGGTCATTGTGGGAGGTTGGACATAACTTTACCTTGAAGAATCCAAATCATATCAGACCTATGTAATTTGAAAGAAGCTTCATAGGGCTACTAAAGAGCTGAATTTCAGATATTGAGGATCTAAAATTATAGACATAATTCAATTTCAATATTGAGCTCCTCAAAAGCAAGTAAAAGGTGTGTATTTTTTTTTTTTTTTTGCGAATTGCATAAGTCTTGTTTGAAGAATCAAGTTGAATTGATTCCAAGGGAATATTGTAGAATAGATATCAATATTGGATTCCAAATGGCCCATAAAAATAATTCAACACCCATTAAGCCGTTAGATGGCTCTACTATGACTCATGAAGACGAAGAATGGCAACATGACATATCAAAATTATAAGAGCAAGTGCAACAAATTTCACTCTCACAAAGAACAACAAAAAATGAAATGGAAGTTTTGAAGAAAGGTGTGGAAACTAAGATGGATGGTTTGAATAAATGCGTGGAAGCTAAGATGAATGGTTTGGAAGCTAAGATGGATGGCATGGAAGTGGGCATGGAAGCTAAGATGGATGACATGGAAGCTAAGATCGATGAAAAAATGAAAGACAACATGGAAAACATGAAGAAGGATCTAAAAGTAGAGATTGAAGGTTTGGCAAAGTTGATACAAGAAATTTTTCCTAATGGTGAAAATATAGTAGAGGAAACTCATGATGAGAACAAAATAAATGTTAATCGTGATTTCATAAACTCTAATGTTGGAGGCAAGAACCACCATATTCCAAAAATGGATATGAGGAAGTTTGATGGAAAGGATCCTGTAACATGGATACTACTAATGGAGCAATATTTTGATCTCAATAATGTGCAAAACACACAAAATTTACACATTGCAACTTTACATTTAGAGAAAAATACATTTTTATGGTATCGATGGCTTTGCTCCCGTAAAAAAATTGTCACTTGGTCAATTTTTACGAAGGAAATGATAGCACATTATGAGGATACAAAGAGCAACACTTTCTTTATCCAATTGATAAATCTCAAACAAAAGTGTTTAGTGCAGGAGCACAGTGAGGACTTCCAAAAATTGAATATAAGGGTAACTGATCTTTCATAGGAACACAATATCAATATCTTCATAGCTACTTTAAAGGATAACATCCAACATGAAGTTCGCGTTTTGGAACCCGATTCATTGGAGAACACATTCAGGTTGGCAAGAAAATTTGAATGTAAAATTATGGCGACAAGGAAGTCTACCACTCACTTCTATAAAGATGGAAGTGTTGCTACTCCTAGATTTCCACAACCTACAAGGTTGACACCACAACAATTGGAAGAAAAAAGAGCAAAAGGGCTTTGCTACAGTTGTGATAGCAAATACACTAAAGGTCATAAGTGTGCTGAGAAGAAATTATTTTACATAGATTGTGTAATGCATTGGCAAAAATTACCACTCCTCAAACTCTCAAGATAGAAGGACATATCAAGAAGAAAAAGGTAACAATTTTGATTGATTCATGTAGCACCCATAATTTTATTCATTGTAAGGTAGCCAAGGAATTGAATTTTTTCCTATACCTAGCACCAGAATGTCAAGTGATGGTTGCAAATGGAGGAACTATAAATTGCTCTAGAAAATGCCATGATATCAAGCTAACCATGGGGGAATATGTATTGAATAGTCCAATGCTTTCCATTCCTATGGGAGGTGCTGATGTTGTACTAGGAGTACAATGGTTACAATCTTTGGGGATGGTAGCTTTTAATTTTCAAGAACTTTACTTGAAATTTTTTTTAGAAGAAAAGGAAGCCAAATTACGAGATATTGCAAGGAAGATGGGAAAGATAAGACGCTCTAATGTCACGAAAAATCTTCTAAAGAAATAACAACGAGGCGTAATTGCACAACTATGCTCACTAGAAGTTCCAACATCAAAATCATCTATTTCTGTAGATCTCCAAAAAGTCTTGGACAATCATTCCAAGGTGTTTGAAACTCCCAAAAGACTCCCACCTATTCTGATCATGATCATGATATTCATTTGATTCTAGGAATTGTTCCTGCAAATATCAGGCCTTATAGATATCCTTATGTCCAAAAGAGCGAAATTGAATGTATGATTGCAAAAATGTTAGAGGCAAGTATAATTCAACCTAGTCAAAGTTCTTTCTCTGCTCCTACAGTATTGGTACACAAGAAGGATGGATCATGGTGCATGTGTCCAGATTATAAGGAGCTCAATAAGCTCACCATTAAAGATAAATTTCCCATTCCTATGATTGATGAATTATTGGATGAATTACATGGAGCAATTTATTTTACCAAGTTAGATCTTCGTTCAAGATATCATCAATTAGAATGAAGACTGAAGATATTCTGAAAACAACATTTCGAACTCATGAGGGTCATTATGAATTTTTGGTCATGCCTTTTGGCCTTATCAATGCACCTTCTACATTTCAAGGGTTGATGAATTCCATTTTCAAAGCCTTCTTTAGAAAAATTGTGCTAGTATTTTTTGATGATATACTAATCTACAACAAGTCTCGGAAGGATCATGTTCAACATGTTGACAGGGTGCTCAAACTATTACAGGAGAAAAAATTATATGAAAAAACATCCAAATGTTTCTTTGGAGTACAAGAGGTGGAATAACTGGGTCATATTGTATCTCACAAGGGTGTTAAGGTAGACCCTAAAAAAATTAAAGCCATTAAGGAATGGAAAGTCCCCACAACCATAAAGTAGTTGCGAGGATTTCTCCAGTTAACAGGGTATTATCGCAAGTTTGTTAAGAATTATGGGAGAATAGCAGCACCTCTAACAACATTATTGAAGAAAGATGCATTTTCATGGACTCTTTGAAGCAACTAAGGCCTTTGAACATCTTAAAGAGGCAATGTTCCTAGCACCGGTCTTAGCTACGCTAGACTTCACAAAAACCTTTATTGTGGAATGTGATGCCTCAAGAAATGGAATTAGTGTTGTTTTAATGCAAGAAGGAAGACCCATTGCTTTTGAAAGTTGTCCAATCAAAGGAAAGTATTTACAGAAACCTATCTATGAGAAGGAAATGTTAGCAATACTGCATGCACTAAGGAAATGGTGAACTTACCTAATGGGAAGACACTTCAAGGTAAAAACTGATCATGATAGTCTTAAACACTTTTTGGAAAAATGACTATCTTCAGAAGAGAAACAAAAATGGGTCACAAAGATGTTGGGTTATGACTTTGAAATAATCTACAAAAAAGGGAAGCTAAATGTTGTTGCAGATGCACTCTCAAGAAATAATGAAGAGGTGGAAGCATTGCTTTGTGCCATTTCTATTATGCAACTAGATTGGATAACCGAAGCAAGAGATGAATGGAAGAAGGACGAAGAAGTGTGGACATTCATTCAAAATTTGCAGCAAGATCCTAGTACATCTGATACATTTAGTTGGAAAAATGATTCCTTATGGTACAAAGATCACTTATATATTTGTAAGAATTCCAAACTAAAACAAAATATTCTTTTGGAATTGCACACTTCTCCTTTAGGAGGACACTCAGGATTTTTAAAAACTTACCACAGGGTGAAGAAAGAATTTTTTTGGGATGGCTTTAAATCTGATATTCAAAATTTTGTGGCAGAATGTTTGGTTTTCCAGTAGAATAAAGTTGAGACAATTAAGACCTCAGGTATTCTACAACCTTTATCCATTCCAAGTCAACTTTGGGAGGAGATTTCAATGGATTTAATCATAGGTTTACCTAATTTCGAAGGAAAGAGTGTCATCATGGTGGTAGTTGATAGACTTACCAAGTATGCACACTTTTTTTCATTATCTCATCAATTTAAAGCAAGTACAGTTGCTACTACATTTATGGACACAATTCAAAAGCTACATGGAAACCCAAGGGTTATTATGAGCGATAGAGGTCCCTGTTTTACTAGAAATTTTGGGATGGAGTTATTTTCTTGTTTGGGTACTCAATTAGCTCATAGCTCATCTTATCATCCTCAATCCGATGGTCAAACTAAGATAGTAAATAAATGTTTGGAAGGATATCTTCATTGTTTTGTATCTGATAAACAAACACAATGGGTCAAGTGGTTACCTCTCGCTGAATGGTGGTATAACACTTCCTTCCATACTGCAGCAAAATTGACCCCATTTATGGCACTTTATGGATATCATCCACCATCCATCACATCATATTTAAAAGAAAATTCGAAGGTTCAAGCAGTGGAAGATCACATCGAGCATCAACAAGAAGTTCTCCAACTCTTAAAGGATAACCTGAATTTGGCACAAAATCGAATGAAAGAACAAGCTGATCAACATCGCAACAAAGAAGTTTTGATGTAGGAGACTGGGTGTTTTTAAGGCTACAACCATACAAACAAATGTCCCTCAAGCAAGCTAAGAAGGATAATAAATTATCGCCAAAGTACTATGGTCCTTACAAGGTGTTGCAAAAGATTGGTACTATGGCATGAAAATTGGAGCTTCCTGCTTCTTCACGAGTGCATCCAGTTTTCCATGTTTCATGCTTAAAGAAGGTTATAGGTGAAAATCTTCCAGTTCAAACAATATTTCCAGAACTTGATGAGGAAGGAAAAATCATATTGGAACCTCAAGCGGTCACGGAAACAAGAACTCGACAACTACGGAATCGATCAATTTCAGAGTATCTCATCAAGTGGAAGAACTTACCCACTGAAGATTCTACATGGGAGGATGAGAATTTTATACAGAAGCACCCAGAGCTACTCAAGCGTTGAGGACAACACTTTTTGAAGGAGAGGGGCATGTTAGGTCCCTATATTACTAGTATAGTCCCTTATTATTGTTAGTGTAACCCCATTATTGTTATTATTGTACCCCTGTAACCCCCATATTGTTATTATTGTGCCCTTAAATTATTATTGTTAGGTCGGCTAGGATTACATTGTGGCCCCATGGACTCCTATATATAGAAAGGAGGTTTTGTAATTTGTATCATCCAAAAAATTTTCATTCATGTAATGTATTGGAGGTTTCCCCCTCGAAGTGGCTTATTTCTAAGACATTGATATCTCTTTCCTTGTATTTTTGGAGCTGGTTTCACAACATGGATTCTATTGCTGATCACGTTGGTGGCATGGGAGACCCTAGCTGATGCAGTCCTTCTGGAAATTGAGCTAGGCGTATGCGAGGGGGCACGCTACACAAATTTATGGGACTCATCAAATTTCCAGTGAGTTGAAGAAAAAAAATTCTTCTGGGTTTTTTTAAGACGCGCTAATGTTGGGTCATAAAGGTGAATGTTTAAAGGTAACCTCATTTCTCTTCATTAATCATCAACCCAGGGCAAGTCTTGTTATTTCAAGAGTGTAAGCACAATATATGCAAGTGACATCGGAGGTTGACTACTCTAAATTGTCATAAGGAAGATTGTCGAAGTTCAATCAAATCAACTTGGAAGTGAATTATCAAATGCTTATGACTCTTCAAGGGAGCTAACTCTGTTCTAAGCCTATGAAAAAATAACTACTTAATATTAAAAAGGATAAACTTCAATTAAACAGAACGCTTTGATGAATTGAACAACAACCTGAACGAATTGAACAACAATTCTAATAAAGTTGAACAACAATCAATTATTCTAAATTTTGCAATGGAATTCTCTTTTAATCAACTAATAACATCCAAAATGTTGGGTCATAAAGGTTATAGTTTAAACGTAACCTTAATGCTCTTCATTAATCATCAACCCAGGGCAAGTCTTGTTATTTCAAGAGTGTAAGCACAATATATGCAAGTGACATTGGAGGTTTACTACTCTAAATTGTCATAAGGAAGATTTTATAATTCTCAAAGTTTAATCAAATCAACTTGGAAGTGAATTATGAAATTATTTTGACTCTTCAAGGGAGATAGCTTTGTTCTAAACCTATGCAGAAATAACTACTCAAGATTAAAAAGGATAAACTGCAATTGAACAACATGCTTTGATGAATTGAACAGCAACCTGAACGAATTGAACAAAAATTCTAATAAAGTTGAACAACAATCAATTATTCAATATTTTGCAATGGAATTCTCTTTTAATCAACTAATAAAATCCTTTTTAATTAAACCTCAACCAAACACTCACAATGATGATGAAAATATAAAACACCAACTATATGCAGAATTGAACAATAGTAGGGTTAGAACTAACCTAACAATTGTAAAAGCATTGAATTCAGATAAAAGAACATGAATGGTAAACTAGTCTATAAAAAGGAATATATAACATCTCATGTTCGCAATTAACCAATTCAAACGATATATTATGGAAAAAAATGGATAACTTGGGAATGAAAATTCTGTAAATAAATGTAAAGAACAGAAGTAGCAGAAGAACCACTAGGGTTGGGCCAAAGCCACTAAAAGCATACTGCTAAGGAATACTCAGAAGTTGTCTATTTCAAAAAATGCCAAATTATTCATTAATCCACTAAGCAACACATTAGTACAAAACTTGATGATTATGTCCAAATATGTTTATTACAGAAATATTATGTTACAGAAACTATTTTTCTTGTTCATTATTTGACCTTTTATAGCTTAAAGGCGAATTGAAGAGTACTAATGGATATTTCTAATTATGGGATCCTATTGCTTCGTGGCTATCAATTTAGTACTCCAAGCGTGGTCGTACCTCTCCATATTCTGCCAATTTGTAGGAGTTTATATGATTCTATTTGTCTTCCTTGTCTGTTGTCTTTCGGTCATCTGGTCAAAGGTTTGGTTGTTTTGCTTCCCTATCAATAAAGGCATTGAAAAATCAGTTTTTACGTTATCAAACACTCCCTTTATCACTAATCCATTTTGTCTCACTTTTGCATTATTTTCCTTTACTTTATTTCTAATATGAATGGAAAATATATAAAATTGCATGAAAAATCATGGTAAATATGGGGGTGAAACATACCTTTTTCTTGGGCCAACATACTCCCTTGCTTACCTTTTGCAGGTCCCCATGCAAAAAAATGGTTGAGGTGTAGCTGGATCAAGGAATATGCAGGGTATAAATATTCTTTGTAAAGTATGAAGACACGCCTATGTTTGATATTTCCAAATGCTACCTTTTTGTGCCCCTTTTGTAACTCATAATCGTGATGATAGTCTTCAGGGGGGTACCAGATGAGGGGGCATCTATATCTGCATCCTATCCATGTAGGACCCATGTTCAAAATTAGGTTGCCATATAGAAGGAACCTGGAAGTAGTAGCTTTGAAGTTCTGGTAACCAAATGGCTCTCTGTTCTTCACACTATTTGTAGAGGCTAGCCATCTCTGTTTGGCTGCTGCTAATGCTTCTTCCTAAATTTCTTGGAAGTATGCCACCTGTTCTGCAGAATATCTCTGTGAATCGGTCCCAATTTGGATATCACTCCCTTAGGGGAATTTTGAGGTCTGAAATGGGCCTCCTAAGGAAATAATAAAATAATATTTTATGACATCATCAAATTTTAGAGGGAAAAATGAAAAGACTACTTTTTCAACTCATATTTTCAACTTATCTGTAATATTCCCAAATGGGGAATGCAGCAATAATAAACAGTTATGTAGAAAAATAATGCAGATCATATAAGTAAGAGAAGGAGGCCAATATGGAGGCTCTTTATTTACATTTACATCAGCAAAATATATGCACAAGATAGCCCATGAGATGTACAACAGGAAATAGAAGACTCTTATGGAAAAAAAAATCCTCAAAAAGAGGTGTTGCAACTATGTATTAAGACTGAAAAGAGCTTGACAGCATTATTTTATTGGCTGCAACTGTTGTAGATTACACTTCAGATCTAGAGCATATTTTTGTATAAAAAGTTGGATCTATATCAGATCCATACACTAGATAGGCTCTTCTTCAAATTCCCCTTGGGGTTTTCAGCAAAACATGAAGTACAAGGAGTAGATATGAGATCTAATGCTGTAGATCTATGGAAATATTTAGAAATTCATGGACATTCAGATCTGATCTGATTTATACATTATGATGATCCCCTCCAATGGATCTCAAATCAGAAGGGAATATCCCCAACACATGAAACCCACTTCTCAAAAAATTGTGCCAAAAGACCCTGCAACAATACCCACACAAATAATGCAGTTCTGGAAGCAAGACTGCATTGTAGGCTTCAGAACATGTTTGGCCTCATGCCAAGATCTGAAAATGTAGCTCCAATCATCCAATAATTTCTTGCCAATGGGATAGAATACTTCCCCACTAAAAAGGAGAAATAGAATGGCATAGATCTGAGTAGATCTAGCGTCCACTTGTTGCAGATTACAAAGACAACCAAACCCTCAACAGGATCTGCGTTGTACTTAGAAGAAGAAGCTTGGCCTTCAGCCTGATAGTGGACAAGAAATGAAAACTCTTCCAAGAGGCCTCTCAAGGAAAGAGGTGGGATTCCCGATCAGGAACACCTAGTGCTAAACAACACTATTCTCAGCTAAACAACAAGAGAATGATATATGTCTAAACAGACAATATTTCGGAAATAACAGAATCATCAATAACCTTCTCATGCTGCCATCCTCTTCCTTTTATAAGTTGAGAGCTTGCAAAACCCTAAACCACCTTCAATGAAATAGCTCCTTTCACATGAGCCACCTCCATCTAAAACTTCACTGTGCCTCGTTGATGGCCACTCCTCCAAGACACCGTTGTAGATTTGGTCAAGGTTGACCCAGTCAAAATGTTCAGCCCCTTTCACACCTAAAGGTGCCTTCTTACTTAGCCAAGATATATATTTTTTCACATTTGGCATTGGTTATTTGTTATTTAGGAGTTTTATGATCCTCCTTTAAAATTTTATTCATGAAACAGAAAAATAAAACAAAATTTAATATTCCCATTAGCTTATGACTAATTGGGAATATTACAGTCCTCCCCTCCAAAATGTTGCTTGTCCTCAAGCAACTGATAAGGTGAGTGTTGCAACTCTTCTCCTCCTCCATTGGTGACACCATCATGTGTTAAGCTTCCTCCATAAGCTAAATTTTCACCAATCCAACCCTCCATGAATTGTTCCTCCAAAGTTCTCATGAGATGTAAATATTCCATCCCACAAGGAGACAATATCTCAAATGAAACAAACATGGTTGAACCAATGCTCTCCCTGAAACATGTAGCATAAGAAACATAGAGAGTCTCCATCCCATGAGGTACATACATGCCTCCCATCCTCCCTCCATACATTCCCATAAAAATTACAAGTATATCATCAATGTATGGGAGCAAAACTACATACATACAAACAAAAATTTGAGCATGTGGAGGTGGGTCATAGTCCCACATGTGGAACCAATGCAGTGCATCTCATACCTGCATCATATCATGATATGGTAAGTGGTTTTCCAACCACTTACTTGCTGCCCATGTTATCTCACTATGGCTGAAAATGTGAGATATGTTTGGTGCTTTAGGAAAGCACCCATCATGATGGAAAATATCCCTTTTATCATCAAGGGAGTGGCCAAATTCAGAATTTTTTGTGGCTCAATGTTATCCATGAGATTTAAAATATGTGTTACTCCTCCTTGGAGTCATGGCCTGCATAAAAATAGTGAAAGAATGTACACAATCAGAAAATAAAACATGCCTTACATGATCAGATTCTTCACCAACAATATTCATACAAATGGAGTGGTGCATGGATCTATATCCTCTCCCAAAAGAAGGAAGAGATGGCTGAAATAACTCCTTCATAGAGTCATGTTGTTGTTCCAACTCCACAAAGTTCATGCATTCTTGAAAATTCTGATGTATTTCTTCTTTCAAGCCTTCCCAATCAAAGCTCCTCATGATGATGTTGTATATCTTCATGGAATACATGTGGCTGAAACAGAACTCTTTATAAGCTCTTTGTAGTAACTTCTCCTTGAGCTTGGAGGCTCTAGACAAGAAGAACCTACCATGATGATAAATGACTCCTCCTTGGACTAAATATCCCTCTCCATGCAGCTGGTCATCAAGTATCATACAAGTGTGAAGATCTTTGGAATAATCCACCAACAGTTGGGATTTCCAATATAGATCTAAATTGCTCAACAATGATAGCATTGATGGTGTATCAACAGAAATTTCTGTCATGTTGCTACTCTTCCCCTTGACATCTCTCATGCCAAAGGTGTGTGTTGGGAGTCCATTCCTCCCATTCTTCTCCTTCCACAGCGCAGAACCAAAAATGAGAGTGGGTGATGATGATAAGGGAAGAAGATTTCCCTCCTTCGTGAGCTTACCCAAGACTCCCAGCATTGTAGATTTATCTTCTAGTGCTCCAATCCCTTCTGGATATAAGCTTGGAGCATCATGTTGTGAGGTCTTCCCCACAAAATCTGAATCAGGTGGCCTCCCAGGTGGTTTGCCACTAGATAAGAGTGTCCCATGCAGAAATCTCATGAACATGATAGATGGGACTGTAAAGTCTTGGCTTCCACTGTGCAAATCCATCTCTTATTTCTATATGGAAGTGATATGTGAAGGGTATGTATGCATGCCTTTGATCATTTGAGATTCACCACTCTCCTTGTCCACCCATTCCATTTGTAATGCCTCCTAATCAATGGTGACTTTCCCCAATGTAATCAACCATTGAACACCCAAAATCACATTGGTGTCCAACATGTCAACCACAAAGAAGTGATCAACCAAAGTGTAAGTTCCCATGGTGAATGAAAGTGATGGGAAATAATGCATGCATTGCATTGTTCTATCTCCTAGGACCAAAACAAAGAATCCCTCAAAAGTATCAGTGGGTATTTCCCTCCATTGCACAAGTTGGGAATCAATGAAGTTGTGGGTGGCCCCACCATCAATAAATACAAAATCCCTCTGATTCAAGATTGAACCTTGAAGTCTTAAGGTCAAGTACTTAAGTAATGGTCTCAAAGATGCAAGATTCCCTCCAATAGGAGCAAATTCTCTGTTCCCATCTCCTGATGGTTTTGGATCTCCTCCAGTAGTGTCAGCATTGTGACCTCTTCTTGGTTCATCTTCTTCTCCCTCCTCAATATCTGAGAAGACCTCTATGTAATGTGCTTTTCCAACAGCACATATATGTCCAGGTGCCCATGATTCTTGGCAAGTGAAGCATAGATTCTTCTCCCTTAGATCTCTCCGGATTTCATCATCAAGAGACTCCTTGTATGAGCTCCCCTTTGAAGGAGAAGCTTTCTCTTCCTTTCCTTTAGACTGAAAAGAGGGCTTGTGCTGAAAGTTTTCCTTTGATTTTGACAAGACATCTTGCAGGTCTCTAGCCCTTTCAATAGCATCATGTAGAGTAGTGGTCTTGGTAGAATTTACCAACCCATGAAGAGGTTCATCTAAACCATTTATGAACATGTACACCCTTCTTGCTGCAGACAAATCAGGAACCATAACATATAATCTTAAAAATTCATAAATGTAAGACTCTGTATTACCTCATTGTTTTAACTTTGTAAGGCTCATGAATGGTGCCTTTGGATCTCTTCTTTCAAGCCTTTCCACCAGCCTTCTAGTGAACTCTGAATAAGCAGTCACATTGTCATGACCCAATGTAGACAAGCCATGGAACCACCAGTCATGTGCTTCACCTTCAAAGTGCAGTGTTGCAATCTTGATAGCATCCATCTGTGGAACCTTGTTCAGTTGAAAGTAGATGTCAAGTTTTTCTACCCATGCTTTGGAAGAACACTTAGATGACCCATCAAAATTGGGTAAAAATAATCTGCCCATATATTGATGTCGATCATGATTCTGAGTGAATCCACCATCTCTATGTTGATGCCTTGGTATTCTTTTGTCCTTGAGGTGAAAAAACTCTTGAAAACTCAAGTGATATTTGAATCTCTACTTTTTAGACTCACATTCTTCAAAATAGTCTTCAAGGGATGCTTTCTCTTGAAACCCTTCATTTCCCACAGCCAAAAAGGTAGGCATGGTAGAGCATTGGGAAATTTGTGGCTGATGCACTGGTTGATCATTCCAGTGGTGAGACATGCCAGATATTTCTCAAAGATGAAATATCTTAGGAGATTCTTTGATTCTATGCAATCTCATCACTTTGATATCTCTATCAAGATCTTGCATGGATCTCAAAAGGAACTTAGCAAAGTCCTTTCCTTCTTCATCACTTCCAGATGCAGGGGCTTTACCCTTATCTTCATTGTCATTGGTGTAATCAAATTTCTTTTGTCTTCTTTTTAGATACCTTTTCTCTCTATCAGTAAGAGATTCTTCTTCTTCTAAAGACATATTGGCTTCATAGAGAGCATAGGTTGTGCCAAGATGATTGCTCTGATACCACTGTGATATTCCCAAATGGGGAATGCAGTAATAATAAACATTTATGCAGAGAAATAACGCAGATCATCTAAGTAAAAGCAAGAGGCCAACATGGAGGCTATTTATTTACATGTACATCAGAAAAATATATGCACAAGATAACCCATGAGATGTACAACAGGAAATAGAAGACTCTTATGGAAGAAAATCCTCAAAAAGAGGTGTTGCAACCATGTATTAAGATTGAAAAGAGCTTGAAAACATTATTTTATTGGCTACAATTGTTGTATATTACATTTCATATCTAGAGCAGATTTGTGTATAAAAATTGATATCTATATCAGATCCATACACTAGATAGGCTCTTCTTCAAATTCCCCTTGGGGTTTTCAACAAAACATGAAGTACAAGGAGTATATATGAGATCTAATGCTGCAAATCTACAAAAATATTCATAAATTCATGGGCATTCAGATATGATCTGATTTATACATTATGATTATCCTCTCCAATGGATCTCAAATGTGAAGGGAAGATCCCCAACACATGAAAACGACTTCTCCAAAAAGTGTGCCAAAAGACCCTACAAAAATACCCACACAAATAATGCAGTTATGGAAGAAAAAATCTGTTGTAGGCTTTAGAACATGTTTGGCCTCATGCCAAGATCTAAAAATGTAGCTCCAATCATCCAATGCTCTCTTGCGAATGGGATATAAGCCTTCCCCACTAAAAAGGAGCAATAAAATGGCATAGATCTGAGTAGATCTATCCTCCACTTGCTGCAGCTTACAAAGACAACCAAACCCTCAATAGGATCTGCATTGTAGTTGGAAGAAGAAGCTTGGCCTTTAGCCTGATAGTGGACAAGAAATGCAAACACTTCCAAGAGGCCTCTCGAGGAAAGAGGTGGGATTCCCGATCAGGAACACCCAGTGCTAAACAACACTATTCTCAGCTAAACAGTAAGAGAATGATATATGTCTAAACAAACAATATATTCAGAAATAACATAATCATCAACAACATTCTCATGTTATCATCCTCTTCCTTTTATAAGTTGAGAGCTTGCAAATCCCTAAACCACCTTCAATGAAATAGCTCCTTTCACATGAGCCACCTCCATCTAAAATTGCGTTGTGCCTCATTGATGGCCACTCCTCTAAGACAACGTTGTAGATTTGGTAAAGGTTGACCCAGTCAAAATTTTCAACCCCTTTCACACCTAAAGGTGCCTTCTTACTTAGCCAAGATATACCCTTTTTCATATTTGGCATTGATTTATTTTTTGTTTAGGAGTTTTATGATCCTCCTTTATAATTTTATATATGAAACAGAAAAATAAAACAAAATTGAATATTCCCATTAGCTTAGGGCTAATTGGGAATATTACATTATCTCCCAAAGTTTTTACTCAAATTTTGAGTGGAAGTACTCGTTGGATGAAAAATTTAATTCCTCATCCAAGAAGTACCCATGTTGCATACTTTCGATGGGTCCTACTACATGAAAAAAGAGAAATACATGAAAAACATGATTCTAGTCATGTTTTTTATGTATTTCTCATTTTTCGTGTAGCAAGGTGCATCAAAAGTATGCAACATGGGTACTCCTTGGATGAGGAATTAAATTTTGCATCCAACAGGTACTCCCACTTGAAAATTGAGTAAAAAAATTGGGAGATAAGTTGAAAATATGAATTGAAAAAGTAGTTTTATTATTTTATTATTTATTAATATTTTTACCCTTTTACTTAAAAAATGGTGAATTATCCCCCATGGTTGACATCATCATCTTGAATCCTATTGGTTCTCATAAAGTTTATTTTTGTTGTACATTTTTCTTAGGAGGCCCATTTCAGACCTCAAAATTCCCCTAATGCCTTCTGCTTCATGAATTTCTTGTGTTGGGTAAACAGTTACAGAGGTTTATTGGGTTTCCCTCTGACCCATAGGTATAGGCCATGCTCTCTTTTCTGAAAGGTGTTGTAGGACTTATCCCACCGAGTTTTGTTTTTAGCAAAATATAGGAAGGCATGGAACTGAATGTCCCCTACGAAGGGGTTGGGATTATTGTCCCTGTCCTCCTCTAGAAATAAATTGTGTAAATATAATTCACACAAAAGATGTTGGACCTGCTCATCCTGCTCATTGCAACACTAGAAAAATTTCTCAATGGTTTTAAAAGTGGTGGGCTTCCCTGCCCTGACAGCCTTGACTTTCAACAATAAATACCACTCCACTAATAATAAATCATAGTTAGTGTTTGGTGCCCTGCAAGTTAATACATCTGAGTAAAGAGAGTAAACC
Organism: Pinus albicaulis; assembly: GCA_034641835.2. Taxonomy (NCBI): domain Eukaryota; kingdom Viridiplantae; phylum Streptophyta; class Pinopsida; order Pinales; family Pinaceae; genus Pinus; species Pinus albicaulis. The sequence goes on along the minus strand of CM076577.1, from coordinate 1,282,010,606 downwards.
ACACAGGTTTTCTCTTTAGCTTGTTCCACTTTCTCTTGTGCTTTCTTTACTTTTGTCCTTTCTTCCTTGAGTTGGGAAAATGTTTCGTCCTTAGTTGCAGAAAGGTCTTTAAACTGTTTCATTAGTGCCTGATGTTGTTGTAAGGGCACTACTTCCTTTCTGCACTGGGCCAATTCATGTTGGACTTGAATTAATTCGTTGTAAAACTTATGATTGGAAGCATTTTCTACTAGGGGAGTGTAGGTAGGTGTCACTTCTGTTTGATTCCCCTTATCTTTTGTAAGTTCTAGATTAGTCTGCATAGAGGCTTCAGTAGTGTATACCAACTTCGTTTGTACCAAGGCTTCATCCTTATTCATTAACTCAGTATGTACAAAAACTTCAGTGGTATCTATTAAATTGGTCTATACAAAGGCTTTAGCTTTGTCCATTAGGTTAGTTTGTATAAAAATTTCAGCAGTATCTACCATTTGGGTAACAAAATCTATTTGGGTTCCCATGGTAGCCAATTCCTTCTCAGGCTTCCGAGCCTTTTTTTTCTTCTTTCAACTGTTTCCTCAGATATTTTATCATTTTTCTCAATCTCTTGCACTTATTGCTCATTTTCCTAAACTTAATCTCAACTGATTTTTCTTTTGGCACGATTTTGGTAGGAGAAGGAGGAGCAGTGGCTTCGGCTTCAGAAATGGTTCTGCCATTTCTAAGGTTATTATCAATAGTTTTTTCTTTAGGATCCAAGATTTTATTTCAACATTAACGTCGTGGCTGGGTGAAATAGTATTTCCTTCAGGCATCAAGGGGACTGTTTCAATGCTTGTATTTTGTTCTAATTGAACAGTGTCTCCTAACTGGTTTCCAGATTCATCTATTCCTTTTGTATAGTCTTCCCTACTCATCAATTCATTATCAGAGGGTGTAAAACCCTCGAAGCCTGCAATTCATCATGGTGTGGTAAGATTTTAGTGTGGCCAGAGTTGCTGGCAGTGGCAGACTGGTTCAACAGTTTCCCCTGCCCCTCAGATTGTTCAGATGGGCTTCCAATTTCACGAGATGCTGTCATTTGCTCAAGAACTTGAGCCATTTCCTCTTTTTATTCTTGTAAGGAAATATTTTGATGGCTTGAAGGTGGTGTATGGGATGGTCCTGCCTCATATGGAAATTCCAAGGTGTCTTTCCATAGTTGCAGCCTTTCAAACCGTCTCTGCTTCCCTAGTTTTGAGGTCAAAACATGGGCCCTCTTCCCTCTTGCTCTCCTGGGTATGTTTCTTCTAGGGATTTCAATCTCTCCTCTGGTAGGGTTTTCTTTAGGGGCAAGAAGGGCATGATTAACAAATTTGTCCCTAGTTATTTTATGTTTTTCTAGCTCATGAATGATGATCAATTTAATCAGGTCATGGTGGCTGAAAACTGCTAGGGGGATTTTGGCTTTTCTAATTCGAACAACAGTATTTTGCAATACAAAATTTAGAAAAAAAGGCAAGTTAAATTAAATTTTTGACTTGAGAACAGTTAATAATTTAAGTTGGCGAGACTTTACCACATCCTGGCATCCATCGCATGTGATATATGTTTGAATGAGCACTGCCAATTCTTGCCAAGGTTGCTACAAGGACGCAGGAATAATACCCTTCCCTTTTTGTTCTAATGGTTTTCTTGGGTCCTGGTATACTAAGATTGCTTCTTGTAGAAGGACATGTTTTTCAGTGCATATTTCTCCCTCTGTTGGTATTCTAGAGACCTCAGCGATGGTTTCCTCAACAACCGGTATGATTCTTCCTCTGACTGTGGTGTTCCCTTCCCGCAGGTTTCGCAAGAACTCAACTACTATCTCTGTGTTAAACCCCTGAAGTCTTTATGGATATGGAATCCAACCAACTTGTTGGAGAATAGTGCGAGTTGATTCTGAGACTTGGAAGCTTGTGGGTTCATTGCGAAGAGAATTTCCCCCCATGGATAATGTGTTATCCGAATTGGTTTCTTCTTCTGTCTGCGTCTCTTTCGGCCCTGTTGGTTAAAAAAAAAACACTACATGCATTTTTTTTCACATATATTATAAAAATGCAACCTCATATCGTAAATTCAATGATATCTTAGTCCCTTCAACATATCCTAAGGGATTTTCATGGGTAATTCACATGCTTATTCATTATGGATATTTGTACCCCCTTTTTCAGAAGAAGAGCGTCCACGACCTTAAGCTCAAGAGAAACAGAAAGATTGCAACAATCATGAACGCACACGAGCAAGGGTCAGAATTTGGTAATTATCACAATTATACGAGAGAAGGGCATCCATGGCCTTGGAGCTCAAGAAAAGAGGAAATATTGCAACAATCATGAATGCATACGAGGCAAAGGTCATAAGTTAATAATCATCGCAGTTGTACGTCAGGTGGAAATGACCGAAGAAAGGGAGAAAAGAAAAATGGAAATTATTATGACAGGGTGTCCTATCTTGATGGTGTAGCATGATGGAAGCATGACAAATGATGGATTATGATTGGTGTCGCACCATCCCTTAATTCAAACATGAAAAGGTAATTCATTCATTGTTAATTATGCAGGTAGATAGTGATAACACTTATTCAAGTAGTGCATTTATCTCGGAAATGGAGTAATAAAAAATAAGGCATATAAAATTAATTGTCTGTTATGAGAAAAATACTTCCATACCACAAGCAAAGCCACTACTGCCAGCAGGCATTCATAGTCTTGACAGGGTTGTTGTTTTAACCCGGAAATGAACTAGAATCCTATATGTAAAAGTAGAAATTCTGCATATTTTATGGAGAGATCATTGTGCTGGTGTGGTGGCCAGATAGTCAAAGTGCCACTCACTGGGATTGTAACAGAGTCATCAAGCTGGCTCGTGATGAGACCTCTTGTCCTTCAAGCAGTTCGAGCTATCGAGAAGGTCACTACCTTGGTGTGTTCACCATTGTGGGCATGTCACCTGTTAAACCCTTATGATCATGGTAGTCTAGCTCATGATGAGACCCCCTATTCTCTCTTAAAAATTTGCATATGTACATAATATTTTCTTTTTGAAACGTAGGCATTTTTCTGGTTTTATGGAGAGACCACTGTGTTGGTGTAGTGGCTAGATAATCATAGTGTCATTCATGGGGATTTTAACAGAGTGATCAGGCCAGCTCATGATGAGACCTCCTATCCTACAAGAAGTTTGAATTTATGGGCATGTCACCTGTTAAACCCTTATGATCATGGTAGGCTGGCTCGTGATGAGTGTTAGGTCCCCATAGTTTGTTATATTGGTGAGAAAAAATGAACAGGGGTAAAATTAGACCAATCTTTGGAGTCTTAGGACCTAGCCTTCCTGGACTCAGAGAGGGCTCTCTCTATTTTTTGCAAAGGATGTGAACTTGTTTCTTTTACGGATTGATTTTAGGCTAGTTGTTAAGTTTAGGGTTTTTTTATTTGTTTGGGTTGGGGAGGTGGTCAAGTAGAATAGATGGAGTTAGAGATCTTCAAGTCATTTGGATATGGAGTCTACAAAAGGTCATGGAAATTTCAACAATGGATTAAGCTACATCACAGGGCAAATCTAACATGGTCAAATGAATATTCAAGGTTTGTGTGAGATGAAATGAACATTAAGTTTGTGAACATAGTAGGTGCAAAAGGGCAGTTAAGAATCCTTGAAAAAATACTTTTAAACAAGAAGGGTATTTAACACTACTGAGCATAAAGAATTAATCATAAGACAGGGCAAACCAATAAATCTTTGATTAAACTCAAGCACATAATCATTTAAGGCAAACAATCCGGTGAACTATAGAAGGCAAGAAATTGGTATAACTTCTAGTGATTTTACCTTCAAGATTAGAAAACGTTTAAGATAGACATATAACATAGATCACAGAAGAGGTAACTCCTAAACATGATTGATCAGAGCAATAAACACCTCCAAGGAAACCTTTCAAGAATGGACAAAGGGCATGATCAAAACATAAACCTCTTTGGCTAAACCTAATCAGTGATACTTCAAAAAATGATCTTAAGAACAATGTTCAAGTAACATCAAACAAGAAGGGATAACCATAAAAAATATTTGATATCTACTGTATTGAATCATTCATAAGGTAGACAAGCATAAGTGGGTCTAGAGAGCAACTGTAAATTGACCTAACAAAGGAAAAAATAGAGGTAATAGGGACAAACATAGCTAAGGTGCCTCTGAACAACATTTCTTAGCCTAAAATTTTTTTCCTACTGCAACATAGAAAGATGAAACATAATGATAACAGAAGAAAAATATGAACTAAACAGGAACACATCACCATTAAATATGCTCAGGGATCCTCCAAGCAAGCCAAGCCATTCACAAAAATCAGAGCCAATTTGTCTTCAATCTCCAAGTCTATGTATTACTCTCAATAAATGTCTAACCAACAAAAAACCACTACAATGAGGCCTCAATGTTGTATTTAACAAGCAAGGAGGACAAAAACCCTAATTAGGTCTTTAGAAGCCCATTAGTTAATCATAAATGTCACTTTTTTCCTTTGAGACCTTGTAAGGCCCAAGACACAAAATATCTAATGCAAAATATCTTCTCAACAATTTTTGGAAAAAAAAAATTGACATTTAGGCTCCCAAAAACTTCCAAAATATTTCCTGGCGTACTTTGTTGATTTTTTTTTTTCCAGGGCACAACACTGAGATTTAAGGATGCATTTCAAGGCCAAGGGTGTAGCGCCTGTGCAGGAAAACGGGGTCACATTGTAGCCAGGTTTTGAAGGCCTTCCCGATGTCGGAATGGACTCCGTGATGGCTCGTTGGAAAGCTAGCTGAGTCCAATTTCCAAAACTGCCATTTTTTTATGATTGGGATCCATTAACATATTCAAAAAGTAAATCTCCCAGGGCTACTGAAGGCGTAGCGCCAACCCTGAAAACATGGCAGAAAGGTGAAAATTGGCATGTTTTTGGGCCTTTTGAGGGACCAAAACTACTCCAAATGCTTTGAAATTTGGTGTGCATGATGTCCTTGGGCTGATGAATCCAAAAATTTAAACTCTACCTCCATTGGATGCTTGTAGGAAAAGCGTAGCGCCAAGGGTGTTGTGCTTTCGGCCCTTAAAATCAGCAAAAACCAAAGATTTTCAAAAAGTTCCCAAAAATTGCAAGTACCTTCCTCATGGGGTCTAGGATGCTTGTATGGAAGAATCAACAAGGATTTAAATTTTTTCTTGATCTTTGGCCCCCTTGAGTTCTTGAATTTCCGCAAGGGCTCCTTTGAGCTTGGCCCTTGTAATTTGATTTATAAATTTATAGTGCTTGGCCATCTTTTTCTGTAGGCCAAGGTCTCTTTGTGTCTTCTTATGCTACTTTTTTTCATCCTTATAATAATTAATAATATAATTTTCCATTCCAATGCTTCTTTGTACATCTCTGATCTGAGCATCCTCACTTTGGAGCAAGATGGTTGTAACCCAATCCTCATCTCCAATTTCATTGTCCAGGTCAATGAATTGGCACTTTTTTTTAGTTTGATGCTAGCCTTTCTTATCTCCTGTTAGGTGGATAAATCATTCTTGCAAACAAAATATATCCCTAGTATCACAAGGATAGCTAGAAACAAACAGGAAAAATGTAAACTACTTTCTCTAGATTATATGTAATTTAGAATTTTCTATGATGAAGAAAGGACCTACCTATGGTCCAATGCTAGTTGAATTCTTCTTTTTGGTCGCTCCAAGAAGTCACCTCTAAAGACCTACAAGAAAAGACATGGAAGAGATTCAAAAGCACCTGCAACATATACTAATTCACAAATCACAAATCTATCTTAATGATCAAGGAATTTAAGAAATAAGTCATTCAAGTAAACACATAAGCAACTTATTGAGAAAAGAGGATCCATTTGTATTATCTTTAAATAAAATAAGGAGTCTTACAACCATGTTTTCCTTGATGTCGGATAGGTCCTTCTAGGGTCCGGAACAAGCGTTTTCCTTTGGTCTGACAAGCCCTTCCACTCTTTGAACCAGCCTAAATACGAGTCTGTAATCGTTCTCGCATGGATAACGGCTAGAAAAAAGAGTATTTTTCTTCAACAATTCCCTTCTCTATCATATCTAACAAGTACAAAGAAAGTACTAAGTGTATACAAAATGTATAGAGAAGTTTTACATATATCAGCATCTACCTTTGAGACTGAACCAAAGCTTCAATTTATAGGAGAATGAAAGTGGTTACAACTCCAAAATGGAAGGGATAGAGTCCCCTTATCAAGGGATTAAGTTCCAAAATCCAAGGAATAGGCTCGTTTTATGAAGGAATGAATGTTCATGATAAATGGAGGGAGTAAGGCTTCGACTGGATAACGCCTTCTAGAAGCTTCTAGCTGGGAGAATATTTGACCAGCTAGGCTTCTAGAATTTACTTTCTCACTCATTTCACCTTTTACGGGGGTCTGTAGTTTTAATGAACAAAACGTGCGGTAGGTACTGAAGTTTTTCTTTACAAAAGGTGCAGTACTACAGGTAATGGCTAGGAAAAGTGCGGAGTTAGTTTTTTTATGATTTTATGAGCTTTTCTCCAAATATAAGACTTGGTTTAGGAACTTTAGGGTTTGTATACCTCTAAGGGAGAATTATATAGGAAATTATTAACCCATATAGACATTTAAAATGTCATGGTGACAAAATAATGTGTAACAGATTGCCCCCTAAAGTGCGAATTTTGAGATAATTCGAAGAGTGAAGTGCTTTATCATTCCAAGGATTTTCTTATGGACGCCGGTTGGAACCTATAAAAACATTCAATGAAATCATATATATATCATCGCTGAGGTAGGCATTCCCATACTCAGAACAACAACTAACTAAATCAAAACTTAACTAAAATGTTCTGATATAGAAATGATTTTAATATTACATTAATAATAAACACAGTATGGACACAGCCATCTATCATGAATAGTCTACTGCATAATGAATAATAAAACTCTTTGTAGCCTGGATGGTGGAAACTAGATCCAGGGTCTTGATTTCTGCTTCCCAAGCTAGTACGATTCTAACCATGCGATTGATTGTGTCGAAGTCGAACATGGTAGAAACCATTTGATTACCAGTCAATGATGTGAACTGTTAACAAGTGTGAGAGAAACCACCAATAATGAAAATGGCTCTCAAAGTACTTAGTACAATCAATGAAATGTGAATTTGTGATCTAAAGTCGAACATTTCACAGAATCATTCGATCAAAGGTCAATGATGCAACCTGTCGTCGAAGGTGAGAAACCTACCATTAAGACATGCAGATTCCAAGGTACTGAAAGATTCTAGATCAACTTCCCTGATAATATGTTGTCGTCAATAGAAAGTGACCCGTCGTAGGAAATCCCATGACATGAAACCATTAGATCAAGTTTTGTAGAAATATTTTGTAAGGACTGACTTAGGGATGGTCAACACGAATGGATACAAATGTTTGCAAATGAATGGTTTGTTTGAACTGTCCTCTTGAACACATAACAACACTACATATGGTTTCGTAACAATTTACCAAAAGCTAATACCCAGAAACCGGCTGAAGACTTTCAATATGGTTTGATTAACTGATAGGCAAAGGATTTTCCCAACCTAGGACAAAAAGTGTCGTGTTCAAGTGTAATATTCCAAATTAGGAATAACTAGCAGTCCATGGCTGGAAAACGCATTTTCCAGAAATGGAGGCAGTAGGATTTGATACCAATACCTGGATCCCTTAGATCAATACATCTAAGACTAAAATCCAAGAGTTGGGACCAAAGAAATCCTTCTAGAATGGTTAAACAGATCTCCCACTGCTATATGTATTCAGAAAGTGCCTAGTGAGGGACTGCAACAAATGTATGAACATACAATAGATCAACAACGTTATTTTATGAGCTGTGAGACAATAATATGTAGATAGCCAACAAATAATGTTATAGCAGCAAAAAGAGCACAAGTTCTTGAGGAAAAATCCACTCAAGAAAGGCAATGCAAGCCTCAACAATACATGTACATGAAATAACAAAACACTGCTACATAAATGAAACCCTTGGCTATGACAGCACAGTCTATTATGGAGTACTGCTACAATACAATTTCAATACCTAGATATGGCAATGATATAGCTCAAATACAATAGTGAAGAAAAGCTCTGACCCTTAGAAGCAATAAAACATCAATCCTCCAAAGGATTGGCTGAAATATAAAAAATGGAAAAAATGCCAGAGTTGTTGGGTAGCAGCTGCAACTCAAATATAGAACTAAATAGAGAAGGCTGAAGATGATGAGCAATCTGAAGTAGACCTCCTCCAATGGATCTCCATGTGGAAGGCTGATCCTTACACTTGAGATCTTACCCTCCAAACAACACTGCAAGCCCTCACTGTAAGTGCTCCATGAAAATAACACGGTCTAAGAGGGTAACTGCACTTTAGGTGGAATAAACTGATATGGACAAGTGCAAAGATTTGAAAATAAGCTCCAAAGCTTCCAAAATAATCCTCGAAAGGAAAGAAATACTCTCCCTCTAAAAACAAGCAATGGAAGAGGTGTTGTAACTACTCACTGCAACACCCAGAAACAGAGTATTATTCTGCTACAGAGATACTGCTGTCTTGATGGAGGATGCTTGGCCTCAAGCCTAGATGTGAGACAAATCAGTACAACTCCTTCAAGAGTCTTCTCAAGAATGGAGGAGGAATCCTAAATAGGAATTCCTTGGCAATTCTTGCTAAACAACAAAAGAATGCACAATGTCTGAATAGACATGAAATGAATAATACAAGCATGAATAACAATGGCTCCCCTCCTCTCCATATATATCAAGTGAAGGCTCTCTCTCCATGGGCCCCATCCATTAGGGTTTCCTCCATAAAGGAATATTCCCTCCTCTATCTCTGCATTGTCCGATGTAGTGCTTTCCACCTCATACCCAACGTTGTTTGACTTGGTCAAACTTAACCAAGCCTCTTTGCAAAAGTCTCCTTTCACACATGAGGGTGTGAAATCTAGTTCCATGGCTGATCCCTTTTCATACTAGAAGGATTTTATCTATTTTTTTATTTTCATTGGGCCTTCTTACCCAATTATTCATCTCCTAAGTGAAAATAGACAAAATTAATATTCCAATTTATTGAAGGAAAAATTTGGAATATTACAGTCCTCCCCTCCCAAATGTTGCTTGTCCTCAAGCAACTACAAGGATAGAACTAGAAATTCTCCACTCAAGGCATGGAGTCTGAAATGTGATGAGGAACATCTTCCCCATATGGATCCTCCATCCCCAAGCAATCATCCAAACAAAATGAGTCACCTCCCAACATGGCAACTCCTGAAAATCTCCTTCCACCTCAAGCTCCGGAAATGAAGGTGGGCTGAAAATCTGAACATAGTAAGCATCATAGCCTACCCCAAGCTATCCTTCTCCCAAATTATGATAATTGTAGAGTGTGTGTTGATCCTGGGCTACAAAAGTATTGCCCTCAAATGGCAATGTGAAGAACAAACCTCCAAAGAGTTCTCCTCCAACAATGAAAAACAAGCTGGCCCAAAACAATCCATCCATGACGAATAGGACAAGGTCATCATAGAGTATCCCAATGAGAATTTTTCTGCAATTTATACATGATGATACATGATACAAACAATGCCTCACAAGGATACAATGCATTTTCATCCACTGTAATCTCTGAAAGGAACATGGCAAGTGGCATACAAAATCCATCACATCTACTAAGGAATAGTAAATGGTTGAATATAAAAACAATACAAGATCAAACACTTTCCCATGGTTGTACAATGGATTACTATCAAGTCCATGGTCCACCTCAAAAAGGATCACATATGTAGTAGTGGTGGCCATATCTTCTCCCATGCTCCCATTAGAACATGTAGTGCAGAAAATGTGAGAATTATTCCCACTCAAGGACACATCCAACTCATGTTCCTCTCTCATAATCATGCTTCTTATACAAATATGATCCATATCAGAAAATTAAGGCATGATCAGCAACAAAATGAAGAAAAGGCTGAAGGTTTGAAGTGAGGCAAGAAGGTACCAACATCTTCCCCAATAGTGACAGCGCAGTTTTACAAGTTGCTGCTTGAGGAAAGTACAAGGCAAAATGTTTCTTTTTACATGGTTAATCATGCATGTCTTCATATGATACATGTTAGAGTGCATAAGCTTAACATAAATGTGATGATAAAACATTTTCCCAAGGCCACATAAGAGATGGTTGCCTCCATCATATATATTGGCCCAATAAATCTCATGGAGCAATGTGACAATATTGCCCTCTTGTGAAGCAATGCACTGCATAAGAATGGTAAGAGTGTGCAAGTATATGAATGTAAAAACAAACTTCTTACCATATTCCGGAAGTAAGATGATACATGGATCTATAAATGAGTCCTCCATAGTGTTTTGGCATGCTATGAAGAAGAATGAACCATGTGTTGCAAGAAAATAATCCTCCTCATGCTTGGAAATCCAAATCAAGAAGAATATGTCATAGTGATAGATGCCTCTATCCACTACTCTATCATCATCATCCCTTCCTTGTTCACCAAGTGCATATAATTTGAAGTGGTCCTAGGGACACTCCATCCATAAATATCTACTCCAAAGTGACAGCGTTGTGAGCTCATGCAAATAAGCTCCTGTCAATACAAAGCTTTGTTCTTTGACATGCTCCTTGTCAATGACTCCTCTAATAATGCTACAAAAAATATGGAATACTTCCCAAGTTGGAAGTGCTTCCAAGTCATCATCAAATACCAAGGAGATAATGCCATCTCCTCCTCCTACAATATCATGCAAAGGGTGAGATAAAATATGCTCTTTCTCTCCCAAAAACAAGCAAAGCAACAAAACATTTTGCTACCTTCCCATACTTCCATCTCTTCTCGATCCTCCTACTCTTAGGAAGAGTATTTTCCAAGTGATGGTCAAACTCTTTCAGGAGTAACCAGCGCAGCCAAGCCTCCTGCTGCCCAGTATCATATATTTGCAAGTAGCCTCCTAGCTCCTTGCTCATCAACCACATCCAATCAATCACTTGTGGATTCTTTCTCCTTCTCTTCATCTTGGTACTCCTCCCATGAGGGCTACCATCCTCCCAAACTAAATCTCTGTCTTTGCACTTCATGTGATTTTGAAATGCAATATTCTCAAGGATCAATGAGACCCTATGAGGACCCAAATAGGTGGTAGGAAAAAACCTCTCATCATGATGTGTATGGCTCAAGGGATGTCCAACACAAGCATGAGAGATGTTATCCATCTGAAGATGTCCTCCTTCTTCTATCTTCTTGTGTGAGAAATAAAGAAAAGCATTGCACTCCATGGTGTGTTGAAGTGCACCTCTAATGAGATCTCTCCTTGAGACCTCCCTCTCAACAATAATCCTCCAAAACCAATGAGGTCTTGGATCTGAAAGTAGAAGTTCCTCTTTGAGCTAAGAGGAGCTCATTGAGAAAGTGTCATCTTGAAAGGAGAAAGGGTTTCCCACTCCAAGATGTTTACCATCCTTCATTAAGTCTTCAAACCCCAACCTCAAATGTGATGTACAATATAACAATGGCTCATGAGAATGATGGTTTTCTCCCTTGAATATTTCCATGTTGCACAGTGCAGTGAAACAAATCTACTCTATGGTAGCAGTGTGATTTGACCCTTGGTCATTCAAAACCAAATTTCCACATTGATCAAATTTATTTGCTGCAACAAAAGAATGTCGAAATATTTTCATACCTTGATGATCTCTGGGAAATTCTTGTAGGGTTGCAAGAGTTACTTCCTCCAAAGTGTTGGCTGCCCCAACTGTTGATGCATGTGGCTGCTCCTCCATGAGTGTGACAGTGTTATCACAAGGCTCCTCAAGTGGTGGTGTGATCTTCCCTTCTTTTCCCCTTTCACCATCAAAGGTTTTAATCAACCCTTGGATGAACTTTGCAAAAGTTTTCTCCCTTGCATGGCTCAATTGTTTTCTCCACCAATCATAGGCTTCACCCTCCAAGTGCAGCATTGAGATTTCAACAGCTTCTTTCCCTGCTACAGGATGTAGTAGGAAAAATGCCTCCAACTCTCTCACCTAGGTTCTCGCTATAGACAACCCATCAAAGGTAGACAACATAAATCTATTTCCTCTAATTTCTTTTCTGCTACAGGGTCTCTTCTCTTCCTTTAGATGTATGAAATGAGGAAAATCCAGAGTCTCCATGAAGGCTCTATGTTGAGATCTATACTCAACAAGGTAATCACTTAGAATCTGATGATCCAAGTATCTTCCATGCTCAATCTCTTCTTCTTGATGAGAATAGGAAGTGCATGGTCCTTCCTCTTCTATTTAAATCTTCTTGACCTCCTTGGAGAGGTCTCCTCTGGATCTTAAAATAGATGAGAGTAAACTCATCTTCTTCAACATTCTGATCTTCTTGGGCTTAGACTCACAGGCTGAAAAGAAAGTTGCTCTGATACCACTGTAATATTCCAAATTAGGAACAACTAGCAGTCCATGGATGGAAAACGCATTTTCTAGAAATGGAGGCAGCAATATTTTATTCCAAGACCTGGATCCCTCAGATCAATACATCTAAGACTGAAATCCAAGAGTTGGGACCAAAGAAATCCTTCTAGAGTGTTTAATTAGATCTCCTACTGCTAGATGTCCTCAGAAATTTCCCGATGAGGGACTGCAACAAATGTATGAACATACAATAGATCAACATCATTATTTTACGAGATGTGAGACAAGAATATGTAGATAGCAAACAAATAATTTTATATCAGCAAAAAGAGTACAATTTCTTGAGGAAACATCGACTCAAGAAAGTCAATGCAAGCCTCAACAATACATGTACATGAAATGACAAAACACTGCTACATAAATGAAACCATTAGCTATGACAGCGCAGTCTATTATGGATTAATTTTGTAATACAATTTCAATACATGGATATGGCAATGATATAGCTAAAATACAATAGGGGAGAAAAGCTCTAACCCTTAGAAGCAATAAAACATCAATCCTCCAAAGGATTGGTTGAAATATACAAAATGGCAAAAATGTCGGAGTTGTTGGGCATCACCTGCAACTCAAATATAGAACTGAATAGAGAAGGCTAAAGATTATGGGCAATCTAAAGTAGACCTCCTCCAATGGATCTCCAAGTGGAAGGCTGATCCTTACACTTGAGATCTTACCCTCCAAACAACACTACAAGCCCTCACTGCAAGTGCTCCATGAAAATTATGCAGTCTAAGAGGGTAACTGCATTGTAGGTGGAATAAACTGATATGGCCAAGTGCCAAGATCTACAAATAAGCTCCAAAGCTTCCAAACTAATCCTCCAAAGAAAAGAAAGACTCTCCCTCTGAAAACAAGTAGTGGAAGAGGTGTTGTAACTACTCACTGCAACACCCAACAACATAGTATTATTCTGCTACAGAGATAACGCTGTCTTGATGGAGGATGCTTGGCCTCAAACCTAGATGTGAGACAAATCAATGCAACTCCTTCAAGAGGCTTCTCAAGAAAGGAGGAGGAATCCTAAACAGGAATTCCCCGGCAATTCTTGCTAAACAACAAAATAATGTACAATGTCTGAATAGACATGAAATGAATAATACAAACATGAATAACAATGGCTCCCCTCCTCTCCATATATAGCAAGTGAAGTATCTCTCTCCATGGGCCCCATCCATTATGGTTTCCTCCATAAAGTAATATTCCCTCCTCTATCTTTGTGTTGTCCCATGTAGTGCTTTCCACCTCATACCCAACGCTATTTGACTTGATCAAACTTAACCAAGCCTCTTTGCAAAAGTCTCCTTTCACACATGAGGGTGTGAAATCTAGTTCCATGGCTAATCCCTTTTCATACTAGAGGGATTTTATCTATTTTTTTATTTCCATTGGGCCTCCTTACCCAATTATTCATCTCCTAAGTGAAATAGACAAAATTAATATTCTAATTTCTTGAAGGAAAAATTTGGAATATTACATCAAGAGTTGTATACTGCTTTTAAACAAAGTTTAACAACTGGATCCATTTTCTCTCTTTTTCCCCCACCATTTCCGGCTAGTACCTCTTTATTTTTTACAAGCTTGAGGAGGATAACATTTTCTTGTTATATAAGCTCATCCTTCGGATGAGTCCAACTTAGTTTAAAAATCGAACCCTAAGGAGTGGTTCGCTCCTGTTTGTATTTTACAGGTCCTTTACTGTTCAAATTTTAACGAGTCCAGTATAGGAGAAACTCGGTTTTTTTCAATTTTAGGGAGTCAGAAGAAAAACTTAAGGAAACTCCATGGGTGTACTATTTCATAAATTTAGTCTCTCAATCCCGAAAAAGGATAACATAATACAAGAGAGAACTCTATTGACCATGATTAGTCAACGTGTACCTTTTTCATAAATATTCCATTTCAGTCTGAAAAAGGGGTAAACTTATACTGAAAGGACGACTGTTCATTTCATTTAACGAGTTCTAATAGTCAAATACTATGAAATCTTTACATGTTTAGAGAGTTTGAAAAGGGCTTAAAAGAGAACTCCAGGGTTTCGCTTTTTCGTAATTTTTAAGAGTCCAAAAAAGTGATAAAAGTATACTCATCTTGTTTCACTTTTTTATAAGTTTTAACGAGTTCGAAAAAGGGATAAAAATTTACTCATGGTTTTCTCTTTTTTGTAAGTTTTAACTAGTTCAAAAAAGGGATAAAAATTTACTCATATGGTTGACTTTCAATTTAATTTACGATCAGGAAAAGACGGAAAGAACTCGGCATTTTCATGTGTTTTACGAGAATGAAAGATAGAAAAATATTCTTAGGATTTTCATGAGTTTAACGAGTCTTGAAAATAATAACCGAAATCGACTCAAGATAGGATTCATTTTTACAAAATCTTGAAACAGAGAAAAACTATGCTTCAGATAGGTTTGTTTCATTTTTACACAAGCTTGAAACAGAGAAAATTGTGCTTGAGAGTGGTTTCATTTTTACACAAGCTTGAAACGTAGGAAAACTATGCTTAAGATAGGTTTTTTTCATTTTTACATAAGCTTGAAACAAAGGAAAAATCATGCTTGAGATAATTTTTAATGGCCCCCAAGTGTAACTTGCTAGAGCACATGCCCCCCAAGCTTCATTGCATTCAACTAAGTAGACTACTAGTTACTAATATCTGGATGGAATGAAGGTGCATTTACCAGATCAGATGAAAGACTTGACTTTGACTAGGAGAGGATTTGTTTCATTTTTTAATGAGCTTGAAATAGGAAAAGAAATATGCTCATCAGGGACCGGTTTCATTTTTTAACGAGGTTGACATAGTAACATGAACATTCTTCAAAAGGGCTTGTTTCATTTTTTAATGAGGTTTAAACAGTAAAATTAACTCTCCTCATAGACATGTTTCATTTTTTAACGAGGTTGAAATAGTAAAATGAACTCTCCTCATTAAGAAAAACTATGCTTCAGATAAGTTTGAATGCCCCTCAAGCGTAACTTGCTAGAGCACATGCAGATAAATCGTTTTTGCGGACATGAAAGATCTCCCTAGTATCACAAGGATAGCTAGAAACAAAAAGGACAAATGTAAACTACTTTCTCTAGATTCTATGTAATTTAGAATTTTCTATGATGAAGAAAGGACCTACCTATGGTCCAATGCTAGTTGAATTCTTCTTTCCCGTCGCTCCAAGAAGTCACCTCTAAAGACCTGCAAACAAAGACATGGAAGAGAATCAAAAGCACCTGCAACATATACTAATTCACAAATCACAAGTCTATCTTAATGATCAAGGAATTTAAGAAATAAGTCATTCAATTAAACACATAAACAACTTATTGAGAAAAGAGGATCCATTTGTATTATCTTTAAATAAAAGGAGTCTTACAACCGCGTTCGCCTTGATGTCGTATAGGTCCTTCTGGGGCCCGGAACAAGCATTTTCCTTTGGTCTAACAAGCCCTTCCACTCTTTGAACCAGCCTAAATATAAGTCTATAATCGTTCTCGCATGGATAATAGCTGGAAAAAAGAGTATGTTTATTCAGTAATTCCCTTCTCTATCGTATCTACCAAGTACAAAGAAAGTACTAAGTGTATACAAAATGTATAGAGAAGTTTTACATATATCAGCATCTACCCTTGAGACTGAACCAAAGCTTCAATTTATAAGAGAAGGAAAGTGGTTACAGCTCCCGTTACACCATTTTTTAGTCATATAACCTACTATCATTAGATGGACCCAAGTACACCATGTAAGACCAATTTTACCCTAAGTAAAATTGCTCTCACTATGTAAAATAACTTAATAAAACACATTTATTAGGTTGTTTATGGTCTAAACAGGAAACCCCAAAAGGAAATATTAAACAAACCTATATTTGTTTGATTTTCCTCATGGAATAATTAATTAAAACATAATTTAATTATTATTCCCAGTCATGTTTAACCCAAAAACAAAGAAATTAATTAGATAAACCTTTATTTATCTTATTATTTTCTAGGAATAATTATTTAAGTCTTATTTAGATAATATTCCTTGTTAAATATGACCAAATCACCCACAAATAATTAAATAAATCATTATTTATTTGATTATCCTTCGACCACTTCCTTAAAAAGATAAATAAATCATTTATTTATTTATTATTAACAAATAAAGGGATTTGACCCAAGTCAAATACTTTTTCCCTCCAACAAATATAGTAAAATATTCCATAAAAGGTGGATCTAGATTTGGTTAACATTATTTTAATCATGCACCAAGATCTAGAATGACCCGATATTTTGTTATAAATAGGAGGGTTTTTCCTACCATTCTTCACCTTTTGTTGCCTATTAGATCACTCTGGATCTATACACTTGGTCACATTCTTCATTATTTGCTGTGTGAGCTCCCTTTGAGTTCTATCTTTGTCTGGGTTTTCTACACCAACAAGAGAGAGATATTCTAGATCTGAAGTGCTGAGGACTTCCAAGAACCCATCCCATTGAGGAGAATTGGATACGCCTTCTTGTTTTCCTCCCAGGTGCCCTTAATACAAAAATTCTTTCAAAAATTGTTCTTGTCTTGTCTATTGGATATATGGAGAAAACCCTTCTTTTTACTGCTTAATGTCTTTCTATGTATAGATCTGGTTTTTTGCAGCTCTTGTCTTGATCAACTAACTGCAGATCAGAAGATATTGGCAGCCACATTTGATGTTAGGGCTATTAGTTATGCGTAGCTAAAGTGGTATTTTTTCGTACACTTCGACAAAGGATTCATACTAACAATTGGCGACTCCACACGGGTTTTCAATTACGACCGCTGTCGTTTTTCATATTCCTGCATATCCAGCTACTTCAGACCCTAGGGTTTCTTTTCAGCTTTTTTTTTTTCCTATTTTCATGTTGTTTTTCACCTATAAAACCCTAAAACATTAAAATTTCTAACTTCCGTGTGTTTCTGGCCCTATTGCGCAGGTGACAGACATCAACCGCAACTGAGACGGCAACTTTTCCGCAAATCTGCCCCCAGGACAACCGGAGTTGGAGGTCGCACTTTTCAGCCCAAAAACTGCGACCTGGACTCTAGGTAACACTTTTCAGCCCTTTTTCTGTGACCTGAACAGGAAAACAGGTCAGAACCTCCGACCTGTGCTTTTTTCTGCTGTTTTTCTGCAATTTTTCTGGGTTTTGTTGAAGCTTCTGTCAGGGTTTTCCAGCCTCTGTCTCCGCCCTTTTGGACCTGTTTCTGATTTATTTTGCTCATCTAAGTGGGAACCTAGCCCCCTAGGGATTCAGTACCCTCCACTTTTTGTGGAAGAGTTTTAGCTGTTTCAGGTGTCTGATTTTTCAGAGTTTCAGCCTTCCCTTTTTCAGATCTGATCCCTCATTCTCAGATCCCTTTAAATCAGCTCTTCTTCCTTTCAAACCACCTCTTGTAGTTTTTTTTGGACCTCCCTTTAGGACCTCCTCCCTGTCCTTTCTACTTTTTGCTGATTTCCTCCTTTTTTCCAGCCACCTTGCCTCTACCTCTTGGCTGTGATCTGCACCTCTTTTCAGCAGCTTTCTCCTTTAGATCCTTGTCCCTTTCGACCCTAGATCTATCGGCCTCTTTTTAGTGTGTTTTGACTAGATTTTTTCCCTCTTTTAGACTAGTTTTGAGAGACCCGCCTTGTTGGGTTGAATCGATGCACTAGTAGCTGTTAATTTTCTGTTATTTCAGCATTATATACTATTTTTGCAGCATTATTTTCAGTTACGCAGCACACTTTTTCTCTTGCTCTCAAAACGAAAAGGGTTTAAAAATTAAAATTAACGCACGCCACACACTCACCCTAAGCGAAGAAGAGCCTGGTTTACACTGCCAGGAAAAGACTTTAAAATCAATTGACACTGCACCTTTTTTGCCCTTGTTTCGACATTGTAATCACTTGATTCTACACCTCCCTGCCTTTGTCGGTCATTCTTCTTCCCCTCGTGCCATGTTTGTGTTGTCACCATTGCGCCCCCAAGGCGCGCCTCCCGGAGACTTCTTGGCCTTCACCCTCAATTTCTGGTCGGTCGACCTGCTCCGTCCCATCGTCGTTGAGCTAGTCCCCCTCCAAGTCCGCACTCCAAATCCTCTTCTGATTCATTGGGTTCTCCTTTTACTTCTGGTTCTCCCCCTGTCACCTTCACTATGTCTGGTCCAGGGCCTAATGCTAGCAGTACTCCCGGCCCTAATGCCGGCACTACTACTAGCGGAACCGCCACAGGAACTACCTCGGCTGCACCCTTGCTACCGTACATCGCAGGCCTCAGCCTCCCCAATTTCAATCAGTTGATCAATGACCCTATCTGCCATGATGTTGGTTGGCCTGCTATGCCAACCAAGCTCCCCTGCGACATCCCTAAGTTCGAAGGCCTTGCTAGAGAAGATCCAACCAACCATGTCCGATCTTTCCACATGTGGTGTTCCTCCAATTCCATTACCGATGATTCCATTCGTCTTCGATTGTTCCAACGCATGCTTACCGGCGAAGCTTCTAAATGGTATGTTGACCAAGCCACCTCTTCCCATACCACCTTCGCGACCATTGCCCAAGCCTTTTTATCTTATTTCCAGCTGCCTCTCTGATACGATACTGGTACGGAGCTCTTGACTTCCTTCAAGCAAACCTCTTCAACCCGCCTTTCTACCCATGTCCAGGAATGGCGAAGAAGACGGAGCTTATGTCGAGCCCCCCCTTCGAAGATCGGGTTTATATGGACTGGTTCCTTCACACTCTCTTAGCTCCTATAGGCAAAGATGTCGCTTCCCATTTCCCTCAAACCAAAGAAGCGGCCCTCCAAATAGCCTTGAAATATGACCTGATCTATGCTCAGTCTGGTTATGTTTATACCGTCCTTCCTGACCTCCCCAGGCCCGGAGGCGCTAACGCCCCGGGGGCATCTCATTCCGCCGACAGTATCGTTGGAGCCCTTTCTCATCCATATGCTCAACCTCCTATGGGATATGGTCTCCCTCAGGGAGGGGCCAGCACCTCTAGCACTTTTCCCCCTCCAGGTAGCATGTATCCAGGATACGGCATGCCTCATCCTTTTTCCCAACCTCCTACTTACCTCAATGTTGCCCAACCTAACCATTACCCTTATCCGCAGCCTGGTGCGCCAGCTCCTCCAACATATGCGCTTCCACCTCCCTTGCCTCCTCCAACCCCGCAACAGCACCTACAACCCCCTCCAGGGAAAGTATTTGCACAACAGGGCGCGACTAATCCCCCTTCTTCTCAAAGAAGGCGGAGAGGCAATCCAAACCAATCTGCCCCTGGTACTCGTGGACCTAATCCTCAAGGTATTGACCCTAACACTGCTAACCAGCAACAGGGCACTCAGCCCAAGCCGAACATGCCTCTTCGCACAAATAAGCCTTGTTTGTGTTGCGGTGTTTATGGTCATTACACCCACGATTGTCCCCTCTTACCACAGATGCGGCAGATGCGGGAGTCTCAAGCCACATTGCGAGGACAACATGCCTCCCCTCATGCTCCCCCTAATGTGGCCACTACTCAACCAACTGTGTTTACTGATCCTTTCCCTCAGCAAGGATTCGTGGCTGCCCAACCACCTGACGAACACGTCGCCACTCAACCTTCCCCTTCTGGTTCCTCCGATTACCAGATCCTCATGATGAACTCTGATCCATCCCCAACCGTCGACCTTCACCTTCAAACTCAGTCTCGCCAGTACCCAAAGCCTCCCGCTCAGTCTGCCCCCGAGTCCCCTTCTTCCGGTTCTACGGAGCCTCTTTCGACATCCAATGGCCCCTTACACATCCCTCAACCCAAAGTTGAGGTTCATACCAAGATTCCTAAGGGACCATTACGTCGAAATGCTGCTTCTGGTCGAGCTGCTCATTCTTATAGCATAGTAGATGATTTGGCGCAATCTTATACTGCCATTTCCACATTGGAACTCCTCTAGTTGTTCCCTTCTCAAAATAAGGCTCTGCTATCTTCTGTGGGCGCTATAGATCCTGCTGATGACCAAATGATTGTTTTCGACGCCCATCAATCAGAACATCCTCCTCTTCCTGCTTCCGTCGCCTTCCAAATCCCAGTTAAAATCCGAAATGCCAACGTTTCTCGGTGTATAATTGATGAGGGGGCATCCACCTGTGTGATGTCCGCTTCGGTTTGGAAGCAACTTGGATCTCTTGACTTGGCCCCTTCCACGATCACTCTTCGAGTGTGGGATGGCCACGCCTCCTAGCCCATTGGCCTTTTTCGTAATTGTCCTATCACCCTTACCGGTAAGACTGTTTGCGTTGACGTCAAAGTCATCAACGCCCCTCTAGACTACAACATTCTATTGGGGCGAAGCTACACCTATGCCATGTCTACTGTCCCATCCACGGTTTTTTGCAAGATGTCTTTTCCTCACAATGGAAAGATAGTCACCATCGACCAGTTGACTTATCATGAGCCAAAGTCTCAGACCTCCCCTGAGACGACCATCTCTTCTGTAGCCAATAAGCAAACCGTCGATTCCTTGACCAGTGTCTCTCCCGGCGTCTACAAAGACTCCTCTTTGCTTGGAACTTTCCCTGGTCTCCCTCCTCCTCTTATCTCTGATCCCATCTTATCGAATGTTTGCATGATGCAATCATCTCGGGCTGCCCTTAAGCGACCCGCCTCGGCTAGTCAGCAACATCAGCCACAACCTCGCCCACCGCAACCCGCTCCTAGCCCTTCATCTCCGCCAGCCATACCTCCTCCTTCTAGCCCTTCTCCTACAGCTGGTATCCCTGAACCCCTTTATCCCCCTGGATCGGTTCCCCTAGGCCTTAACCATCTCGGAGCTGTCCCTCCTGGTCATTACCCCGTTGGTCAGATACCTTTCCTGGATCCCCCTCCTGGAGTCTATTCGGTCCCCGTCATGGCCACCCTCTCTCTCCCTAACCTGACCCTGGGCATACCCGTCTAGTACCTTGACCCTCCAGCTGCTACCCCGCCTGGTCACCCCAAACCCTACCTTGCTTTGACACCGGTTCAACCGGTCCCCCTCGCTTCCTCCATTGCCACTGTGCCCCCAGCACCTCCATAGGACCCTGCTCCTGCCGTGACGGCTCCCGAGAAGAAAGGCAAAGCTCGCAAGGGGGCACCCAAAAACAAGGCCACCCCGACTGACCCGGCCCCTCCTCCGCCCGCAAAGCCTTGTGCTTTGTGTGATGTCATCGGTCACGCCACCCATGCTTGCCCTGAATTTCCCCGTATTCAACCCATGGTTAAAGTCACGTTCCCCAAGTCTACAGTCCCTGAAGCCTCCATTCCTTCTCCGTCCGTAACCAAGAATCCCAAGACTATCCGCACCAAAAAACCCTATGCTCTGTGTGGTGTCCATGGCCATTATTCCCACCATTGTCCTCACCTCACGCATTACCACACCTCTTTAGAGGTAGTTCGAGAGTATGAGGTTGAACAAAATCAATCCGCCTGTCCCATACTTGCGCAGTATGCCGCCGGTCAGTCTAAGGATCCACCTGCTCCCATCGACATCCCCCCCCTGATGTCCAGATGTCCAAGCCTACCACCACCATTTGCTACCTATCTTCATCCATCAGACCCTCGGAGAACATTCCCTCGGATTCCTCCTCTGATGGTTCACTCGACCCCCCTTCAGCGACCACCCCAGGCTTAACATCCTTTGACCATCTGTTTATTTGTTCCTCTATCATCCCCCGTGACGATCCGTATGTTAGCCTTGCTTCCCATACTAATGATCTAGGTAGATTTTCCGTGTCATGTGGCTTCCCTTCCTCTCGTCATTCCCTCTGTTCCCGTCAGGATGTCCTCTTGGGAGCCCTCTCCACCCATGACCTCATCCTTCCTGCCCATAACCGGGATAACCCCACCCCTATCCACGTTGACCTTCGCAGCCCGAGTCCCAGCCATTCCTCCTATAGCCCTCATATACCGACCTCTCGTTTGTATATGAGTCATCACCATCCTGCCCATCACACTCCCTCCCGCAGTTGCCGCTCGATGTCTTCTGTACACTCACGCTGCCGTCATTGTCCCTCCTCCCCCCATTTTTTGTCTTGTAACACTATTTCGCAGGACCTCCCATCCACACCCTATATCGGCTACGCCGATGGTGCAAGTCGTTACTCCCGGAATCTCGCCTCGGCAGGTTGGGCCATCTTCACCCCCTTGCATGCCCTTGTTCTCTCAAACGGGGTCTGCATTGGTCCTGCCACCAACAATCAAGCCGAATACGATGCAGTGTGGGGTATTTTAGCCGATGCCCTCTCTCATCGCATCCTCCATCTACATGTTCGTATCGATTCCCTACTTCTTGTCATGTAACTAAATGGTGTCTATCGTGTGCATAATCCTGTGCTGTTTAGATGATATTTACGAGTGAAACTCTTGATACGTGAATTTTAAACCATAACTTTCAACCATGTACCTCGAGAACAAAACCACTATGTAGATAGCATTGCAAACCATGTTCTAGATTGGCATTTATCACACGCATTTTGTACAAGACAATAACAATCATAATCATTAACAAGATGCATATCCATAATATGTGTCATAAAACATGTGTTTAGAGTCCATCTACTTTGATACATATGACATGCCCATAGCATGTTACAAACAAAACTCAAAACTGGGGGCACCACTCGCCCCTACATACATACTAGGGGGCACCACATGCCCCACACCTAATCACTATCTGGCGGATCCTGAGCCAATGGCTCTGCTCCTGCAGCTCGTAGATCACGTATCCCCTGACCGGCCATCGCCATGCGCCTCATGACCCCTCGCCATTCCGAGGGTAGACCAATACATGGCTCTATGTACTGGTCGTCTAAGTCTTGCCACCCGTGCCGAAACACTGGTCAGCAACCTCTCACATCTACGGCGGATGTCCTCTAGGAGGGAGGTTGCATCCTCATTATGCGCTGCTCTCGCTCCACTCGGGCCTGCAGCTCCTGATGCTGCAGGTCGTCCCATATATCCGGCCGGTTTTACCGGAGCTATATCTGCATACCAAAAGTACATAAATCAGTACCCTATCTACTGTTCAAAAACTTTAACATGCCCAAACAAGAATAGTTACTTGTCACTTACCA
This sequence comes from Pinus albicaulis, assembly GCA_034641835.2. Taxonomy (NCBI): domain Eukaryota; kingdom Viridiplantae; phylum Streptophyta; class Pinopsida; order Pinales; family Pinaceae; genus Pinus; species Pinus albicaulis. Next base: position 1,281,986,984 of record CM076577.1, on the reverse strand, counting down.
TCGGGCCCCCATACTCGACCAAGCGGAAGTGGCAGGTCTGGATCCCCACAATAACTCATCCCGCTATAGGGATAGTCATCTATGTATAATGACATCTGATCCCAATGGGCAAAGAACTCCGGTCGAAACACCCGTCCGACCGCCCCTCCTCCTCCTCTACACAGTAGTCGCCCCCATCGGCGCATCCTCGGCTCTCTCGGGCCCTCATCTGGGAGCTGTATACGAGGTCGTAAGGTCGAGATCTTCTCAAAGAAGAAGGCATACAATAAAGTCCCATACGAGCAATCGTGGTTCACTTGCCGCTTGCAAAGCGACAGCTGTCGTTTTAACGACACCAGCATCATTTGGGCCCACCCATAGTAGGTCCCACTCAACACACTCTCTACGATCATCATCTGCCCCCCAGTGATGTGATGAAACGCCTGGTTGCCCAGGATCCGCAGCACCGCTGCGGCCACTGCCCGGGTCTTTAGTCTCTCTAGGTCTTCGATCGGTATCCGTGTCCCCGCTGACTTGGGGGACCCGTTTAATGCGCTCCAAAAACTCCACCATGTTAGCCCCGCGTGGTAACACCCGGCTACGTATTCCACCATCCCAAGTGGCGGAGACCAGTCAGAAATACACATCCTAGGCTTAATCGGTTCGATCACGCCCCTGCACTACAAAGACCTCATGCTCTGGATCCCAATAACTGATAATCTGGGCCAACAAGGGCTCTCCAGCTCTCATCAAAGGGTTCTCCAAAAACTTCAGAACCCCAAACCTGGCCAATACACGACGGACACCCTGATCTCTCTGGATCTCTGCCCGTAATGTACCCAGGTCTCTCTATCTCTCCATTTCACCCGTATATCTGCCATATATGCACAAAAACATCATCTTTGTCAGCCTACAGATAGGGAAAACTGTAACCAAACACAAAAAACCCAACTCTCAGCCATCAAACAGCACTAAAACCCCCTCATCTTCCAGGTCGCACTTTTTTTCCAAATCCTGGGACAAGTCGCACATTTTGGCTCAAAACCTGCGTCCCAGGTCACGGATTTTGGCCCAAAAAGTGCGACCCAGCCAAAAATATGCAAAGGGGGCTGTTCCTGAGATTCTGGGCCCTAATCTGAACTTTCAATCCATCAAAATGAAAGAGTAAGGTTAGGCCTCTTACCTGCAACTGACGGATCTCGATTCTAACGATCGGTTTGTCCACTACGATCGCCGCAAGAATTAGGGCCCTCTCTGCTCTCTACATTCACCACAGCAACACTAGCAAATGAGTGGATTTGGAGGGAAAACTTCCTTATTAAAAGATAACCCTTGTTTCTTCTTTCGCCTGCTACGACCATACTATAGCTCTGTTTGATGAACCGTCTGCACCGTTGGAAAGCTCGCACTGAGCCCTCAAATGGGTATCTGTTAGTTTTTTGTGATTTGATACTTCACCAGGACACATTTTTTCCAAGATGGGTCACTTCACCTCTCCTTAAAATCGCATTTCTTCACTTACAACACTTGTACTTAGGGCACCACTTTGCCTCCTTACTTGTCTGTGTTCGTGTTGATTTTCGTCGTGAGTTACCATCTTGTACTCATGTTTTCATGGTCCCCCATTGGACCTTTACTATGTGGCAGCACCATCGAGTCGCCCTTGTTTAGAGCATCCAAGTGGAGTCATCATCGCATTCATGGAGTCTATCCCGAGTCCCTTTGTACCCCGCTATAGTCCTCCATCCCTCATTGCTTGGTTTCTCTCTTGTGTCGCACATTATGGCCTTCAGTCCCACTGTCCCTTATCCATGATGATATTGTGTCAGTCGCTGCCATGTCATTCATGCCCTTTATGCTCTAGCAAGGGAAGTCGTCCATTCGCTACTCAGTCCCCTCCATTCCACCATCATCATTGGTAGTAGTCTGTCCGTCGCTCTACTATTTTCTCTCGTGCCTTAGTTGAGGATCTCTCATTGCCTCACCTACGACGGACCTCCTTCTATCGACATCAGCTCCTTCATTCCATAGGACAAGTCTAGAGAGCAGTGTACCTTGGTTCCAGCTTCCACTCTTGTTCGGTGCCTCGGATCAGGCAAAGGGATCTCTCATTTCCCTTTGACTTGATTGTTTCTCCACTTCAGCTCCTTTCAGCATGATCGAGATCCGTATGCTTGATGGTCCAGTGATGTAGCAGTAGCTCTTGGTGATGCCCGGGTGTGTGTGAGATGTCTCAGCCCTCATGAGTGGGTGGCCCTACAGGTAGCCCCCCACATGCTCGGATGACCTCTTCATCGCAGCCTTTGATGCAGCTCCATATATTTGATGATGTCGGCCTTAGCCGCTTGCAGCGCCTCTTTGATTGCATGTATCAGTCAGATTTTATGAGCCCTTCCCCGCTTGTAGGGGGCATTTGGGTTGTATTTGTATCTCATGTACTTAGATATTATTGCATAAGTCCTGGCTGTTATCCCAGGCACAGCATGTATATGGGATCCCTCATTGTATTACTATCTGGCTCATGTTTATGCTAGCTGTACTTTATGGTTCGGTCCCTTGTTTACTGGACACACTATTCTTTTGTACTTTGTCTCGGCGGGCATAGGTATGCCTCCCCCACTGCCTTTAGCACAGGTACCCTCTCATAAAAAGAGACTTGTTGCACCTATAAGTCTCATCTCCTCACGGTCTAGTTCTTCAGCACATTAGTCTACCTCACATTTCTCTCTCTGACTTCCCTTTTATTGTCTGGTGATTGAGTTCTTACAACGTACTTCGGTCATACGATTTTCTCCTAACACTCGCACGCTGGGGGGCAATCTGTTACACCATTTTTTAGTCATCTAACCTACTATCATTAGATGGACCCAAGTACACCATGTAAGACCAATTTTACCCTAAGTAAAATTGCTCTCACTATGTAAAATAACTTAATAAACCACATTTATTAGGTTTTTTATGGTCTAAACAGGAAACCCCAAAAGGAAATATTAAACAAACCTATATTTGTTTGATTTCCCTCATGGAATAATTAATTAAACCATAATTTAATTATTATTCCTAGTCATGTTTAACCCAAAACAAAGAAATTAATTAGATAAACCTTTATTTATCTTATTATTTTCTAGGAATAATTATTTAAATCTTATTTAGATAATATTCCTTGTTAAATATGACCAAAGCCCCCAAAAATAATTAAATAAATCATTTATTTATTTATTATTAACAAATAAAGGGATTTGACCCAAGTCAAATACTTTTTCCCTCCAACAAATATAATAAAATATTCCATAAAAGGTGGATCTAGATTTGGTTAACATTATTTTAATCTTGCACCAAGATCTAGAATGACCCAATATTTTGTTATAAATAGGAGGGTTTTTCCTACCATTCTTCACCTTTTGTTGCCTATTAGATCACTCTGGATCTATACACTTGGTCACATTCTTCATTATTTGTTGTGTGAGCTCCCTTTGAGTTCTATCTTTGTCTAGGTTTTCTACACCAACAAGAGAGAGAGATTCTAGATCTAAAGTGCTGAGGACTTCCAAGAACCCATCTCATTGAGGAGAATTGGATACGCCTTCTTGTTTTCCTCCCAGGTGCCCTTAATACAAAAAATTATTTCAAAAAACATTGTTCTTGTCTTGTCTATTGGATGCATGGAGAAAACTCTTGATTTTACTGCTTAATGTCTTTCTATGTATAGATCTGGTTTTTTGCAGCTCTTGTCTTGATCAACTAACTGCAGATCTGAAGATATTGGCAGCCATATTTGATGTTAGGGCTATTAGTTATGTGTAGCTAAAGTGGTTTTTTATCATACACTTCGACAAAGGATTCATACTAACAACTCCAAAATGGAAGGGATAAAGTCCCCTAATCAAGGGATTAAGTTCCAAAATCCAAGGAATAGGCTCCTTTTATGAAGGAATGAATGTTCATGATAAATGGAGGGAGTAAGACTTCGACTGGATAATGCCTTCTAGAACCTTCCAGCTGGAATAATATCCGACCAGCTGGGCTTCTAAAATTTACTTTCTCGCTCATTTTACCTTTTACGGGGGTCCACACTTTTAATGAACAAAACATGTGGTAGGTACCGCATTTTTTCTTTACAAAAGGTGCAGTACCACAGGCAATGGCTAGGAAAAGTGCGGAGTTAGGTTTTTTATGATTTTTCGGCATACCAATCTGGGCTGGATTAGGGAACTTGGGGTGACTGGGCTCTAAGGGAGCAGCCAGATGGCAAATGAACCAACAGACAGACCAGATCTGCGCAGTGACCAGTCTGTGTGTGTGTCCATGACATTCTCACTGCCAAGCTGTGCAGTGCAGTGCCAGAAGAATATTTTACCCTTTTGTAGAGGCAACAAACACATGCCTTTCTCTTGTCCTGTCAAGGGAAAGGTTCGATATTTGTTCATTTAAATTCATGGTGTGCTTCCCTCATGTGAGTGTGTGGATAATCCATGACACTCTGTTTGACTCTGTGTGCATTTGTGTGTCATCCCCATATCAACCAGTGATATGGACTTCACATATCACCTTCTTGTTCTGGCAGGCTATTTCCCACCTCATCATTATCATTACTGCCTTTCATTTACTCAGTGCCCTCATCACCAAACACACATCCACTCTTTCTTGACCCCATTTGGCTATTTGTGTTCTCATTTTATTTGAGAGGTATCCATAATTAGTTTACATGGTGTTTTCTGCCTTCTCCTTTATGAACCATTGTGACACCTTCTTTCTCTTTTATAATTCTTGTTCCTGTGAGCATGGATGTCTTCGCAGTTCTTTGTGACTCTTTAGCGCCTCTCATCATCGTGTTAGCCAGGCAGCATCATCATTTATTATCATTTTCTTATTTGACATCCTGCCTCTAACCTTCTTGCAAGCCCTCTTTCTTCCATTTGCCATTCTCACTCTTGGGGGTATCATCAGTGGGACATATACATTGTGTTCTTCTGCTCTCGTTATGTGGTATTTTCTGCCCTTCTTCTTTTATCTTCATTGTTGCTGGGAGCTATATAATAAATGTCTGCACTATCATCATTACCACTGTGAGGCTCATTTTTTTTACTGCCTTCTTGGCCATTATGACTGTTGTCATTAATGTCACTGAATCCCTTCTTACTGTTGCTTGCCTCTTTTCTATGATCTTCACTGCTATTATTAGCCTCTTCTTTTTCTTCATTTTCATCCATACTACCTTCTGCCTCTTCATCTTCAACATCATCATTTCCCTTATCATCACTAGGAGCTTCACTATTTTCATTATCATTATGTCTCTTAGTTTCATTGTCATGCTCTTTCCTATGTTCCTCCTCACTGTTGCTTTCCTCATCATTGCTAACATCCTCATTTTCTTTTGCTTCCATGCTTTCTGCACTCCGTTCATCATTTTATTCTTCCATGATGACATCACTGCCTTCTTCCTCTTCATTTTCTTCCTCTTTAATGTCCTCTTCTTCATCATTGCTTGATTTATCATTGCCCTCTCCTTAATTCTCATTTGACTACTCATGATCACTTTCCTCATTGTGTGGTGCATTGGGAGAGGGTGATGAAGGAGGGTTGTCCTGAGGTGAAGGAACATGTGTAGATTGTGAAACATGCTCATCAGGAGATGATGGAGGAGTAAGGACATGAGGATGAGATGATGAGGGCATATTTTGCTGAGGATAGGGTTGTGGGTTTGTGAAGACCTCATGGGCAATGAAAACCTCCCATGGAATACCCTTTTTCTCTAATTGATGCAACACAACCATCTTGATCAGAGAATGGTGAAATATGCTCTACATTTGTTGTGAAGGGTGTCTCTTTTGCACAATATAAGACATCTTGCCAATACTCCTGTAGAGATAGTAGCGAAAATGCAGCATCTTAACCCTAGTGAAGTGCATGAGAAATATTATGTTGTAGGAATAAAGCCTAGAAAACCTTCCCTCACATGTGAATTATTTCATAATGACCCTCATCAGAGGTGCATACCTCTTGAGCAGATGTGAAAAAGGAAATATAGACTTATTGTAGTCATTGTTTCTAGGTTTAAGAAATGGCTCATAGCAACTTAGTTCTAAATTTTTTCTTTTGAACCATTTTTCACCAACATTAGGAATTCCAGTGGCAATATAAATGGCATCTAATGATAGCTCAAAGGTTACCCCTGCAATATTTACCTATTTCTCATGAAGGTTGAGGATAGTGAGCTCAGGGTGACTTTGTACTTGTTGGAATTTTTCACAAAAATGAAAACACCCTACATTTTGGAAACACGTGACAATCATAGGAGAGGAATTAAGCTCCATAGTGTCTTGGGGTTCAAACCTATTAACCTTCCCACATCTATGTTTCTACCTCCTAGGCACTTGGCCTTCTTCACCACTACCAATTCCTCCTTCTCCTCGCATTTTGATTACTTTTGTTTTGAAACAAACCCTAGCTCTACTTATGAAGCTGATATGAGAAGTGATGGAATGATGGTAAGAAGGTAGCTTTTTCAAGTGAGTGAGATGGATGAATGAAAGTGTAAGTGTATGAATATGAGGGAGAGCTAGAACTCAAGGACAAACATCGGCTACTTGCTATAATTATGCTCTTATAGTAACTTGCACTGATGTTAATTTTGAAATGGAGGGTGCAATGTAAGGTCACTTTGTTTTCAGTGTATGGAGCAGAGCCTTTAAGCTTTGATGGAGGACCAACTTCAAATCACTGCAACCACACTACTGTATCCCTGTTTGACTGATATCTCCTTGTTTGCAGGTGATGGAGGTTTAAATAGGGTTTTTAGTATGAATAATAGGGTTTTACCTTAGGTTTTTTCCATTGATTTCTCTAAACATCAAAACATCAAAAAGCACTGGAGGTAAAAGCATGACATACACCTACCAATTTAGAAATTCTTTGGGGACCCTTTGATGGCATCTTGAAGGTATTTTTGATGTTTTTGGGCATTTTCAGGTGTAGGAGGAGCTTCAGGTCCAATGCACATCGCCTGAATGTGTATTCGGGTCAGTTGGGTTTCCCTACCAAAAGCGTAGCATCTACACGACCTGTCGAGCGTGTTGGGTCTGTTGAAAACACAGTGCTAAATGCGCAGTGCAATGTTTTGTTGGGCCTGTCGGGCTTCTTGGGTGAACGCGCAACGCACCTCTAAATGAGTAGTTCATACCTCTAAACGCACGACGCAAAGAAAATTAACACAGGAAATTCCTCCCAATGTGCAGCGCCTGACCCTGAATGCATAACACTGCCCTGAATGCGCAGCACTGGGTAACTTGCCCAAATTTGACTGAAATTTACAATTTTCTCTCTTGGATGCTCTGATGACCTTTGCAAGTGCATAATGAGTTATGTGAAGAACAAAATGATCCTTTATAGCCTAGGAAATTAAATTCAACTTTGATAACCCACTTTCCTAATGTTTTTCATCCCCTTCTTTTTACTAATATCCCTTTGACCCTTTTTCGCTGGTAGGAGATAAAAAACAATGAAATGGCCTTTTCCCTTTTCTCTTTGAATCATAACAAATTCACCTTTGATATTTTTAGAGAGGGCTGCACACAGTGGTATTTTCAAGGCTTTGTTTTTTCATGATAATTTTGAACTTGTCTTTCTTACATTTTCTCACTAACAACCTTGCAGTGTTTGTATGAAGGTTTGCTAAACATGGTGAAATTGACCTCTTTAATCTTGGATGCTTGATATGTCTGCTTTTGACACTTTGGAGACAATCACTCTTTTTCCACTACCATGGGTTTTAAACAATGCCTTTCACCTCCTCAGGCCACTTCTGATTTGAAGGTGCCTGAATTTATAATTTAAAACATGTCCATTGATACTCTTCACCTCCTTGCTCTGCAGATTTTGTTTGAGTTACATGATTATCTGTGCTTTGGCTCGTTTATGTCATTCAACACTCTCACTCAACAGGTGTCATGAAAACCTTGAAGTGACTCTTCCCCTCTGATCTTTGTAAATGTTGAATTCACTTTGACAACCTTAGACATTTACACAGTGGCAGTATCTTCAAAACTTCTTTATATTTACCTTGGAGCTCATACCATGTTTTTCTATCTTTTGACCACTGAGTGTAACTGATAGAAATGAGAGCTTGACCCTCCTTTCACTGACACTCTTTGCATCTTTGTTATTTTGAGGCAGTGAGACACTTTACCTTGGAAAACTTTGGATTTCACTTATAGAATTCCCTTCAAATCTTCCCTTTGTTGTCATCATGGAGGCCTAACATCTTAACTTTACATGTTTTGACTATCTTTCCAAAACCCTAGGTTTTTGGGCTACTTGAAAACAATTATCAGTGTTGTCTTCTAAGTTCTCTATAGCCCTTTCAAGTTCATTCATTTTTTTTTAGTTCACCTCACCTTTTTCCCTTTTTCATTTATAATTTCCAAAAAACCTCTTCCATGTTTGGTTTCCTTGGTGTGCCTCCTTCATGTGGTTTGCTGCATAGGATCCTTGCTTGGCACACTGCTGGCCCAATCAGGCTTAGAAACCCTGATTCTTCTTCAACACAAGCTACTCCCTCTATATTTTCTGTGAATGTCTCCATTGAGGAGCAGGCCTCTTACCTTACCAATTTTCTACTGATAGTCACTTCAACACTACTACAGAAATGTCAAAATGCACAGTTTCCTTTTGCAGAACTTGAACTTCATAAGGTGGTCCTCTTTGGAGATTTTTCAGATCTTTCTTGGACAACTATGTGTTGATCTTGTTTTGCATTTGAACCAACTTTTAGTACAAGAAAAATAGAGATTTAAAACACCAATGAAGACCCTACAACCTATGAAACTCTAATGACCTAGTGGGAGGATACTTTGACTTGGTTTTTGACTGAAACTTGGTTTGGGGTCTTCAAGTGTAAAAAACAGAGTTTTTGACAAATTGATGTATTGAAGATCCAAAATCCAATGTACTTGATTTATATAAAGAGCCTACAAAGATAGTTTTGTGACCATCAATTCTTGAGGAACCTGGTGAACATGGGAAGTAACAGGCTGTTTGGAAATCCTAGATGGAAAGTGGGGGGGTGTGGCAAAAGAAAAATAGAGTGTTGAGGTTATAGGTGGGAAAATAGGATGTAGATGAATGGTATAAGCCCATGAGGGGTCTTTTAGGAGTGGCAGGTTGACCATGGAATGACAAAATAGTGGAATAGTGAAAATTTTGGTTTAAGGATAATGAAGGCAGCGAGATTTCTAAAACTCACAAATTTCGGGAATCTTGTTTTTAGAAATCTAAGACAAACATTTAGTCATCCACAAATAGCAAAAATTACTGATGACTAACAGTGGCTCCACTTGGGGAGGGCAGCTCCTTTTTAGGAGGTGTCAGAACCTTAGATATCAAATATCTAAGTTTTGAATACTAGTGCCTTATCCATTGGGCAGATCCCTTCCTTAATTTGTTGATGTTCTCTTGAAGCTATGAACTTAAGAATCTGAAAGACATGATTGCTTCAACCTCATTTCTACCTACCCATCATACCTTGCTTATCATTTTTTTTCTTATGGGTGCTGTTAATGTCAGTCTAGTCATACTGCCATCAGTGATCAAAATTTCTCTTTTGCATTTGCATATTAGGAGACCCATACCAATAAATTTCACCATTCCCTTAGGTCATGGATTCATTGATGGTAGTGATTTTTCATCAGTTTTCCCTCATGTGAAACTTGTTTATTCTCCTCTCTATGGTCTTTATTCATGAGTCACTTTCACTCTCAAAATCATGTTAGTAGGTCATAGGATGGGTCTCATTAGGTTCTAGGGTCTCACCATGGTCAAATTAATAAGTCAAGTGTCAATAAATATCAGCAAGGTCATGAGGAAGTCAATAAACTCAAAGTCACAACACCTGGAAAGATCAAAGAAATGTTTTATTCAGTTTGATGTAATTTTCACCTCAAAACCATGTTTTGAGGTGGAAACATGATACTGTGCCTTTATTATCATTTATTATGTAATTTTATGTCAGCATATGTAATAAGTCACATTTCAGAAGCTGCCATCTCCACAAAGTCATCACCCTGCCTTCAGAGAAGTTTTCCACAGCATGTTTAGCGTCAAATCATGTTCTAAGTAGATCCAATAGAAAAAGCCCAAAAAGAGATTTCCAACGGTATACTGCACTCTTAAAACTAACTTCTGGATTGAAATTTATGCCTAAGTGAAGTAAAAAGTCCCCTATACCCTTAAAAAATCCCTTTTCCCACCTTTCCCTAAATTTTATTTTATTAAATTTTTATATTTTCTTTAATAAATCCCTTTTTCCCCTTCCAATTTACAAAATCACATTATAAAATCATTTGAATACATATGCGATTTATTTATTAACCACTTCCCCACAACACTATTTTAAACTTTATAATAAACATTTCAAAGTTTATTATTATAAAGTCCCCATTGCCTTAAGTCCTGATAAGCCAAACCACTTCCCCTCCATACCATCCGACTTTATAATAAAGTTAAAGTTTTTTATAAAAATCCCCGCCATTCCCAAACCACTTCCCCTCCATCCTTTGAAACTTTATAATAAAATTCAAAGTTTTATTATAAAACCCCGCCGTTTCCCATCGCAATCGCATATTTCAACAATATATTCTAATTGGCCTATTGCAAAAACTCTGTTGTGATTTTATTGGCCCCGTCTGATGTACATCATGACCGTTGATCAACCCCCTAATCTGACGGCCCATATGCGATCTGACCATCGCAATCGGCAATTTTATAAAACGCTTCATCCGATTTCGCCCCGCTGATGGCTTACTCCTGATTATCCCTCCACCATCGATCTGCCTAACAATCTGATGGCCCACAGCCATCGCGCTCATCGGCATCGGTGTTCTCACATATGTTTCGCTTCCACTCCCCTTTCACCTCCCGATTCCGATTGACCCTGGGCCCACCACATAATGCTTCCGCCCATTTATAATACCAAAGGCCCTTTCCCTTTGTTAAAATCAAAATATGTTTTATTTCATTTTATACAAAGTATTTTCCCCCATCACCTCTCCTCAATCGCATCGGAGGAATTGTGTTTTGTTGTGTGCCCTCCTCCAATCTCCGATGCCGATTGACTTACGGTCCCACCATTTAATATTTTCCACCCATTCATTATAAAAATGCCTTTCCCTTTGTATAAATTAAAATTTCGTTTTATCTCCTTTATACAAATAACTCTCCCCAATCGCATCAGCAAAGTTTCATTGTATAATACATTTGGCCCCGCTCCCAAGCCCGATTCCGATTGCGATTTTCATATCCCAGTCCCACCATAAAATCCCTCCGCCCTTCCAAATAAAAATCCTTCCTCCCTTTGTAAAAGTGAAAAACCATTTTTATGTATCTTCAAAAGGGATTTCTCCACTCCATGATTGTATTACTCTATCAGGCCTCTCCAATCGCATTGGAGGCTTTTGGCCTTGTCTCAAACATATCAGAAACCCCCAATCCCGATTGTGATTACGTCATATATTATATATTTCCCCCCCTCCGATCCTGATTGCGATTACATATGGACCCCACTTCCCTTTGCTCCCTCCATCCAAAATCATTTTTTCCCTTCACTAAGGCATAATTTTATTTTATTTCATTTCAAAAGCTTTTTATTAAAAAAGTCAGTTTTATTCAAACGAATAATGGAAAGCAACAATCATTTGGCCGCAAGCTAAAATAAAATAGAGATTTCTACAGCAGCATAGAAATAGGGATTTGCTCCTCAAATTTCCTATTTTCCATTCAACAGCGTAATTGTGAATCTGCCCAAATAGTCAAATGTAATGTGATTCCTTCTTTAGGGCAGATTGTTGGTTCTCTTTTCTATCTTCAGATTTCAGTTCTTGAGCTGTTAAAACAGCTCCCTTTTTCTTTGGATCTATGTTCCCACATTTCAGCCTATTTAATGTAATTCTAAATCATTTGTAAATCAATCTATAACTTAGAAATAGGGGAATAGCATGGAAAGAACGCTCTGCGCTCCATTGTAACAGTTTTGGACAGGGAATTAATAAGAGATGCAGCTCTAATTTGTGGGATCCATGTTGTATGAAATTTAGCTTTTGTTCTCTCCTTTGTGTTCATATGTAAACTGTTATGTGTGCCATTCATTCATAAACATCTTTGTTTGAATGCTTTCAAGATAGAAAGGTAGAATCCATTTTTATGCTCTGCCTTGGGAAATCATTCATACTCTGTATTTTTCTTCTGTTTGAAAAGGATCCATCTTCATGCCCTTTTCAGCTCCTCACCAGTCTTTCCATTCCATCATTATTTAGCTTAATTGCTAAAATTTCCTGCCTACCTTGCCCCATGAAATACCCTGTATCCTGATTTAATTCCCCAGTTTCAAACTGTCCCATTTTATCCCATACATCCCTGAAAATTTTATTCATTTATTAAACCTTTTTCCCATTAATATACCTAGCCTAAAATCAGTTTATACTTGTGTTTTTTTTAATATATTTTCGTAGAGAGAGCCTTATCCTGAGCTTGTAGGGCTAGCTACAAGGCTGAGTGTGGTTTAGATGTTACCCTGATTTCCTTTTTTCAACCTGAGGTCTGGATCAGGAGCTAACATTTCTGGCAACTCCGCTGGGGATGATATCGATTTGACTATCTTCGAGCTTGTGATTCTCAGCACTCAAAATTGAATGTGTTATTTCTATTTTCAAAGAAGTTCATAGTCAGCCCTGTGTGAATAAGAAGTATTAAAAAACCTTTGGCTAAGGTTAAACCTTGGTTATATAGGAACGCAATGGTTCTTTGGAAAATATATGTTATTAAAGTAAAGAGCTTTATTCATTAGCCAGCGGATTAATATTAGTGGGACCCAACAGTAAATTAACGTGAGGGATTAAAAGCGCTAAACCACAGTTAAAGCACAGTTCATTTACCACCGGTGGGTTTCAAAAACCATACCGCCCATATCGCACTGCTTTTTCCCCAGAGCAAAACTACTTCAAAAAGATGCGATCCAGTGAGATTAAGGCACGTCATCTCCCCAATACTAGCCATATCGCGCAACTTTCATGCGTTAAACCTCTGCCCATATTGAACACTTTAAAATATGTTTGATTGACTAACCATTTTAGATAGACTTGAACCTCAAATAAGAAATTCGAATTTCAGAGGGTAGTAGCCGCAATTCAGAATCAAGCAAAGAGAACAAAGAGTGCATGAGCAAGTAGCGCCACCAAACAGCAAATCAAAACTCCATTACAGTAGAATTATGTCTAGGGAATAGAGATAGATGATGATTATGACCCTGTGATTGAAGCCAATCATTTTTTCACGGCTGATGGTGCCCCTATCTTTCTCACAGAGGAAGAAGAATACACAGCAACTGCAGAAATTCAAAGGGACAAAAATTTCATTTTGGCCAATGACGCAGTATTAGAAGAAGAGTTTGATTATTACCAAAGAGGGTACATGAATTCTTTATTGGCTCAACAAAAGAAGTATTATTTGGGGAACATAGATGTTCCGATCAGTCCCATTCAAAAGAGAAAAGAGCTCCAAATGAAGAACGATTCTCAGAAGAAAGGAAAAGAGTCGGCCGACCCTTCCTCCAGAAAAATGCCTTCAGCGATTAACACAGCAAATGAAAAGAATCAGCAGAGCACAAAAAAATAAAAAACATAGAAGAAATATCCTCCCATTAAAGAGGTAGAAAAAGTCCCTTCCTTTAATTTGGAGAATGAAATTTCTAAGCTGAAAGTGTCTATGCCCTTGACTGAGTTGGTGAAAAATAGTGCTTATAAAATTCAGGTGTCTAGAATCTTACAAATAGACTCTATTTCTGATATGGTAAATTTTGAAGATGACTATCCGGAACTCATCTTTCGTCCAGCCACAGAAGATCAATCTGAAGAAAATGAATTCCCTCCCTTTTACCTCAGTCTTAGATTACATGATTTCATCTTGCATAATGCTATGTTGGACTCCAGAGCCTCACATAATTTGATGCCCAAAGCCATCATGGAGAAATTAGGACTTGATATTACTCGCAAATATCATGATTTGTATTCTTTTGACTTAGGTGGGGTCCATTGTATTGGTCTTATTAAAGACTTGGTAGTGTCTTTAGATCAAATCCCAGCCAAGAATTTTTTGATGGATGTAGTAGTTGCCGATGTCCCACCATGGTTTGGAATGCTTCTATCTAGGTCTTGGGGTGCAAAACATAAGGGAACCATGCAGCTTGACTTCTCTTATGCCACCATTCCCATGTTTGGCTAGTTGAGAAAGCTATATAGGGAGAAGAAAATGAAGTATATGGAGAAGAAAATGAAGTATATGATCACTAGTAAAGAGAAGCCAGTAAATCATCCCATTAATGTTGTCCACACAGATTTAGAGTCTTTTGTCTTATATTCAGATGGTGGTTTAGATGTTACCCTGTTTTTCCCTCTTCAGCCTAGGGTTTCAGATCAGGAGCTAATAGGTGCACTTGGACTGGCAAACCATTTCACATTTTTTTCTTTTGAAAGCAAAAAAAACTATCTACTTGTACCCTTATCACTTCCAAGAGTTCATATTATGTTGATGAACTCTTTTATTCTCTATCTAGTCTATTCATTTGTAAAGATTGAGCTATTTGATAGACTTCATTCTCTAATCTACTGACATGAAATTGAAAACATGATTTAAACCAGGATTAAGAAATCTGATTTACCATGGTCTGTGGCATTGGGACAAGCTGCACACAGACATTATTTTTGTATAAACAAAACTACAAAACATTAGGGTTGTGATTTATCATTTGTTAGGCATCCATATCTTTTCTCTTTGGTTCATATTTGACCATTTAGAACCAGCATATTTTCTTCCTAATCTAACCTACTGACAAGTCAAGCTTAAATGATTTGACAAGTCTTCTTTCACTAACCTAACAGCAGAAATTCAAAACATGTTCAACCATGATTAGGCTAGATGACTGAACAAGACTCTTTTTTTTTAAGAAGTAGTGCCATTTAGGCTTGCACACTTTCAACAATACTCTTTTTTGGGTATGGGGTTGTACCTATTATTTTCTTGCCCTCTTTTTCTTTCTTTCTTTTTTTTTTGCATTTTTGTTTAACTAATCTTTCATCAAGCAATGTTATGTACAATGAATGAAAGCTTCAAACTAGGAACTTTGACAAAAAATAGTGTTTGAGCATCATACCATTGATAGGACCTCCAAATACCTCTACTCCAGCTAGCTCTTGTAAAAAGAAAGCATTGTTACCTCTAACTGAATGAATGATGTAAGGACCTTTCCAAAAAATTTCAAATTTTCCATGCTTTCTTTTGTCTTCTCTCATTGAATCTTGCTTCAGCACTTTGTCTCTTTCAAAGACCTTTCTTAGGTGGAGTAGGTATTATTCATTAGTTTTAAAACATACGATGGTGTCATCAAGGTATATCATAATGAAGTAACTCAAATCAATATCCATGGCCTTTTGAAAAGTGGCTTCCACATTTCTTAACCCAGAAGGCATTTGGTCATACATGTAAGTAAACCAAGGTGTTGTGAGAGTGGTATTGTGTTGATCAATTGGAAGTATTATCACCTGATTGTAACCTGAAACACTACAAAGCAATGACTTCTTGTTAGAATCTACTACCCTTTTCATTGTATGATTTGTCTTTGTAAAAGGGTATTTGTCCTTTAGGGAGGTTTTATCTAGGTTTATAAAGTCTATGCATAGCCTATACCCCTGTGTTTTCTTTCTTACTGACACAATCTGCTCAAAATGTTTCTGATTTTCCTTGAGAGGAATCCTATTTTGAATAATGTTTGTGTCATAATTCTTTAAGCTCTCATCACCATATGCAAAAGCATATTTAAACTCTTTGCACAACTCTATGTATTTCTATTTTATGTGAGGTGGAAAAGTTTTGGATAGCTTGATCATTTTAGGTTTTTCTAGGCTGCATACTTTGCATTCCTATATATCGGCCTTGGTAGGTTCCACTTTGGGCTCTCTAGAAACATCATTGAAGTACAAAATCTCTTCCGAATGGACAAAACCTCTTGGTGATGATTTATCTTTGTTTTTAAATACCTTAAGGTCCTTTTGATCTGGGTCCCCAAAAAACTCTGCCTCATGAAGGTGTTCTAGCATATTTACATCAGCAGAAGGAAAAGGTTATGTATTTGGTGTTTGTTCTTCATTTGGGAAATCTTGTTCAAGCTCTAAGCTTGGTTTTGGTATTGCAATTTCATTCTAAAATTGTGGAAAATCAAGTTCATCTTTGCCATTATGTTGTTGTTCAGGGCTGCTAGAGTTTTGGCTGTTAGTTTCTTCATTCAGTGTTTGGTTTGACTATTGTGGGAGGTCTATATCTTTTTCCTTTTCATTTATTTATTCATTAATTTCATTTTCATTATACAAGATAATTGAGTCAAGGTCTGAATGGATGGAATAAAGAGGTGTGTTGTTTGGCATGTCTAGGCTGCTAACCATATATTTCATGTGTGATTCCCGATACAATCTCTGTGTTTGGTTAAAAACAAGGATGGTAGCATATGACATGTCTAGTTGGAGATTCCCTTGAAGTTTGGCTCCCCATGATCTAGAGAGAAGCATGCCATACTTCGGGGGAATTTCGGAAACCACTATGTGCATGACTAAGCTCTTGGTAGGGATTTGTGCCAGATTGACACACAGATCCTTGATTAGACCCAAAAATTTGATTCTACTCGAATCGAAAGAGTACAAGTCTTTTTAAGGTTTGGTTATTTCAATACCTAATCTCTCCATTACCACCCTGGGCATGAGATTGTGTGAGGCACCAGAGTCAAGCATAGCATTGTGAAAGAGTTTTTCATGAATTTTTAAGCTAACATATAAAGGAGGGACAACTCCTTCTTGATATTTTCCCTCTACCTCAGGTCCAAACAGCAGCTCTAGTTTGTCATCAGTTAGGTTCAGAGTGTTAGTGTCATTTCCTATGTTCAAAACTTTCAGAACTTGGGACCTATATACATCTTGGGTTACCAGTTCAGTAAAAGGTATGGCTATTTTGATTTTGACAAATTCTCCCTCAAAACTGAAAGGTGATAGTGTTTTTGACATATTTACATATGTATTTTCACATATACTCTTTTTAGCAATTTTGGTTTGCTGAGTTTTATTAGGACTGTCATTTTGAGCAGATTTTCCAGGGCCACTAGTGGAGGTACTAGGGCAGCTTGGGTCACCATTTTGTTAACTAGTTTTGTCTTTCTTTTGATCAGGTTTCTTAGTCATTATGGTGGTGTTTTCTATTGTTTTATTAGGAGTGTTTTCAAGGGTCTTCCTAACAACGGTGTATAATTTGTTTTTCTTGGAGACATCTTGGTTATTTTTTCTCATAAGGTCATATTTCCTATGGACCTCCATTATGGCATTCTCAAATCCTAATTTGTAGTCTTTAGAATCCTCATAGTTTTTTTCATTTTTATTTGAGGAGAAGAAACCTTGTTCTTCTTCAATGAGAAAAACATCACCCTCATTATCAGAGTCTATCAAGTTTACATGGTTTTCTTCCGGTTGTTCAATCTCTCTTTCCTCTTCATCTACATAGTTGTCTTGAAAAGGAGGCTTGATTTGTTGGTGATTTTCTCTTTGTCTGTTTTGGGGAGGATATCTTCTAAATTTTTGGTTCCTATTATTGTTTTGGGGATTTTCTTGGTTTTCCTTAGGAGGTGTTCTTTCACTGAAGTTGATCCTTTCCATCATTCTTTCCATTACCATCACTAAATTGTCAATTTTGGCATCAGATGAGGAGGTTGATGCCATAGTTTCATTTTTGTATGTAACTCTCTTTTCTGACTTCATCCTAGCCCCTTTTCAATCAGGTTGGCCTCTACACTCACAACTCCCCTTTGCATGTCTTCCAAAGTTAGGGGATCTCTCTCTCTCAATTGATAGGCCATGTCTGGATCAAAACCTTCTAGAAATTTTGCTAAGGCTAAGGCTTGTGGGGGTTTCATGTTCGGTGGGAGGGAATTGTAAACACTATTGAACCTAGTGAAATAGTCTTGGACACTTTCCCTGACATTTCTCTTAAGGTTTTTATACTCTATGAGGATTTGGAGAGGGTTTTTTTAATCTCCCACTTGTTTATGAATGTCTAGTAAAGGGAAGGGAGATCATGTATGCTGTTAGGAGTCAAGCTTTTGAACCACTTCTTGGCTTCTCCTCCTAATCTTTGAGCAAGCATCCTCATTTTAATGGTCTCCTCTTATATCTCTTGATAGTCAAAGACATCATTCATCCTATCTACATGTTGTTGGGAAGTGGTAGATGTAGCTTCGATAAAGTGAGGTATTTTGGATTGGTATTCTGGATGCATGGGCACTAAAGGTTGCAGTAAAAATAATGGGGCAAACCATGTTGCCAGGATGGGAGGTAATGGAATCCAAGGAGGATTTACAAGGGGAGGGTTTGTGAGAGGAGGTGGAGGATGAAATGGAGTTGTTTGCACAGTGGATGTGTGAATGGGTGTGGCTGATGTACTTGGACCAGAAAAATGATGTTGACCAGACTTGGAATGAAAAGAGCCAAAGTGATGGAGGAGTGGAAGGAGAGGCTTCTCTATTAGGACTCTGCTGCAAATCTATGGGCTCAAGGTCAGTCTGGAAAATCCCACTTTTTGACTTAGTTCTGAAAAGGTTTCTTGTATGGTGTAAGTCAAACTGGGGATCTTGCAAGGCTATGAGATGTTTAGGGACAAAAATTGCTCTATGAATGGTCTTAACAATAGTTGAATCTTCAGTTCTAGAATTTTTACACAAAATGTTTTCTGGGTCATCAACTATGGTCAGAAGGTTAGGGTCAAGGTGAGATCTGGTGTTAATCCTTTGCGAAGCCAGATTTTAAACTCAATAATGTAGAGAGGCTAAAAATTTATGATTTTTTTCGAAATTCAGACCTGTCTTAATGTTTGCTAAACTCACACAGTGTGTGACTAGGCCTCTAAACTGCTTCGGGCTAATTTGACACAATCCTAGGGAATTCTATGAGAACTAGTGAAGTTAGTAGGCCTACTGGAGGCTAGTGGAGTCGCCAGGTGGATGTTTTTTTACTATTTTAATGATAAGTATTTGTGGTCCACCACCAACAATTGAAAAAAACCAATCTAGAGATGTTTTGGGGTTTTTTGAGTTCCTTTATGTAGCCCTGAGGTTTTAATGAGTGTCCTCCAGTTGAGTCATCATTTTGCTAGGATGGTGAAACAATTAAATTCTATTCTCGACTAACACTTGAGTTTTATAAGTTTGATATGGATTTGAGAGTTCCTAAGGGATACTTAGGATGTCACTAACTCAAAATTCCCACCATGATCGCCATTATGTTAGGGTGATGAGATGGAAATGAATCATTGGATACTATTTGACAAGGGTTTCTGAAGTCCTAAGGAATACTTAGATTGCCACTAACTCAGAAGGTCCCACCGTGATCACCAATATGTTAGGCTCCCTTAATTTGTTAGATTGGTGAGAACAAATGAACAGGGGTAACATCAGACCAGTCTTTGGAGTCCTAGGACCTAGCCTTCCTGGATTCAGAGAGGGCTCTCTCTATTTTGTGTAAAGGATGTGAACTTGTTTGCTTTTAGGGTTTTATTTTAGGCTAGTTGTTAAGTTTAGGGTTTTTTTGTTTGTCTGGGTTGGGGAGGTGGTCAAGTAGAATAGATGGAGTTAGATATCTTCAAGTCATTGGGCTATGGAGTCTACAAAAGTTCATGGAAATTTCAAAAATGGATCACGGTGCATCATAGGGAAAATCTAACATGGTTAAATGGATCTTCAAGGTTTGTGTGAGATGAAATGAACATTAAGTTTGTGAACATAGTAGGTTCAAAAGGGCAGTTAAGAATCCTTGAACAAATAATTTTAAACAAGAAGGGTCTTTAAAACTACTCAGCATAAAGAAGTAATCATAAGACAAGGCAAACCAATAAATTTTTGACTAAACTCAAGAAAATAAGCATTTAAGACAAACAATCCAGTGAACTATAGAAGGTAAGAAACTGGTATAACTTCTAGTGATTTCACCTTCAAGATTAGAAAACATTTAAGATAGAAATATAACATAAATCTAAGAAGAGGTAACTCCTAAACATTATTGATCAGAGCTATAAATACCTCCAAGGCAACCTTTCAAGAATGGACAAAGGGCATGATCAAAACATAAACCGCTTTGGCTAAACCTAATCAGTGATACTTCAAAGAAAGATCTTAAGAACAATGTTCAAGTAACATTAAACAAGTAGGGCTAACCATAAAAAATCTTTGATATCTATTGTATTGAATCATTCATAAGGTAGACAAGCATAAGTGGGTCTAGAGAGAAACAAAGAATTCTTTAAACTGACCTAGCAAAGGAAAACATAGAGGTAATAGGGACAAACAGAGCTAAGGTGTCTCTGAACAACATTTCTTAGCCTAAAAATTTTGTCCTACTGCAACATAGAAAGATGAAACATAATGATAACAGAATAAAAATATGAACTAAATAGGAACAAATCACCATTAAATATGCTCAGGGGTCCTACAAGAAAACCCTCTCCAATGTTAGGCAAGCCAAGCCATTCACAAAAATCAGAGCCAATTTGTCTTCAATCTCCAAGTCTATGTATTACTCTCAATAAATGTATAACCAACAACCAACTAGTACAATGAGGCCTCAATGCTATATTTAAAAAGAAAGGAGGGAAAAAACCCTATTAGGTCTTCAAAAGCCCATTAGTTAATCATAAATGTCACTTTTTTCCTTTGAGACCTTGCAAGTCCCAAGACACAAAATATCTAATGCAAATATCTTCTCGACCATTTTTGGCAAAAAAATTGACATTTAGGCTCCCAAAAACTTCCAAAATATTTCTTGGCGTACTTTGTTGACTTTTTTTTTGCCATGGTGCAGCACTGAGACTTAAGGATGCATTTCCAGGCCAAGGGTACAATGCCTGCACAGGAAAAATGGGTCACCTTGCTGCCAAGTTTTTAAGGTCTTCCCGATGTCGGAATGGGATCTCGTGATGGCTCGTTGGAAATATTGTTGAGTCTAATTTCCAAAACTTCCCTTAGTTTTCTGATTGGTCTCCATTAACCTGTTCAAAAATAAAATCTCCCAAGGCTGCTGAAGGCGCAACACCAACCCTGAAAACATGGTAGAAAGGTGAAAATTGGCATGTTTTTGGGCCTTTTGAGGGACCAAAACTGCTCCAAATTCTCTGAAATTTGGTGTGCATGATTTCCTTGGGCTGATGAATACAAAAATGTAAACTTTACCTCAATTGGATTCCTGTAGGAAAATCGTAGCACCAAGGGTGTTGCGCTTTTGGCCCTTAGAATCAGGCAAAACCAAAAAGTTCCAAAAAGTTCCCAAAGTTTGCAAGTACCTTCCTCATGGGGTCTGGTATGCTTGTATGGAATCATTAGCAAGGATTTCAAGGTTTTCTTGATCCTTTCCCCCCTTGAATGCTTGAATTTCGACAAGGGATCCTTTGAGCTTGGCCCTTGTAATTTGATTTCTAAATGTATTGTGCTTGACCATCTTTTTCTATAGGCCAAGGTCTCTTTTTATCTTCTTTAGATGCTTGTTTTCATCCTTATAATACTTAATAATATATTTTTCCATGCTAAACCTTATTTGTATATCTTTGATCTGAGCATCCTTGCTTTGGAGCAAGATTCTTGTAACCCTCTTCTCATCTTCATTTTCATTGTCCATGTCAATGAATTGGCACTCTTGTTTTGTTTTATTCTAGACTTTGTTATTTCCAACAATTACCTTCTCCTTGCCTTCGTCAAGCTTCTTTGTTGATGTAGAAGGCATGGCCTCTTTCCTTTTAGAGGCAGCAAACACATGCCTTCTTCCTCTTTGATATTCAAAGGATAAGGTTCAGTATTGACCATTTCAGTGTCCTCAGTCTTGCTTCTATCATTATGGTCATATTTGTGTGGCTCACTGACATCTTGGCTCACTTCTTCATTTGTATCATCATCCCTTTCTCCTTCACTGATATTAGCTTCACTATATTCTTTGTTCTGTGAGCTATTGCCCACCTCATCATTATCAGTACCTTGGTTGCTTTCTTCATCATTTATCTCATCTTCATTGACATCTACCTCCATGTCTTCTTGACCTCTTTCTTCAATTTGTGTTCTCACTGTTAGAGGTGTCATCATTGGTTTTTGCACTGTTTTCTTCTATTTCTTCACTAGTTTTTGCTTCTTCCTTTTGCTTCTCATTACTACTAGGAGCTTCGATGTCTTCTTGGTTCTGTGAGCTATTTCCCACCTCATCATTTTCATTACCTTGGCTGCTTTCTTCATCATTTACCTCATCTTCATTGATATCTACCTCCATGTCTTCTGGACCTCTTTCTTCATTTCTGTTCTCACTGTTAGAGGTGTCATCATTGGTTTCTACACTGTTTTCTTCTGTCTCTTCAATGTTTTCTGCTTCTTCCTTTTGCTCCTCATTACTGCTAGGAGCTTCATTGTCTTTGGAACTTCTCTCCACACTATCATCATTACCACTATGAGGCTCATTGTTTTTAATGTCTTCTTGGCCATTATGACTGTTGTCATTAATGTCACTGACTCCCTTCTTATTGTTGCTTGCCTCTTTGTTGTGATATTCACTACTATTATCAGCCTCTTCTTTTTCTTCATTTGCATCCATACCGCCTTCTACCTCTTCATCTTCAACATCATCATTTCCCTTATCATCACTAGCAGCCTCACTATTTTCACTATCATTATGGCTCTTAGTTTCACTTTCATGCTCTTTGTTGTGTTCCTCCTCATTGCTTCTTTCCTCATCATTGATAACATCCACATTTTCTTCTATTTCCATGCTTTTTTCACTCCCTTCATCATTTGATTCTTCCATGCTGACATCACTACCCTCTACCCCTTCATTTTCTTCCTCTTTACTGTCCTCTTTTTCATCATTGCCTGATTTATCATTGCCCTCTCCTTCATTCTCATTTGACTGCTCATGATCACTTCCCTCATTGTCTGTTGCACTGGGAGAGGGCAATGAAGGAGGGTTGTCTTGAGGTGAAGGGACATGTGTATATGGTGAAACATGCTCATCAGGAGATGATGGAGGAATAAGGATAGGAGGATGAGATGATGAGGGTATATTTTGCTAAGGATGGGTTTGTGGGTTTGTGAAGACCTCATGGGCAATGAAAAGCTCCCATGGAATACCCTTTTTCTCTAATTGATGCAACACAACCATCTTGATGAGAGAATGGTGAAAGAGGATCAACATTTGTTGTGAAGGGTGTCTCTTTTGCACAATATAAGACATATTTTCAATACTCCTGTAGAGATAGTAGGGAAAATGCAACATCTTAACCCTATGGAACTGCATGAGAAATCTTATGTGGTAGGAATAAAGCCTAGAAAACCTTCCCTCACATGTGAAGTATTTCATAATGACCCTCATCAGAGGTGCATACCTCTCGAAAAGATGTGAAAAAGGAAATATAGACTTATTGTATTCTTTGTATTTGGGTTTAAGAAATGGCTCATAGCAGCTTACGTCTAAATTTTATCTCTTGAACCATTTTTCACCAACAATAGAAATTCCATTGGCAATAGAAATGGCATCTAATGACAGCTCAAATTTTACACCTGCAAGATTTACCTGTTTCTCATGTAGGTTAAGGATAAATAACCTAGTGAGCTCAGGGAGACCTTTTACTTGTTGGAATTTTTCACAAAAATGAAAACACCCTACATTTTGGAAACACGTGACAATCATAGGAGAGGCATTACGCTCCATAGTGTCTTGGGTTTCAAACATATTAACCTTCCCACATCTATATTTCTACTTCCTAGGCACTTGGCCTTCTTCACCACTACCATTTCTTCCTTCTCTTGACATTTTGATTACTGACGTTTTGAAACAAACCCTAGCTCTGCTTGTGAAGCTTCTATGAGAAGTGATTGAATGATGGTAAGAAGGAAACTTTTTCAAGTGAGTGAGAGGGATGAATGAAGGTGTAAGTGTATGACTATGAGGGAGAGCTAGAACTCAAGGACAAACATCATCTACTTGTTATAATTCTGCTTTGACAGTAGCTTGCACTGATGTTAATTTTGAAATGGAGGGGGCAATGTAAGGTCACTTTGTTTTCAGTGTATGGATCAGAGCCTTTAAGCTTTGATGGAGGACCAACTTCAATGACTACGGCCACACTATTGTATCCTTATTTGACCGATATCTCCTTGTTTAGAGGTGATGGAGGTTTAAACAGGGTTTTTAGTATGAATATTAGGGTTTTAACTTAGGGTTTTTCCAATTTATCTTAACATCAAAACATCAAAAATCTCTGGAGTGAAAATCATGACATCCACTTACCAATTTAGAAATGCATTGGTCCCTTTGATGGTAGCTTGAAGGTATTTTTGATGTTTTTGGGCGTTTGTAGGTGCAAGAGGAGCTTCAGGTCCAACGCGCAGCACCTGAATGCGTATTCAGGCATGTCGGGTTTCCCTGCCGAAAGCACATCGTCTGCACAGCATGTTGAGCCTATCGGGTCTGCTGAAAAAAGGCGCTAAACACACAGCGTAGTGGGTTGTCGAGCCTGGTTCACCCAGGCATAGCACGTGCCTCTAAAAATGCAGTGCAGAGCAAATTAACACAAGAAATTCCTCCCAACGCACAGCACCTAACTCTGAATGCGTAGCGTTGCCCTGAACGTGTAACGCCTAACCCTGAATGCATAGCGCTACCCTGAATGCGCAACACCGGGTAACTTGCCGGAATTTGACTGAAATTCACAATTTTCTCTCTTGGATTCTCTGATGACCTTTTCAAGTGCACAATGAGTTATGTGAAGAACAAAATGATCCTTTATAGCCGAGGAAATTAAATTTAACTTTGATAACCTACTTTCCTAATGTTTTTCATCCCCTTCTTTTTTTTGATATCCCTTTGACCCTTTTTTTCTTGTAGGAGATAAAAAACATTGAAATGGCCTTTTCCCTTTTCTCTTTGAATCATGAGAAATTCACCTTTGATATTTTTAGAGAGGGCTGCACACAGTTGTATTTTCAAGGCTATGTCTTTTCAAGATAATTTTGAACATGTCTTTCTTACATTTTCTCAGTAACAACCTTACAGTGTTTGTATGCAGGTTTGCTAAACATGGTGAACTTGACCTCTTTAATCTTGGAGGCTTGATATGTCTACTTTTGACACCTTTGAGACAATCACTCTTTTCCCACTACCATGGGTTTTAAACAATGCCTTTCACCTCCTCAGGCCACTTCTGATTTGCAGGTGCCTGAATTTATAATTTAAAACTTGTCCATTGATACTCTTCACCTCCTTGTTCTGCAGATTTTGTTTGAGTTACATGATTAAATGTGCTTTGGCTCATTTATGTCATTCAACACTCTCACTCAACAGGTGTCATGAAAACCTTGAAGTGACTCTTCCCCTATGATCTTTGAAAATGTTGAATTCACTTTGACAACCTTAGACATTTACACAGTGGCAGTATCTTCAAAAATTCTTTATATTTACGTTGGAGCTCATACCATGTTTTTCTATCTTTTGACCACCGAGTGTAAATGACTGAAATGAGAGCTTGACCCTCCTTTCACTGAAACTCTCTGCATATTTGTTCTTTTGAGGTAGTGAGACACTTTACCTTGGAAAACTCTAGATGTCACTTATAGCAGTCCCTTCAGATCTTCCTTCTACTGTCATCATGGAGGCCTAACATCTTCACTTTACCTCTTTTGACTATCTTTCCAAAACTCTATGTTTTTGTGTTGCTTGAGAACATTATCAGTGTTGTATTCTAAGTTCTCTATATCCCTTTCAAGTTCATTCATTTCTGTTCAATTCACCTCACCTTTTTCCCTTTTTCATTTATAATTTCTAAAAAACTTCTTCCATGTTTGGTTTCCTTGGTGTGCCTCCTTCATGTGATTTACTGCATAGGATCCTTGCTTGGCACACTGCTGGCCCAATCAGGCTTATAAACCCTCATTATTCTTGAACACAAACTACTCCCTCTATCTTTTTTGTGAATGTCTCCATTGAGGATAAGGCCTCTTACCTTACAAATTTTCTGCTGATAATCAATTTAACACTGCTGCAGAAATGTCAAAATGCATAGTTTCCTTTCACAGAACTTGAACTTGATAAGGTGGTCTTCTTTGGAGATTTTTCAAACCTTTCCTAGACAACTATGTGTTGATCTAGTTTAGTGTTTGAACCAATGTCTAGCACAGTAAAAACATAGCTTTAAAACACCAATGAAGACCCTACAACCTATGAAACCCTAATGACCTAGTGGGAGGATCCTTTGACTTGGTTTTTTACTGAAACTTGGTTTGGGGTCTTCAAGTGTAACAAATAGAGTTTTTGACAAATTGATGTATTGAAGATCCAAAATCCAATATACTTGATTTATCTAAAGAGTCTACAGAGATAGTTTTGTGACCATCAATGCTTGAGGAACCTGGTGAACATGGGAAGTAACAAGCTGTTTGGTAATCCTAGATGGAAAGTGGGGGGTGTGGCAAAAGCAAAAATAAAATCATGCAAAGACATAGTCGTTCAGTTGAATTGAACAACAGGTGTTCAATTTGATTGAACAATTGTTATTCAATTGTATTGAATAGTAGCCATTCAAAGGTTTGAACACCAAAAATAAACACACAAAAACAAGGTTGTTGAATGGAATTAAACAACAATTGTTCAATTTGATTGAACATCAGTTGTTCAATTGGATTGAGTAGCAGTCGTTCAATGGTTTTAACAACAAAATTAACACACAAAAACACAGTCGTTCAATTGAATTGAATAGCAGCTATTCAATTTGATTGAACAACAATAGTTTAATTCGATTGAATAACAATTGTTCAATTGGATTGAAAATCAGTCGTTTAATGGTTTGATCAAAAAAATAAACACACAAAAACACAGTCATTCAATTGAATTCAATGGCGTTCTATTTAACAACTGTTGTTTAATTGGATTGAAAAACAGCCATTCAAAGGTTTGAACAGCAAAATAAACACACAAAAACATAGTCGTTCAATTGAATTGAACAACAGTTGTTTAATTGGATTAAACAGAATTTTTTCAATTGGATTGAACAACATCCCTTCAAAGGTTTGAACAAAAAACAAAAAAGAAAGGATAAGAGAAAAAGAATGCAACTGTGAGCATAAATAAGTTATGGAATTTACAACAATAAAAAGAACTATAAATTGCAGGAGACATATATGCAATATTTACAAGAGGAAATAGCATATTTTCATGAACTTAAATCTACAGGGCTATCACCCCCTGCAGCTAAAATTTGGATGGTGGGATCATCACGTACCTGCTGGCAAAAAGACTCTTTTGTAAGAATTTTATGATATAGGCACACCTAGTGTCCATTGACTGGGAAGGTGGATCCAGACCCATCTATGGTTGTCAAGGTGATGGTACCATTGTCGTGTACTTCCTGAATTTCGTATGGACCGAGCCACCTTGTTTGTAATTACCCGGGAAGTATTAGAATATGGAGTCGTAGAGAAGTGCCCAATCTCCTTTCTGAAATGTCTTCTTTAAGATGATGTTTTCATGCCACTTAGCTCGTTGTTGTTTAATAATTGCAGTGATCTGCAACGATAGTAGCCGTGTTTCATCCAATTCATTTATTTGTTGGAGTCTTCTAATCTGGGCCTCCATCAAATCCATCCCTACTTCTGGGGCTGTTCTTAGAGTATTTTTTCAAATTCAATAGGAAAAATTGGTTCCCTTCCAAATACAAAATGGTATGGCGAATATCTAGTGGTGTTTCGCCATGTTGTGTGGTAAGCCCACAAGGCCTCTGGTAGTCAGTAGCCCAATCCTGGCGATGTGTTGAGACTATTTTAGTGAGAATTTACTCAAGGACTTTGTTGGTGATTTCAACCTGTTTGTTCACCTACGGGTGGTAGGGGGAGGTGACTCTATGGGTGATATGGTGGTTCTTAATAGTGGTCGTAATTTTATTCCCCACAAACTATGCCCCTCCATCAATTATCACTTCTTGGGGTAAGCCATATCGCACAAATATCTCAAAAATAAAATTGATCATATATTCTTTTGTAGCTCTTGATAGGGCCACTGTTTCTACCCACTTTTTCACATAATGGTGGCAACCAGTATGTAGGTCTTCTGATTTGATGGTGGGTTGAACAGTCCCAAGAAGTCCAATGCCCATTGTTCGAAAGGTTCCACTACTAACTGCGGCTGTAATGGAATTTCGTCATATTGGCCAGGGCGGCCCATTCTTTGGTAACTATCGCAGGCTTGGACATATTTATTGGAATCTTTAAAAATTGTAGGCCAATAATAACCCATTTGCAATACTTTGTGCCCCGTCTTGCAATCTGCAAAATGGCCACCATATGGATCATCATGACAAGCCCTTAGGATGTCATAAATCTCATCTTCTCAGATGAATCTCTGTATATGCATATCAGCTCCTGTATGAAAAATATATCCACTGATCCAGGAGAATCTAGCATTGCGCTGAACAATCATCTTCCGTTCCTTTGATGTCAAGTGTCTTGGCAGCTTTCCTACTGCCAGAGAATTTGCTACATCTACGTACCATGGCGTTTTTACTGCTACAGTGAACAAATTCTCATCAGGGAACTGATCATCCACTGCTAGTGGGTCATTTGAATTTGGAACTCTAGACAGGAAATATGCAACTACGTTCTCCTTCCCTATGCAGTCTTTGATAGTTATGTCAAACTCTTGTAAAAGCAACAACCAATGAGTCACTCTCCATTTGTAATAGGTTTATTGGATAAATATATAATGGTGGAGTGATCGGGATATAGGAATACTTGATAGCCAGTTATATAATGTCTAGATTTATTAATATCATAAATGACATCCAAGAACTTATTTTCAGTCACTGTATAGTTTAATTCAGCAGGAGTGATATTCTTGTTGATACAATAAATATCATAGGGCTTTTTATCTTCTTCTTGATCAATAACTTCCCTTATCATTGTGTCGGATGCATATGAGGAAATGTGAAAGGGTAGCTCCCAGTTGGGGCTGTATAAGATTGGTGCAGTCGAGACCAATTTCTTTAAATCTGAAAAAGTAGTGTCACATTTATCAGACCAATGGAATTCAACATTTCCAGTTAACACATAAAAGGGCATAAAAATTTGTGATAAATTATTTATAAACCTATGGTAGTACCCTGCATACCCAAGGAAACTACGTACCTATGTCTGAGTACAAGGTGTGGCTAATAAAAGGATTACTTTTATCTTTGTCGGATCTACCTGTATTCTAGCTGTAGAGATGTAGTGCCCTAGGATTACTCCTTCGGTCATCATCATGTGACATTTCTCGTTGCTCAAAAATAATCTGGTGGCAATACATTGTTACAATACTTTTTCTAGAGTTTCCAATGCTTAATCAAAATCATCTCCATATGGGGTAAAGTCATCCATGTAAATTTTGATTCCTTCATTTATTAAATCAGAAAAAATGTTGAGTATGGATCTTTGAAATGTTGCAGGGGAATTGCATAACCCGAATGGTAATACCCTGTAGGAAAATGTACCCCATCGGCAGGTAAAGGTCGTTTTATCCCGGTCTTCAAGGGATATCTAGATTTGATTGTAACCACTGAAACCATCAAGGAAAGAGAAGAATCACTTCCCTACTAATTTATCAAGGACCTAATCAATGAAAGGGAGGGGGAATTGGTATTTTTTTGTTACTTTATTCAGTTCTCTTTAATCCACATAGATTTTCCACTTCCCATTTTTCTTAGGAACGACTACTAAAGGAGAGACCCATTTTTCGTTTGAAATAATATAAATGAAGTTTAAATCTAGAAGCTTTTGCAACTCATCCTTTACAATTTCTTTCAGATGCGGGTTTAACCTCTGCCAAGGCTGTCGAATAGGCCAAGCATCCTTGTCAGTATAAATGTGAGTTGTGCATAGCTGGGGATCTATACCCTTCATGCCTGGGTAGTCTTAAGCAAATTCTCCCTTATATTTTTGTAAAACCTTAATGATCTTTTGATGTTGGTTATTATCCAGACTACCATTGATATTTAAAACTTTTCCTGGCTCAATTTCAATTGGTATGTTGTTGCGAATAGCAGTCGTGGGTATGTTTTGATTATCAATTTATGCCAAGGGTTCTTCCTATGCTTCATCATCAAGAACTGCCTTTAAAATTTGGCATTTTAAGTTTTCAGAAGTAGATGGTTGATTCATGAAGTTATTGATTACATCATCTTAAGTTTGATCTTTGAATTCAAGTGCTTCAACTATTTTCATTGGTGAACGGATGTTTTGTTCCCAGTATGTATGTGGTTGTTTGTGAATATTTACAGTGGGAAGACTTGGTTTGGTAGGTGGGTATATGAAAATATTTTTTATGGCATCACCTCTATTAATGGTCATGCTGCCTTCTCGGCATCCTACGTAAGCGTCTTATGTTGCTAACCAAGGTCATCCCAGTAACAGGGGGTGTCCATCTAACCTATGTTTTGGGTTAATAACTAAAAATTCTGCTGGATACTCCCATGAGTCCATAGAAACCAGGATGTCCTGTAATATTCCTTCTAGTTTGATAACATATTTTTCAGCAAGTTCCAGCAAGGTATATGTGGGTTCTAACATTGTTATGCCTAACTTCTCGCAGGTTTCTGTGGTTAAGATGTTGATGGTCGCCCCTAAATCAACCAATTTGTTCGAAAAGGAGTGGCCAGATATTTGTATAGTAACTATGGGGTTCCCTGGATCCTCGTGTTTTACTATTGTTTCTTTACCCAAGAGTAAGGCTGACAGTGCTCCCACCAAATGAACAGTTGGTATGGTTTTTTCTTTCCTAAACTATTTTTTTCTGCGCAGCTCTTTAATTATCTTGGCATCGATATGAATATCTTTTATAGCCTGCAGAAGAGGAATTTTAATGCAAAGGTTTTTTAATTCCCCTAGGAGATCAAAATCTGAAGACACCAATGGTTTAGGAAATGTTAATATTTCAGGGAATGGAGGGGAGGACATAATAAGGTTTTCAGTGTCTTTTTGGTCAACTGTGTCCCTCCCCTGCTTTACCTCTATTTATGTTATAGTTGATTGTTTAGGTGTTGTCAGAATTTCAGACTCAAGTTGTGGCAGGGTTTTATCTTCTTTAGGTGAAATCACACGTCCTGATCTCAGCCTAAGTTCATTGTAGTGCTTCTGTTCAGTTTCGGGGTTTGAGTTTACGACAATCAGGATTACCTGAACTTGTCTATTATTGGGATTAGGATTGGGCTGAGCTGGCAATTGACGACGCATGATAGGCTGAGGATTGTGTTGGACTGGGTATGGAGCTGGTAATGTAGGTTGATTCTGAGGTCCTATCCCCATCAGTATATTGTTCATTCCCAGGATTCGTTTCTAGTTTTGAGACCAATTTGTGTTATGAGAGGTGGAGGCAAGCCACTGGGAGTGATATGGATTATTTTGGTAGTAACGACGAGAACACGGAAAACTTGACCAATTGTTACCTCAAGAGGGTATTGTTGGCCAAGGAGGCATGGAAAATGATTGGAATGATGTTGTGAAACCCTACTCCAAAAATAGAAGAAAAGAGATATCAACGCCTTAGAAATAAGCCACTTCGAGGGGGCAACCTCCAATACATTACATGAATGGAAAATTCTTGGATGATACAACTTACAAAACCTCCTTTCTATATATAGGAATCCATGGGGCCAAAATGTAATCCTAGCCGACCTAACAAGAATAATTTAAGGGCACAATAATAACAATATGGGCATTACAGGGGTACAATAATAACAATAAGGGGGTTACACTAACAAAAATAAGGGACTATACTAGTAATATAGGGACCTAACATGCCCCTCTCCTTCAAAAAACTGTTGTCCTCAATGCTTGAGTAGCTCAGGGTGCTTCTGTATAAAATTCTCATCCTCCCATGTAGAATCTTCAGTGGGTAAGTTCTTCCACTTGATGAGATACTCTAAAATTGATCGCTTTCGTAGCTGTCGAGTTCTTTCCATTATTGCTTTAGGTTCCAATATGATTTTTCCTTCCTCATCAAGTTCTGGCAATATTGTTTGAACTGGAATATTTTCACCTATAACCTTCTTTAAGCATGAAACATGGAAAACTGGATGCACTCATGAAGAAGCAGGAAGCTCCAATTTTTATGCCATAGTACCAATCTTTTGTAACACCTTGTAAGGACCATAGTAATTTGGCGATAATTTATTATCCTTATTAGATTGCTTGAGGGACATTTGTTTGTATGGCTGTGGCCATAAAAATACCCAGTCTCTTACATCAAAACTTCTCTCGCTACAATGTTGATTTTCCTATTGTTTCATTTGATTTTGTGCCAAATTCAAGTTATCCTTTAAGAGTTGGAGAACTTCTTGTTGATGCTCGATGTGATCTTCCACTGCTTGAACCTTCGAATTTTCTCTTAAATATGATGTGACGGATGGTGGATGATATCCATAAAGTGCCATATATGGGGTCATTTTTGCTACAGTATGGAAGGAAGTGTTATACCACCATTCAACGAGAGGTAACCACTTAACCCATTGTGTTTGTTTATCGGATACAAAACAATGAAGATATCCTTCCAAACATTTATTTACTATCTCAGTTTTATCGTTGGATTGAGGGCGATAAGATGACCTATGAGATAATTGAATACCCAAACAATAAAATAACTCCGTGAAAAAATTTCTAGTAAAAATGGGATCTCTATCGCTCACAATAACCCTTGGGTTTCCATGTAGCTTTTGAATTGTGTCCATAAATGTAGTAGCAACTGTACTTGCTTTAAATGGATGAGATAATGAAAAAAAGTGTGCATACTTGGTAAGTCTATCAACTACCACCATGATGACACTCTTTCCTTCGAACTTAGGTAAACCTATGATAAAATCTATTGAAATCTCCTCCCAACGTTGACTTGGAATGGATAAAGGTTGTAGATGACCCGGGGTCTTAATAGCCTCAAATTTATTCTGCTGGAAAACTAAACATTCCACCACAAAATTTTGAATATCAAATTTAAGGCCATCCCAAAAAAATTATTTCTTCACCCTATGGTTAGTTTTTAAAAATCCTGAGTGTCGTCCTAAAGGAGAAGTGTGCAATTCCAAAAGAATCTTTTGTTTTAGTTGGGAATTATTACAAATATATAAGCGATCTTTGTACCGTAAGGAATCATTTTCCAACTAAATGTATCAGATGTACTAGTATCTTGCTAAAAATTTTGAATGATCCTCCACACTTCTTCTTCCTTCTTCCATTCATCCCTTGCTTCGGTTATCCAATCTGGTGGATAATAGATATGGCACAAAGCAATGCTTCCACCTCTTCATTCTTTCTTGAGAGTGCATCTGCAACAACATTTAGCTTCCCTTTTTTTCAAATTATTTCAAATTCATAACCCAACATCTTTGTGACCCATTTTTGCTACTCTTCTGAAGATAGTCTTTGTTCCAAAAAGTGTTTAAGACTATCATGATCAATGTTTACCTTGAAGTGTCTTCCCATTAGGTAAGTTCGCCATTTCTTTAGTGCATGCAGTATTGCTAACATTTCCTTCTCGTAAATAGCTTTCTGTAAATACTTTCCTTTGATTGGACGACTTTCAAAAGCAATGGGTCTTCCTTCTTGCATTAAAACAACACCAATTCCATTTCCTGAGGCATCACATTCCACAATAAAGGTTTTTGTGAAGTCTGGTGTAGCTAAGACCGATGCTAGGCACATTGCCTCTTTAAGACGTTCAAAGGCCTTAGTTGCTTCAGGAGTCCATGAAAATGCATCTTTCTTCAATAATGTTGTTAGAGGTGCTGCTATTCTCCAATAATTCTTAACAAACTTGCGATAATACCCTGTTAACTCGAGAAATCCTCGCAACTACTTTATGGTTGTGGGGACTTTCCATTCCTTAATGGCTTTAATTTTGTTAGGGTCTACTTTAACACCCTCGTGAGATACAATATGACCCAGATATCCCACCTCTTGTACTCCAAAGAAACATTTGGATGTTTTTGAATATAATTGTTTCTCCTGCAATAGTTTGAGCACCCTGTCAACATGTTCAACATGATCCTTCCAAGACCTGCTGTAGATTAGTATATCATCAAAAATACTAGCACAAATTTTCTAAGGAAGGGTTTGAAAATGGAATTCATCAACCCTTGAAATGTAGAAGGTGCATTGGTAAGGCCAAAAGGCATGACCAAGAATTCATAATGACCCTCATGAGTTCGAAATGTTGTTTTTGGAATATCTTCAGTCTTCATTCTAATTTGATGATATCCTGAACGAAGATCCAACTTGGTAAAATAAATTGCTCCATGTAATTCATCAATAATTCATCAATCACAGGAATGGGAAATTTGTCTTTAATGGTGAGCTTATTGAGCTCCCTATAATCTGGACACATTCGCCATGATCCATCCTTCTTGTGTATCAATACTACAGGAGCAGAGAAAGAACTTTGACTAGGTTGAATTATACCCGCCTCTAACATTTCTGCAATCATACGTTCAATTTCGCTCTTTTGGAAGTAAGGATATCTATAAGGCCTGATATTTGGAGGAACACTTCCTGGAATCAAATGAATAGCATGATCATGATCACGAATAGGTGGGAGTCCTTTGGGAGTTTCGAACACCTTGGAATGATTGTCCAAGACTTGTTGGAGATCTGCAGAAATAGATGATTTTGATGTCGGAACTTCTAGTGAGCATAATTGTGCAATTACGCCTCGTTGTTCTTTCTTTAGAAGCTTTTTCATGACATTAGAGCTTATTATCCTTCCTGGCTTCCCTTCAATACCTCGTAATTTGACTTCCTTTCCTTCTGAAAAAAATTTCAAGAAAAGTTCTTGAAAATTAAAAGCTACCGTCCCCAAAGATTGTAACCATTGTACTCCTAGTACAACATCAACACCTCCCATAGGAATGGAAAGCATTGGACTATTTAATACATATTCCCCCATGGTTAGCTTGATATTATGGCATTTTCCAAAGCAATTTATAGTTCCTCCATTTGCAACCATCACTTGACATTTTGGTGCTGGGTATAGGAAACAATTCAATTCCTTGGCTACCTTACAATGAATGAAATTATGGGTACTACCTGAATCAATCAAAACTATTACCTTTTTCTTCTTGATGTGTCCTTCTATCTTGAGAGTTTGAGGAGTGGTAATTCCTGCCAATGCATTACACAATATGGTCAGACTCATTTCTTCCTCTTCTAGGGTTGGTTCATGGTGTATACCCTCTTCTTTTGAAGATTCTTGTTCATTTTCTTCTTCCTCTTCACAATCTATGTAAAATAATTTCTTCTCAGCACACTTATGAACTTTCGTGTATTTGCTATCACAACTGTAGCAAAGCCCTTTTGCTCTTTTTTCTTCCAATTGCTGTGGTTTCAACCTTGTAGGTTGTGCAAATCTAGGAGTAGCAACACTTCCCTCTTTATAGAAGTGAGTGGTAGGCTTCCTTGTCGCCACAATTTTACATTCAATTTTTCTGGCCAACTTGAATGCCTTCTCCAATGAATCAGGTTCCAAAACATTAACTTCATGTTGGATGTTATCCTTTAAAGTACCTATGAAGAGATCAATCTTGTGTTCCTCTGAAATATCAGCTACCCTTATATTCAATTTTTGGAAGTCCTCAATGTGCTCCGCCACTAAACCCTTTTGTTTGAGATTTATCAATTGGCTAAAGAAGGTGTTTCTTTTTGTATCTTCATAATGTGTTATCATCTCCTCCATAAAAATTGACCAGGTGACAATTTATTTACGAGAGTAAAGCCATCGATACCATACAAATGTATTTTGTTCTAAATGTAAAGTTACAATGCGTACCTTTTGTGTGTTTTCACATTATTGAGACCAAAATATTGCTCCATCTGTGGTATCCATGTTACGGGATCCTTGCCATCAAACTTCCTCATATCCATATTTGGAATATGGTGGTTCTTCCGTCCAACATTAGAGTTTATGAAGTCATGATTAAAATTTATTTTTTTCTCATCATGAGTTTCCTATACTATCTTTTCGCCATTAGGAAACATTTCTTGTATCAACTGTGCCAAACCTTTGATGTCTACTTTTATATCATTCTTCATGTTTTCCATTTTTCCATCGATCTTAGCTTCCATGTCATCCATCTTAGCTTCCATTCCATCCATCTTAGATTCCATGCCCACTTCCATGCCTTCCATCTTAGCTTCCATGCCTTTCTTTAAACCATCCATCTTAGTTTCCATGCATTTCTTCAAAACTTCCATTTCATTTTTTGTTGCTCTTTGCAATAGCAAAATTTGGTGCACTTGCTCTTGTAATTTTGATATCTTATGTTGTGTTTTGTTGTCTTCATGAGTCATAGTAGAGCCTTCTGAAGGCTTAATGAGTGTTGAATTATTTTCAGGGGCCATTTTAGAACCTAATACTGATATCTATTCTTCAATATGCCCTTGGAATAAATTCAAACTAATTTTTTTCAAACGAGACTTATGTAATTTGAAAAAAATACACACATTTTTCTTTCTTTTGAGGAGCTCGATATTGAAACTGAATTATCTCTGTGATTTTAGATCTTCAATATCTGAAATTGGGTACTGAAGTAGCCCTATGAATCCTCTTTTGAATGCCATAGGTCTGACCTGATTTGGATTCTTGAAGACAAAGTTGTGCCCAATCTCCTGCGATGACCTAATTATGGACTAGTTCAGTAGAGCAAACTTGTACGACTTGCCATGTGTCATTTTTTCCTCCTTTGGCTCCGAAATTTATAGAAAAAAAACTACAGTCCATGTATTTGTGGCCACTTTTTACAGCATTCCAATCGGATACTTAGAGAGAGAGCTATGAATATTTTCCCACAATCACCTCTTTGAGATGAAATTCAAGAGCCTGAAACAAGCTCTAAAATTTTGTGATGATGTTCCTCTAGATTTCAGCTTTGCACTCTAAAAATTTCAGCTTCTGCACCTTCGCAGAAAAAATTTATAGCAAAAATTCCACGATGAACTATTTAGGTTAAATTCAGGAGCCTGCAAAAAGACCTAACTTCCACAGATCATATCTCTGACATTATTACGAACCAAGATCTGAAATTTTGCGACCATGTTCCTCCAGATTTCATATTCGCACTCTAAAAATTTCAAATTATGAACTTTCGTAGAAAAAAATTTATAGTGAAAATTCCACGATGACCTGTTTGGAGTAGCAAAACCCTAGAATCTCAAAGCTCTGATACCAAATGTTGTGAAACCAGCTCCAAAAATAGAAGAAAAGAGATATAAACGCCTTAGAAATAAGCCACTTCTAGGGGGAAACCTCAAATACATTACATGAATGAACAATTCTTGGATGATACAACTTACAAAACCTCCTTTCTATATATAGGAGTCCATGTGGCCACAATGTAATCCTAGCTGACCTAACAATAATAATTTAAGGGAACAATAATAACAATATGGGGGTTACAGGGGTACAATAAAAAAAATAAGGAGGTTACACTAACAACAATAAGAGACTATACTAGTAATATAGGGACCTAACAAATGGCCAGGTGTTGGCTTGAGGGGTCCTGACCCAGGTTCAGTGTGCAAGGTTTGCCAACAAACCCCTATACTACTGGCCCTTTCGGCAGTGACCTGCTTTCGCAGGTCACAGTCTCACCCGAAGTAGTATGGGTGGGTGCTGGAACCAAGTTTCCGCACCCTAGGAAAGGAAGGGTAAGGCAAGCAGAGCTGCATTTTGTTCAGATTACCTTGTTTCTTCGCAGGGTTAAGTATGTATCTATTTGCATCCACGTGCACTAGATCTTCAATTATATGTTTTTCATAACATCAACACAGCATTCTATAAACAAAGTGAAATAGATCTAGATCCAAGAATTCATTACACATACTTTCACAGTCAAAAGACAAAAAATAAATAACACAGTAATTATCAGAAGTTCATATAGCAATACTCATGGATTCAGAACTCTAATAATCCTTCGCATTCATTCATTCATCAATATTTCCTTACAATTTCCTTCCCAACCTACACACACAGTAATAGGGTCCCCACACAGCTGGACTAGGATCTCCGCGCACACAGCCAGCACGACTCCGTTCCCCCAAAACCCAAAAAGACAACTTAAACAACAAATCGCCTCAATAGCTCATCCAATCCTATCCTTTTCGATACAAAATACATTTCTATTTATAACAATCTAGCTCCAACTTTCCTATGGTCCGCAACCCATGGTTTTCGGACCCCTAGTTTACCCTTTGACCCATTACAATGCGTTTGGGGCTTTGACCCACCCCAAAACCCCTATGCTATATTAAATATAATCAAAATTAATCAAAATGGACCAGTTTCGTAGCTTGTTAGGAGACCCCGTTCCAACAGTCCCCCAACGCAATCTTGTGACTCGTCCCGAGTCACTGCACCGGTGCATCGTCGATCTGCGTACACAAGGTATCCAGAGCATGGAAAAGTGGAGGGAGTACATCTAGAATTTGGGCCACAGCTTGCTGCGCAATGTTGACCAATGCCAGGGAGGCAAACCCATCTGTATTCATAGTGGTCCATTCTAACAGCGTGTGGAGACATGCAATGGTGGACTGAGCATCGTGTGCGAGCTGGAGTGCAGTATAAAAACATGGCTTCAGTAATTTTCAAACAAATTTCTTGGAGTGCCGGAGGTCCTCAATCCTGTCTATGGCGGCTAGGCGCTGTGCAGAATTGGGGGAAGGTGCAGAGGCTTGGACTTGATTCAGAACATCTTCTACCTGCTGTAATTCCTGCTGGATATGTTGAATCGTGGAATGGTGTTGCACTATCATCCATATCTCTATAGCTGTTGCGACCAATTGTGATCCCTGCATCAGCTGCTCCTCAATGATACACATTGCGTCTCTGACCACGGAAATCCGTTGGGCCCATAATTATGGAGGTATGGTGTACTGCTACTTGTCCTGTTCACGGTGGCGAACCTCCTGCCCCACCCTAGAGGATAGTCTTCGTAACTCTGAACCAGATAGCTGTGCTAAATCTAGTTGGCTGTCCTCAGTAGTTAGGGTAGGAGTGCGAATTATGGTGGCACGAGGGAGGAAATATACATTACTCTAGGTAGGTGGTGCTTGGGAGCTGCGGAGACATCATAGCATGTCTCTGTATCTTAGTGTTCCTCATGGCCTGTAGAAAATCCTCACTGTCAAAAGCCTAAGCTCCATCCTATAACTACACTCAGCAGTCCCAGGTCCTTGCACCAGTTCTTTTGGCGGGTCCGGTTCCATGGTTTTAATAGAACGGAAAATGCTACAGAGAATATGGAAGAACATAAAAACCTGGAATGCAGATAGCCAGAGCTTGCCAAACGATAAATAAGTAGCCCAGTGCGAAACTTTCCAACCATCCACGCCCCCTCCGGAGTTATTAATTGGTGAGGGAGCTTTTTAGTGGCACGTACCCTCACTTCTATGAACTTTTCTTTCCATTAATTGCTGCATTGACAACCTGCCGCCTATTTTTTGTACTTGCGGGGGTCTTTTCTTATGAAATCGGGACATGCCAGTGGTTATCCTTTGTTCCCTAGGTCATGTCCATGAGTTGTCAGACTATAGATGATGCTTGTATGTCATGTGCGTATCTGGAGTGTGGGTCGAGGTGAGGTGAATCTGCAAGTTGGATAGCAGTTGTTTCGAAGCCTTTATTTCACTTGCGGGCAGGATGTTCCTGGCTGTGTCATACGTCCTGGTGTCATTTATTACTTGATATTTTTGCTGGTGTTCAGGCAGGTTTGTAATCCTATGTGTGCTGAGGGATGTGGTACCCTAGTAATTCTGTTTGGTCCAGGTTCATTCGCACTCTTGAGAGTTGCTCCTCAGTAGGTATTTGCGTAAGTCAACTGACCTCGGAGCCCATCTGACCACAGGGGTCCCTATGTGCAAGATCACCTTACTCCAGTATTTCCCTTGAGTAAAGAATATTGGTCCGTGTGTAGGTGTTTCACATAGCGTTAGCGGTAATGCTTCTGGCCTACGGTCCATAGGACTCTTTGGTTCATCAGGCTGTTGATCTTCCCCTGAGTCCTTTTGGCACAGCGAGGTTCTTTCTGTGGTAGAAATGTGATGGAAATTCCTAATGGTCGGAAGGCTTCACAGCGTTGAAACCTCATACAACCGACCTTGCCAATTCTCCAACTCTTCATCAGAGTTAGGAAAACATTCACTGTCATTTTCCCAACAGAGTATTGCTTCATCTGTGGGGTTAACTCGATCTTCGTCCTGCGTAGTTATCTTATAAATGTGATCCAATTCCTCCTTTTCATAGGCTGGCTCTATGTACCACGCACCTTCTGTTGGGTCTAGTGGTACTATGACACGCGTACCTTTTTTTTCAAATACCATGTTTTGTTTCTTGAGATTGATGACACCTCCCATGTCTATTTCCCAGTCCAATCCAAGGAGCGCAGGGGAGGGGTCTGCATCTTCTACTATTTGTATTACTTCAAAATCAGCTAGGGCCCGTACCCCTGCAATATCTACCATGACTTTGGGTAACCTACCCAGAGGGATGATATTTTGTTGATTTTCCATTCGCAGCTGGATAGTCGACCATTCCAACTTAGGCTCTCCCATTCATTGCCATGTTTGTTTTGGTAAGACGTTGGCATCTAGTCCCAGATCTAAGATAACTTGATCCATTTCATAGTCTTCGATCTGCGCAGTTAACCGCATTTATCTCCTTTTGTGTTTCTTATAGATGTATAATTTGTGTACATCCTTCGTCTTAGGGATCAAGGTGGGCTGAGATGTGTAGGTATTCAGTAATAATAGGAGATTTCCTCGGCCTGTGGATTCCTTAGCAACTTCAGACATGCCTTTAAAAAGGGCTCAACTCCTTCTTTGATTTGGGGTTGTGCACAGGCTGTTAATGGTATTTGTTCGTTGCAAGACACTCCCTTCCAAGAGACAAGCCCTTGTTTTTTTCCCTGGGTGTCTAACCCACTACGTTTCATGAATTTTATACTTGGGTCCATCTCACGTCGCTCAGTTTTAACCCTCTATACGTTCTACGTAGGGGTAGGCTTCTTTTCCTTCATCTTGGATATTAAAATTGGGTAGTATTCCATCTCATGGTCTAGCTGCCTACAATGTTTACATGACAGCCTAGTGGGATTAGGGAATTATCTGGCAAAGTGCCCTATTTCTCCACAATTATAACAGATTAGCTGACCTCCTCCCTGGCTTGCGCTTCCTCCTAGACCTCGTCTGCCTCGGGCCGGTGATCCTCTGAAGTGTGTAGCCAATCTTAGCGATGCAGGGTCTGATTGCACCCGATATAAGTTCCCCTGATCCATCATTAAGTCATATGTTCAACAATTCTTCTCATCATGGCCCACTGATTGGCAGAATCGGCACCATTGTTGCTTTAGTTCTGGGACGTATGCACCCATCCGAGGGCAATGGTTTGTATCATGTAGGCCTGCTACTCAACAGTCATCACACCATAGCGCAGATCTTCTTGATCTTGGTCACAACAGGGTAGGTTCCCTACTTACCCCTAGGTGTATCAGACTAGGCCCTCCTGCTTGCATATAATCAGTCAGCAGAGGGCACTGATCCTTCGTATGGCCAGACACCCAGCATCGTATGCACCAAAGAACTATGCAGATGTTCTTTCATCTTTCTTTGCGCAGGTTTTGTATCTCCATATGCATAGCCCCAAGTTGTTCCTGGATTTGTTGTACCCCTACTGACGTATCCTCCCGGGGCACAGCGTCCAATTTCATAGCAACCTCCACAACTTTCTCTTGCAATTCAAAGGTCTGATGACTCATCGGAGTGTGCAGGTGGGGTAACAACATAGTAATGAACCACTCTGTATGTTTTCTATCATCATAGTCGAACCCTCCTTCCCTAATTGCCTTCTTCAGTCATTGATCAGCCTCCCATACTGACTTAGACGCACCTTGTTTGAAGTTCTTTACTTCTGCTACCAACTGGGAATAAGAATTTTACTTCCGAAATTGTTGCTTCGGAGCATCTTTGATATCTTGAATGGAGGCGGTCCCATTCTGGGAAATGTACCGCATGTACCAGTCCGGAGCTCTATCTTCGAATGCTAAAGATAGTTGTGCCCTATTTATTATGTCGCTTGCCACATTCTGCGTAGTCCAGACAGAGTCTGTTACAAACCCAAATCGGTCCATATCTTCTTCTCCTACCCCTTTGAAGGTAGGCAGTTTCAAATGCGCAGCCATATCACTATCTAGGGGGGGTGGTGGTACCAGCGAATTCTTACCTTTATGCGTCCGAGGTGGCGATACGGCGAAGGGGTCATGCACAGCAGTTTCCTGAAATGGATTGTAGGCAGATCTCCCTCCGTCAAGGTTGGTTCGATAGTACTTACCACTGTGGGTTGTGCTCCCGTCTAAATCCAAGGTCATTCAGTCTGTATGACTACACAGGATGCTCTTTCCACTCAGTAACTTCTTGATCAGCAACAGTAACGTCCTCAGAAATTTGCCTCGGAATCCCTTGAAGAATCTTCGTTCGGCCTCAGAGTATGATACAAATTGATTGATGGAAAATTCTGTCACAAATCATCCCAGCACACTATCCACCCAGTGATCCACCGTACGTGTGATAGTATTATCAGTTTTCTCAAGTTGTTCGAGCAATTCCGGGTTCACAGAGTGACCCGTTCATCCTTCCAGCACTTCTGGAATTCCACCAGTCTAGCCAGCCACTCCTAGAGTTCAATCGCAAAGGTTACAAAAAATATTTCGTAGCTCTCAATAAGGACGTACCTATTTTTCCACTTTTTTGCCGTTAACTTCTCACTGTGATTTTATTTTATTGCGAACTCCTGGATTTGCCTTTCGAACCAGTCCTCGATCTCTTTTCTTTCAGGCTTCCAGTATTCTCTTTTCATTACCCGATTCTTCTCTCAGACCTCTTCTGGTCCCGACAACGGAACCATTTGTTGGCTTGAGGGGTCTTGACCCAGGTTCGGTGTGTAAGGTTTTCCAACAAACCCCTATACTACTGGCCCTTTCGGCAATGACTTGATTTTGCAAGTTACAGTCTCACCTGAAGTAGTATGGGTGGGTGCTGGAACCAGGTTTCTGCACCCTGAGAAAGGAAGAGTAAGGCAAGCAGAGCTGTGTTCTGTTCAGATTACCTTATTTCTTCATAGGGTTAAGTATGTATCTATTTTCATCCACATGCACTAGATCTTCAATTATACACTTTTCATAACATCAACACAGCATTATATAAATATAGTGAAATAGATCTAGATCCAAGCATTCATTACATAGAATTTTGCAGTAGAAAGACAGAAAATACATAACACAGTAATTATCAACAGTTCATATAACAGTACTCATGAATTCATATCTCTAATAATCCTTCGCATTCATTCATTCATCAATATTTCCTTACAATTCCCTTCCCAACCTGCACACACAGCAGCAGGGTCCGCACATAGATGGACTAGGATCTCCGCGCACACAGCCAGCAGGAGTCTGTTCCCCCAAAACCCAAATAGACAGCTTAAACAGTGGATCACCTTAATAGCTCATCCAATCCTATCCCTTTCGATACAAAATACATTTCTATTTATAACAATCTAGCTCCGACTTTCCTATGGTCCGTAACCCATGGTTTTCGGACCCCTAGTTTACCCTTTGACCCATTACAATGTGTTTGGGGCTTTGACCCACCCCAAAACCCCTGCGCTATATTAAATATAATCAAAATTAATCAAAAAGTACCAGTTTCACAGCTTGTTAGGAGACCCCATTCCAACACCAAGCAGAAAAATGGGATTGGTTCTGCCATGTTGTTGCAGGGTTCTGTTGATTAAATTGTGCATAAGAAAAGAGCTGAGGCAGGTCTTGTGGCATGCCTGGTCGTGTTTTCCACTCTCGACGTTGATTCATTAGGTATATTGGTTCTGTCTCTTCTTTTGCCTCTTTGAAGACTACTTTTAACCTTGGAAGTGAAGGGAAATGGTTAGTGGCATGGTCCTTGGTACAAATAGTGCATGTCTAGACCATGTCTAATGAACGTTCCCATTGGTTGTGCTTATTTTGACAGCATGGACAAAAAACAACCAAGTTTTTTTTTGCTATAGCTTTCATATGCTTGGATTTTAGGAAATATAGCTACGTTGTTATGGTGCCCAAGATATCAGTTTTAAAATCTTCTAAAAGGTTATCGAGTTCTACGCTGGTCATGTTGCCACCAGACTGTTTATAATTCCTTGTAGCTGAGTCTTGCCCAGTTGGCCTACTTCGCATACTACCTCGAGAACACCTAATGCATAATGGAATAATTTCATCATATTATTCTTGATAGATATCCCCTTTTCCCATTATAATGAGTGTTTCGACCCATTCTTCTTTCATTCCCTTGATCATTGTTTCTTTTAAGATATCTTTAGGCAATATAGTATATGGAGATCTTTGCAAATTATATTGAAATATTTCAATGTATTCTTCTAATGTCACATTGTCTCTTGCAGACATATTGAAGATTTTGTCTTTTAGTTCTTGAGTCTGACAATAGTCTTGATATTTGTTTACAAAGGAGTTTTTCATTTGATCCCAACTATTAATGGCTCCTCCACCGAGCCCCATAAACCAACGT
The DNA here is from genome assembly GCA_034641835.2 of Pinus albicaulis. NCBI lineage: Eukaryota > Viridiplantae > Streptophyta > Pinopsida > Pinales > Pinaceae > Pinus > Pinus albicaulis. The sequence continues at coordinate 1,281,942,277 of CM076577.1, read as the reverse complement.
AATGTTGTCCCTTTCAAGGTAGAGGGAAATAGTTTCAGTTTCTGAGGGTCGGTGATGTAGTTATATCCCCTACATAAGACATCAAATTCAAATAAGAATGCATCCGGATCTTCTGAGGTCAGCCCATGGATAGTGGGGATGTTTTGTAATGGAATGGCTTTGATAGGGGTGTTTATGGCTAGATAAACAATGGGATACTCCATTGTTGATGTCTGCCTCTGGTTTTGGTTGTTTCACAATTGATCAAAAATATATCAATAATATTTATGGATTTCTTGTTCTAGAGGAATAATTTGAGTGGAATTAGGGAGTGGATTTGGAGGAAGCCTTACAGCACTTCCCCAATCTAGGATACTGGGGGTTTCTGTCTCAGCCACTCCTCATGGGATTCAAGATCTGGAGTTTTTACTTGTACTGCATTGCTGGTTTCTCCCCCTCCTTCCTTCAAATTGCAAGAATTTTCCTTTCTTGAAGGGTTAGGAATTACGTGCTCAGCAGTCTGAAGTATTTTCTCAAACCCTTCTGTTTCACTATGAATCTCAGCGTGGGTTGCAGATGGTGAGGTTGCTGCTTGAGGGAATGTAGTAGGACTCTGAGTGGGAATGGTTTTGGGTCCTACAGATGCCTGGGATTTAGCCTTCTTAATGATTTCATCTATATATGTTTTTCTACCAAGGACCGTTGATCCATTGGGTTTTGTGGATTTAAGTGGGGGGTTTTGATCTATCTTTTTATTCCTATTCATAAAACAAGGACACCTGTCCTACTAACCTCTACACAATTGCTGAGAAGTGGGCTGGAGAGCAAGCATTTTTCTTGATGGTACACACGTTCTTACCTCTTGTTTTCAATACCCAATTCTTTCATAGTAAAATGAAAAATGAATAAGGGACATCACTCTTAAACACTCTCCCCGGTAATGGCGCCAAAATGTTGGGTCTTAAAGGTGACTATTTAAAGGTAACCTCAATTCTCTTCATTAATCATCAACCCAGGGCTAGTCTTGTTATTTCAAGAGTGTAAGCACAATATATGCAAGTGACATCAGAGGTTGACTACTCTAAATTGTCATAAGGAAGATTGTCTAATTCTCGAAGTTCAATCAAATCAACTTGGAAGTGAATTATGAAATTCTTCTGAATCTTCAAGGGAGCTAACTCTATTCTAAGCTTATGAATAAATAAATACTCAATATTAAAAAGGATAAACTGCAATTGAACAGCTTGCTTTGATGAATTGAATATAAACCTGAATGAATTGAACAACAATTCTAATAAAGTTGAACAACAATCAATTATTCTAGATTTTGCAATGGAATTATCCTTTAATCAACTAATAACATCCTTTTGAATTAAACATCAACCAAACACTCACAATGAAGATGAAAAGATAAAACGTCAACTATATGCAGAATTGAATAGAAGTCGTGTTGGAACTAACCTAACAATTGTAAAAGCATTGAATTTAGATAAAATAACATGAATGGTAAACCAGTCCATAAAAATGAAGATATAACATCTCATATTCGCAATTAACCAATTCAAACGATATATTATGAAACACAATGGATAACTTGGGAACGCAAATTTTGTAAATAAATGTAAAGCACAAAAGTAGCAAAAGAACCCCAAGCATTGGGCCCAAAGCCACTAGAAGAGCTAAGGAATACTCAGAAGTTGTCTATTCCAAAAAACGCGAAATTCTTCATTAATCCACCAAGAAACACATTAGTACAAAACTTGACGATTATGTCTGAATACGTTTATTACAGAAAGATTATATTACAGGAACTATTTTTCTTGTTCATTCTTCGGCCTTTTATAGCTTAAAGGTGAATTCAAGAGTAGTAACGAATATTTCTCATTATGGGACCCTACTGCTTCATGGCTACCGATTTAGTACTCCAAGTGTGGCCGTACCTCTCCATCTTCCGCTAATTCGTAGGAGCCGATATGATTATGTCTGCCTTCCTTGTCTTCTATCTTTCAGTCATTCAGTCAATAGTTTGTCTGTTTTGCTTCCCTATCAATAAAGGCAGTGACAAATCAGTTTTTACGTTATCAAACACTCCCTTTATCACTAATCCATTCTGCCTCACTTTTTCTTTTTTCCTTTACTTTATTTCTAAGATGAAGGGAAAATATATAAAAGTGCATGAAAAATTGTGGTAAATATGGGGGTGAAACATACCTTTTTCTTGGCCCAACAGCTAGCTCAAGCTATTGATTCTAGACCATGACTCTCGCTGGCCATGTATGAAAAGTATAAAAGTGTTGCAGAGTTTCAAGTGACTATGCACAACATCATGATCAAGGCGCACAAGGACTCAAAGTGGTACACATTTCCCTACATGGTGACAGACGCAGAAGTTGACCATGTCATCGCAACATGGCCGAATTCATGGAATATTGGGCTTGGATCCACAAATCTCGTTACGCCATCCACATCTAGGAAAGAAACAGTGTTGAAAGAAACATCTCCCAATGACACAGTACCAAAATATCCAACAGAGCTACGCATGGAGATAGGCTATAAAGATAAAGGAGTTGAAGCAGAAAAATACAAATATCAGGAGTTGGAGGTGACCACAAGGACGTGGACCTCAGTGGGTTGGATGGGCTTGATGGAAATGGTGTTGAATCACTGTGCGGCACCAAGCGCGAAGGAGAAACATATAAGGGGCCATGCAAGAAGAGGAAAGGGTCCAAGGCAGGCAGAGAGGAGGAGGTTCCTCTGACTGAATAGGACCTCGACAAAACCATCGATGTAGTTTCTTCAGTGTCGGTGGACTGGAGGAACACCATGGAGACCCAATAAAAGGCCACGGTGGAAGCCTTGCAGTCAATATTATAGGTTCTACAACTAAATACTGATACATTGCAAACGAGCATGGATCAAGAGAGACTGGTGCAATTGAGCCTGACGTCTACATCGATCGTCGCAACTACAGGGAGAAGAATATTCCCCTTTCCAGGTGCAGCGGTCTCAATGGAGCAAGCAGAGTTGTGCACATAGGTCCAAACCTACTCCGAGGTCAGCATCAACCTTGCCAAATTTCCAAGTTGGCATATCCATGTGCTACACATCTTCATATCAGTATAAATTTAGAGTAGATAGGCTCATGCGTAGCAGCAGATCAGTGACGTTGAGCAAATTGCAGCCACAAAAAAGGCAGAGTCTACCTAGGCTCAGACAATGCAACAAGTCGTCGTAGCTTAGCATGCAGAGCTAGAAAGTTTCATTGAAAGGTTATGTGGCAAGATTTGAGATGTATTTATCCCAGTATCCATAGTGCCACAAGCCAAGATTGAGATCCTGGTCACAGCCCTCAAAGATTCCAGGTCGGAAATTCAGTCCGTGAAGGAAAATTTTGAGCAGCAGATTACTGCATTGCATATGAAGTGTTATGTGGATAAATCCTTCTTGCCGACAAGAACGAACTCCCTAGTATCCTAAGGATATCTAGAAACAAACAACCAAATGCAAACCATTTTCTCTAGGCCATTGCCATTCAGAATTATTAATTAACTAAGTAAGAGGAAATGCTCCTAACTAAAGTCCAATGCTTGTTGTAATCTTCAATCCAATCGCTCCAAAAGAGGTCAATTCAGCATGTAAGACCTGCAATCAAAGATAGGAAAAAGGATTAAAAGCACCTGCAAGATATAATAATTCAGAAACACTAATCTATCTTAGTGATCAAATAATCCAAGAATTAAATTGCTCAAAGAGATACATGAACAACTTAATGAGAAAATAGAATCCATTTGTATTAACTTGTATGATAAGAAGTAACCTTAGAACCTTGATGCCTTGATGTCATACAGGTTCTTCCGGGGTCCAGAACAATCCTTTTTCTTCAGTTTGACAAGCCTTCTCCTCTCTGAACTAGCATGAAACTAAGGATATGAGTATGTGATCATTCTCATAGCAATGATGCCAAGTATAGAGAGCATGATTTCTTCAGCAATTTTCTAATCCACCAAAGTCTACCCTTGAGACAGAAATATGAGTTCAATTTATAGGATAATGAAGGAGGTTTCAGTTCCATAAAGAGGGGAATAAATTCCTCTCATAAAGGGATTTTAGCTCCAAATACCAAGGGATAATATCCATTAATGAAGGGATAGAGGTTCATGAATGAAGGGGCGAAGCTCGACCTGATTACGCTTCTAGAAGCCTCCAGCTGGGAGAATATTCAAACAACTGGGCTTCTAGAACTTAATTTTTCTTGTATTTTACATTTTATGGGGGCCCGCAGTTTTAGTAAGCATAACGTGCGGGATGTGCCATAGGTTACAGAGCAAGAAACCGTGGTACTGCAGGTAAGAACTAGAAAAAGTGTGGAGTTATGATTTTTAGGGTTTTAATGAGCTTTTCTCCAATTCCAAAACTTGGTTTAGAAACTTTATGGTTTTGGACTGTTACACTGAAATTTGTCACCATTAAATTTTAGTACTCCCTTGGAAGTCCACAATATCAAAGTTCCCAAAGTCAAGCCTTGAAACTAAGAGAAAAGCTCATAAAAGCCTTAAAACTCCGGTATCGCACTTTCTCCTAGTTTTGCCTATGGTCCCGCACCTTTTGGCTATAAATCATGCGTAGCCAAGCACACTTTCTACTTATTAAAAGTGCGAACCCCTGTAAAATATTAGAAAAGGTGCCAGTAAAATCTAGAAGCTCAGTTAAAGTCATTTTTGGAAGCTTCTAGAAACATTCCTGTGGTGGAAAGTACGCTACTTTCATGTTCATGCATCCCATCCAATAAGGAGCTAACCCCTTGATGTAAGGAACTAATCCCTTTGAAGGAGGATTCTATCCCTTCTTGTATGGAGTTGTAACCTCCTCTCTTTCACTATAAAAATATGCATAAGGCAGCCTCAAGGGGTTACATTTGATGAGTTGAAGTTTTAGTATTGTTGGAGGCGAAGTGATGTTGAAACTTAGACCCTTTTAGCTGAGATTTCATGTGGGAAGGATTACATACCTGTATGTATCGCAGTTGGAAGAGTGCAAGGTTGATCTGAGTAAAGGAAATGCATGTTCCAGACCCTAGGAAGACCTGTACAACATCAAGGTGGACACGGTTGTAAGGTTCTTCTTATTTAAGTTAATACAAATAAATAAGTTGTCAATTGAATGGTTTATTTTATGGATTCCTTGATCACCATAATGGATATGATTTATGAATATATGCTATGTAGGTGCTATTTGATGTTTGTTTGTTTGTGATTGCAGATCTTTGAAGATAACTCTTTCAGGCGACTGAAGGACTACTACTACAAACAAGCGTTGGATCGAAGGTAAGATCGTTAAACCTTTATAGCATTTAATTATGAATCGCAATATATCTAGAGAAAGATAGTTTTGTTTGTTCGTTTGTTGCTATCTGTCCGTAGGACACTTGGGAGGTTTGTCTTGTCCACAAGAACGACTTATCCGTCCAAGAAAATGGCGACTCCACTGGGAAAAGACTTGAGATTTGATTTCTTTTACTTTTGATTTATGAACTTATGTTTCCTGATTTTGATTGAGTTATACTGGCTTGGGTAGTTAATCCCTATATAATAATCTTTGAGATTTTTTTATTTTTTCTATTGTTCTCCTTTGTCCGCTCTTTCCCTTTAGAGACAGTGCGAGCAATTCCGCGCTTTTCTTTTACCCACAGTGTGGGACCACACTGGATTGCACTGAATCCTGCGGAACCTATCAAATTTTTGAAAAATCTTAAAATCCTCTTTTCTAGATTAGTTTTTTAGGTTCTCAGTGATTACCCAAACCTATATCTTTTGTCAGAAAGCCTTGGTAAAGATTCTGTTTCAACATTTTTATTTTTGAATGATTTTCTGAAGATTTGCATGTTATAATGATTTTTTCTTTTTCTTACATCCCGCTCAAAGATTAGAAACCTTGGTATGCCTTTAGATCACTGGTATTCTCTTGTTTTCTTGCTGAGCCTGACATCATAGCAAAAAAAAATTTATGAGTTTTAGATCCTATTTTTCTCATTTTCAAATCATTAAAGCTTTTTTTAATAAGTTTGGAATTTCACTTAAAACGAAAATTGGATGTTATTTTGAGTTCTTTCTGATTCAAGCAAAAATTTTCTTAGTTAGATCACAAGATAAGTAAGACATCCTTAAAATATTTGAAGTTTTAATTCAGATTTAGTCTTAGAATTTTTTAGATCTCAATTTTAATGTTTTTTAGCTTTGAGTGCTTTTCTAGAAATTTTAGTGTCTTTTGAAGAAAAATTAGTTTGCAGTGTCGATCTTGAACAAAAAGGGATTTTTATTGAGCATAGATCATTTTTAGTTCTCATTGAAATTAGATTTATTTTCATTTATTCTTGTTTGAAGGAAAGATTTGTTTTTAAAATATTGCATTTCTCAACTCTCCCTTTTAGCTAGAATTCATTGAAAGAAAACGGATTGTTTCTCATTATATATGCATTTTTAGTATGATTTGAGTCGGGTCGCTTCATATCATCAGTTTCACTTTCGCACCTATTGTCTTAAGAAACAGACTTATAAAATCAACGCTTAAATTAAAATTAATCTAGTAACTTTTATATTTCTAGGGCTCTTTTCACCGATATAGCTTAGGCTAGTGTCTTGGAGTAGGGATAAATTAACTCTCTAAGACAGTTAAAACAAACAAGTAGTTGATCTTGCGGTAGGAAAAAATCCAATAGTCGCTTGTATGCTCTAGGAAGCTCCTCTTGAAGGATTCAAGCATGAGGTCATATATGAACTAGTGGGATAATCAATTCTATCTCATTGGGAATGATAGAAGATTTGCACGTATTAACAACGGTAAACCTTAGATAGACCATTACCGAGGAGCCTGGGGTCACTTTTCGGTATACCTTGGATTATGTCAAGGAGCCTTCAAGGGGATTGAGCTTGCTACTCTGCCCTTGTGTGTATGTCGGACCGTAGACTGTTCCCCCAGGTATATTAGTTCCTGTTGGTAACCGTAGTGACCATAATCTTATAGTTTTTTTTCCTAAGGTCACGGTGGTGGAAATATCCCACTGTACCTGGAACAGATGTCGACTAGACTCACTTGGACTCTCCAGAGGGTTATATTCACTCGATATGGTTTAAGTGGAGAAACTTGCACTGGTATGTTTCATTAAGCAGGTTGTCAGGGTAATTGTTCCAACCGCCCTTTCTACATTAAATACTACGATGTTGGATTTCATCACCAACTAGTGCTTTTAGTGTGGGAAGTTACTTTTTGTGTCTGGTTTTATCTCCTATATTTTTAAGCGTGTGATTCATTTGTTTGTTTCCTTAATGACTTTAGGAGTTTTCATTGAAATTTTCATTTTATTGCGTGTGATCAATAATTTTTAATCGTGGTTGAATTACCGAGACAATCGCGTAGACTTCATGGGAAGCCCCCTGAATATACACCAAGCCAACTTGAAGGGCTATGAGCTCTAGTATCACCTACTAACAATAGAATTAGATCAACAGAAGCATGAGAGTCATCTATAGTTTTTCATCCTGATTATCAACTACAAACAACAGAGCATATTCAAGAGCCGATTTCAGTCTCCGAGCTTACTGGTAGTATTTCTCCTTCCAGCGAATTCGCTGAAGAACTTGAAATTTCTGAACCTGACACTGAACCTGCTGTTTTGGAACCATCTTCAGGATTTGTTACTCCAACTTCTAGTGATCCTGGTTCACCTAGGGTAAGATACATCATTACTGAAAATCTTCCTTCTGACCTCATTTCCATTGAAGAACTTGTCAGTCCAGACAAAGAAGTAACTCTTCCCGAAACCCAACAGACTTTGAATCTTAGGGAGCGTGAATCTATATTCTACATTCATTTTAGAAGTGACACTTGGTATTTGTCATTGACATATTTTTTAGAGAACCCGGGTCTTAGCTTTTCACCACACTGAATTCCTTTTCATCCTACACCAAAGGGTTATTATCCTTCATCAATCATGTCAACTGAGTCATCTATGTTTTCCTAATCACCAGAAACATTTTTATACGGTGTTCCTTCTGTTCCTTCAGGGTACCAGTCACTTTCTGGTACTTTCTCAAGAGCAACTCCTTGACCAACTGAACAAGTGTTATCAACTCGTACAAATGGAATTAAAACTAAAACGTCGAACGCAGAGAAATTTGTATGATGTCTGTTAATATTCCAAATCCTCAACCTCAAGGTAGTCAGTAACCACCTGGGGGGCAGCCTCAAGGTAGTCAGTTACTGCTTGGGGGGAAACATCAAGGTAGTCAGTTACTGCCTGGGGGCAGCCTCAAGGTAATTTTCTACTAGGAAAAACTGTAGGACAGTATTATTTACCTGGAGAACAACCTCAAGGACAGTACATACCTCAAGGTTATCAACCTCAAGGACAGTACATACCCCAAGGTCAACCCCAGACTCAGTATATTCCTCAGGATCCTTATCAACCCCAGATTCAGTATGTGCCTCAAGGTTATCAACCTCAAGGTCAGTACCCAACTCAAGGTTTCCAACCGCCTTCCGGTCAATCATTTTTACAAGGAGCTGGAAATTTACCACTTAATTATCAACCCTACGTTCAATCAAGCTATGGTCCTTCATATGTACAACCTTCTACGGGTCAATACCTCAGAATGAACATGGTGTGGAATCCATCGCAAGTTCAACAGACTATGCAACCTAATTTGCAGTTACCTAATCAACCTGGACAACCTTTAGTTTCTGGTCCAACCCAGCAACTTGTTCAGCCTACTGTGAAAGTCCCTGCACCTGGTTCTGTTCAGCAGCCTGGGCCCAGTACACCTCAGACTCCACCTCAAACCGCTGCAACTAGTGCAACCTCTGTTCAACCTACAAATCCTATTTATGGAGTATCTGTAGCTCCGGTTTCTTCTATCCCTGCATCAGTAAAAATTCCTCAAGCCTTTGTACCACAGTCAAGACCTACAATTCAGACTACGGTCCAGATGCCTACGGGACAAGCTGGTACTAGTAAGATTATCTCTAGTCAACCTCAGTTTACTTATCAACCGTACCAAGGACAGTATCAAATTGGTCAAGCTACAAAGAATCCAGCGTATCAGTATCAGCCATACCTTGGGTATACTTATTAAATACCACAACAACCCCAGTATGGTTCGGTTAATCCTAGTTACCCAGGAGGTTTCATGATTCCAAATGCACATCTGATTCCAGGATATCCCGGCTATTATCCTCCTAGAAGTGGTTTGATCACTCAAGGTTATCAAGACCCTAGCCATCGATTACCATTCATAGAAACTTTAGATTTACCAGATCTGTCACACCTTACGAACGATCCCATTTTTTATCTTCCATATTGGCTGCTGATGCCTAACAAGTTGCCCAATGATATTTCGAAATTTGAAGGTAAGTTGGGAGAGGACCCATCCAATCACGTTATGACTTATCACCTCTAGTTCACATCCAATTCACTAGTTGATGATTCTATTCGATTACATATTTTTTAGAGAACTCTCATTGGTCTAGCTACCAAATGGTACATTGAGTTACCACGCAGATCTTTTAATAATTTTATTGTGCTAGCTACTGCTTTCTTAACCCATTTTCAGTTGCCCATCAAATACGACAATGGCACAGAATTGCTGACTTCATTAAAGTAGTCTACGTCTACGTACATATCTAATCACATTCATGAATGGAGACGTAGACGGCGTTTAGTGAAAGTCTTTATTCCAAATCAAATTTTGGCTAAATGGTTCATTAAATTGTTATTGCCCAAAATTACTGAAGATGTGGCCAAAGGAGGCGTTGTTACAGAAGAGCAAGTCATTGCTCAGGCTCAGTACCTTGACCTTGTATATACTCAGTCAGGTACTCTGTATGATAAAATCCTCGATCTACCAAGACCTGGTCAGTTAACTACAACTCCTTCTAGCTCTCATGCCTCTGATGGTGTAATTGGTTTTGTTAGTACTAGTAAGAGTAAGAAAAAGTCTTCCAAGACTACTTCTCCTATTATCACTTTACTCGATTCACCCAAAGGAGATTCTTCCCTAGAAACTTTTGTCGATATCCATGTTGTAGAGACATCTACGACCAAATATAAAACTGGTGGTAAGAAGAAAGGTAAGAATAAAAAGAAAAAATCTTCAAAAGAGAAAACTGATACAACTAAACCAAATGACAAAAAAACGTAAACCTCGATATCCTTGTCTCATCTGTGACCAGGATCATTTTACAAAAGAGTTCCCACATAGATCTGAGGTATCAAAATTCGTTAAGGGTTCACCTATACCTGCTATCTTGAAGGATCCCTTTCCCACTCAAGATAGTAACATGGTTGGATCTTCCTCCAATCCGGTTGAGGATATTTTCATGGTTGCGATGCGATCGCAATATTACGGTAGTAAAAATACTAGTAAAGAAGCAGAAACATCCAATTTTGCATCGACTACATCTCCCTCAGTTTCAGATCCATTACAGATTGAGAAAAAAAATCCTTACTTAATGATTAAACCACCTACAAAAGGTGTACTTCTTAAATCATATTTTAATCCACATGTGAGATCTGCTTAGAATTACAATATTTTTGAAGATTTGGCAATTTCCCCTTCAAAAATGTTGGATTTGGAAGTATTGCAATCATGCCCATCCCAAAGAAAATTACTTTTGTCACCCTTAGGAGCCGCAGATCTCTAAGATTCGAACCTCATGATCTTCAATTTAGAAAATTTTACACCGCGCCTACCTCATCAAATGGCTTTTCAGATTCTGGTAATAGTAAAAAACAAGCGTATCTTTCGTACTGTTGTTGATGAAGGGGCCTCTATGTGTATAATGTCGATAAAATGTTTGAAATCACTTGGTTCTACAACAATAAACCAATCACCAACTATTATCAAATCTTTCGATGGAAGAGGTTTTCAGCCATATGGTATTTTACAAGATCTACCAATAGAGGTCAAAGGAAAAGTGGTTAATCTAGATGTGAAGGTCGTTGATGCCCCTCTGGATTACAACCTTCTTCTGGGTCGTAGTTGGTCTTACGCCATGACTGCTATTATATCATCGATCTTTCGTCTCATCATGTTTCCTCATAAAGGAAAGATTGTTAAGTTAGATTAGCTCTCATATTATTCATCCGACCTAGCCTCTACTGATAGCATCCAACATATCGTAAAATCGACTATCCCTTATAAGGATGTTGGAGTAGGTTTGATTAAAGATTCAACGTTACTGGGAACTTTTTCCCTACCTCCTCCTAACTTACAAACTTCTATTTCTAATATCAATATGATTACATCAAGTACTATTTCCTTTGATGATCCTTGGATAGTGCCTTCAGAATCAGAATTGGATTCTTTCGAGGGCCCAATGCCTTTGAGTCCCTTTGAGCTAGCATATCAGCAAGTATAGTCATTTTCTAATACTCCTTCAACCGAATCTAATCCAGTGAATTTTATCAATCAGGAGTCATTTTCAATATCGAGTTTAGCTTCGACACCAATTTCGGATCCTGCTCAATAATTTTTCCATACTGATGAACATATTTGTGAATTCTTGTCAGTAGATGAATTACCATGAGAAGATCTACACCATAGATCTTAATTTTTACCTGATCTCGATCATTTTGAGAATGATTTTTCCTCCATTTTTACCACTGATTACGTCAAAGAACCTCAGAATCCTCTCTCACATATCGATTCTGAATTGAATTTAGAAAATATTTCTACAACGGTTCCTCTTGACATTTCAGTAAAACCTGGGATTGTTGAAAACATTCACATAGGTGCTTCTTGTATGCCTGAAGAAATTCAAGCATATAAGGCCTTGTTTCAGGAATTTCGTGACATATTTGCCTGGTCATATGAATAAATTCCAGGAATCAATCCGTCGATTGTTGCACATGAAATTAAGACATACCCGGATGCCAAACTCGTCAGATAGTAATCACGTCAGATTCATCCGAGAAAAGATGCCGCTATCAAAGCAGAAGTTGAAAAATTACTTCGTGCAGGTTTTATTTATCTGATACCGTTAACAGACTGGGTATCTAATATTTTTCCGGTCAATAAAAGACAAGGAACAATAAGAGTATGTATCGATTATAGGGATATAAATCAAGCTTGTCCTAAAGACAATTATCCAACCCCTTACATCGATCAAATTATTGACGATTGTGCTGGAAGTGAAATGTTCTCATTCATGGATGGATTTTTTGGTTACAATCAAATAAACATACTCCCTACAGATCAACCAAACAGCTTTCATTTTTCCATGGGGAACTTTTGCTTATCACAAATTACCTTTTGGCCTTAAGAACGCTGGCGCCACTTTTCAAAGGGCCATGTCTTATGCATTTCATGACATTAAGCATATTGTGCAACCCTACCTCGATGATTTTCCTGCTCATTCTTCATGCAGATTAGATCATATTACTCATTTACGAGCCATTTTATACGATGTAGGCACTATAAGATTCGTTTGAATCCTCACAAATGTGTTTTCTGCGTAGAATCCAGATGATTATTAGGATTTATTGTCTCGAAGGTAGGCATTCATTTCAATCCATCAAAGGTTGAGGCAATCATCAATTTACCTCCTACTTCTACTCTTCGCCAACTCCAAATTTTTCAAGGGAAAGCAAACTTTTTACGTCGATTCATTCCTAACTACGCCGAGTTAATGAAAGGTTTCACTAGGTTTTTGAAACAGAACATTCCTTTCTTTTGGGATGAGGTCGCTGATAGATCTTTTGATGCTTTTAAAAATGCGTTGACCCATGCACTGTTACTGCATCCTCCCAACTACAACCAAGATTACTTTTTGTACCTCGCCGCTTCTGATTCCACGATAGGGATGGTTTTAGTTCAGGAAGATGAATTCCATAATGAACATGTGATTTACTATCTTAGTTGAAATTTTCATCCAACTGACATTAAATACTCACATGTGGATAAATTGGCCTTGGTAGCTGTTCAAGCTATCCAACGTTTTCGTCACTACATACTTTTACTCAAAACGACAGTGATCTCTAATTGTAACCCTATGATTTACATCTTGACCAAACAATTGCTAGGGGGAAAATACTCTAAATGGATTGTTATCCTATAGGAGTTTGATTTGGAGTTGGAAAAGTCCAAATCCAAGAAATCATTGATATTTTCTGAACTTATGTGTGATTTCCCATGTACTGATACAGAAATTGTGGCAAAACAACCAATCGCGGATGAATCCTTGTTTCTTATTAGTACCATTGATCCATGGTATGGAGATATTATTGTATATCTTCAAACCCAATCTTTTCGGCCTGAGCTTTCATGGTTTCAATGATGAAAATTTCATTTCCAGTCTCAACAATATCATATTTTTGGCGACACACTATACCGTCATGGTGCGGACTCGATTTTTCGATGTTGTCTAACTCATGACAAATCCGAAAAGGTTTTAAATGACTGTCACTCCGGAGCATGTGGTGGTCATATGTCTAGGTACACCACAGCCCAAAATATATTTTGCGCAGGTTATTTCTAGCCGTCCATGTTTAAAGATTATATTTAAGCGGTCTAAAAATGTCATAATTATCAAATCTTCGATCGAAAAATGCGTGCACCACCTGCTCCTCTTCACCCCATAATTCTTGTCAGTCCTTTTGCAAAATGGGGCATCGATTTCATTACATGTAACCCTCACTCGGCCGGGGGGCATGGGTATATTATTCTAGCAGTAGACTATTTTACCAAATGGGCCAAGGCGATGCCTAAATTTATGGTAGATGGAAAAACGGCAACTACTTTCATATTCAATCATGTGATTGCTCATTTCGGTGTACCCCAAATGATAATTACTAATCACGGGAGCCATTTTCGAAATATCATGATGACCGAGTTAACAGACCAACTTGGCTTGCGCCATGACAGTTCTACACCATATTATCCATAGGCCAATGGTTTATTTGAAGTGATTAATAAATTTATAGTCACCATGATTAAATGAATCAGTGGAATTTATAAGTCGAATCGGCACACCATGCTCTTTTCAGCACTTTGGACATATCGAACCTCAGCAAAAACATCGACAGGTTTTACCCCTTTTCAACTGGTTTATGGTTTAGAAGTGGTATTACCCATTGAATGCGAGATACCATCACTCCAACTAGTCATAGAGTTACTACCAGGCACTTTTGAAGAGGAGAAATGTTTTTTATACTTGGCCCAATTAGATGAGAATCGGTGCACCGATGCATTAGCTACCAAGGCTCATGCGAAAATAATGAAAGCTCGGTATGATAGAAGTGTTAGCCCTCATTATTTTTCATAAGGAGACCTAGTTTTTATTTATGATCAAGCCAACGATAAACTAGGGGCTGGGAAATTTGAACCCATGTGGCATGGTCCTTACATTCTCAAGCGAAAGCTTGCAAAAGGGGCCTATGAATTGATTGATTTTGATGGGGTCTCTTTTGGTAAACCCAGAAATGGACTTTATCTGAAGAGATATTATGCTTGAATTTGTGTAGAGATCTTCTCTATATGTTAGTTACTTTTTAGCTGGTGTGCTATAGATTAGAAACGTGTGCCTAGCGTAAGTGTGCTCTTACTATTATTCATGCTTATCTGGATACTTTTTATATCGCAGATGTCGAAATACTTTCAAATGTATATTGGTTTTGTTGATGGCGCTTGTCGTAGTACACGGAACATCTCTTCCGTAGCTTGGGTTATTTACTCACCCACTGACAAGTTAGTATCGATGCATGGGGTAAGTCTCGGTCAAACGACAAACAATATTGCCGAATATAGTGCAGTTATTGAATTATTATCAGAATCCATTTCATTTGGAATTCGGAGTTTGATCGTTAAGTTAGATTCTTAACTCGTTGTATTATATTTAAACTGGGTATATGCCATTAGAAATCCAGTATTATTAAGATTATTTTTAAGGGTTCATCTCTTGGAACAAGATTTCGATTATATTGAATATCAACACATTTCAAGAAATTTAAATACATTGGCAGATGCAATTTCTTCTAATGTTATAAATAGACATTTGCGATAACAAAGTAATAAATCAACATTCCATAACATGATTAAACAGGTAAACTGGAAATAATAGTATATCATAGTATAAATGTAATGTTCAAAAAATAGTACATCGTCTTCGATCATAGGCTCAAAACGCCTTATGATTGGAAAAAAGTGATACAAAAATGAGTCTACAAGTCAATCATCCACTATCCGTGGTGATGATCACGATAATACACCACTGCTCATGCCACCCTAGTCAAAAACCTCCTGAATGGTCCAGGAACACCTATGACATATCTCTGTAGACGGAGCGGGATACCATCTATAGTAGTCTCAATAATATCTATAGTGAGCCACTCCAGTTGGTGCTCTAAGTCAGTCAGGATCTCTGCAATCTAATCTTGTGGGGGTGGTGGTGCTACTGCTGCATCCCTTTGCCTCCGGTCAAAGGGGAGGAGAATGGCTGGTCGAGTTGGACCCACATCTGCATTTGAAAACTTTTGTTATCAGTTTTGGATGATTTAAAACAAAAAAAAAAATTAGAAATTAGAAAATGTCAAAAGATATTTTTTCCTTGACTCGTCCCACTGAGCTTCTGGAGGAAGGGGTATCTCCCGGTCGCCATGAAAGTCCATGGCAGCATAAGGAAAATCCTCTATAACAAAAATTTGGCATTCCAGCCAACGAAAGTATGTAGAGGGAAATCTCACAATCTCCCCACCCTCACTATGGCGGGGCATCAAAGCAACCCAACGAACCATCCTAGGCTCTGAAGGTCGACCAGCATCGTGTTGTATGGTACAAAAACCCTCCCAATTTCAAAATTTTTGAATAAATTTCATTTAGAAATAGGTCCCCTTTCTTTTTAAAATAGGAATAAAAGACTTAGAGGAAATCCGATCATTTTGAATAAAACAATAAAAATTTCATTGATTAGAAAAGCATATATCACAAAACACAAGTACATATGAACAAATGCAACATTGGAAATCTCCAATCCGATGAAATATAAAGTCTTTTATCGCATCAACATAATACATAAAATTATTCAAATTGAATAAGTCTGATGTGATAAAAGTAATCGCAATCGCAAATTGGTGGTTTCTTAAAGTTTCACATTTGTTTTTCCAAACTTTGATGCGATAAAGTAATCACAATTGTAAATCAGATGGACCTTAAAGTTTCACATTATGTTTCATAAACTCCGATGTGATGCAATTTATCGCAAATCGAAAATCGCAAAAACAAAAATACAACCCCTCATTTGGTCAATTGCAAAACTCCAATGCAATGTGATTTATCACAATCGCATTTTGGAGAAAACAACACCATATTCACTCATGTTATAAAATCCCGATGCGATGAACCCCACCATCATCGCAATCGCAAATCATCAGATATCATTTGTAACTTCCTTTGGAAAATCTCAATGCGATACGCCATCATCGCAATCAAAAATCGGCGAAGATCATGAAATGTTATTTGTTGTCCCTTTTGAAAACCCTCGATGCAATGGATACTCAGTCTCTATTTTATCGTTATTTTACATTGCGCATATATGATTTATTCATCGCAATCAAAAAAATAAAAAGGAAATTTTTATATTCACATTTGAAGATTGTCGATCTCATATTGTATGTCATTATTAATTATAAAATCCAACTAATTATGGTGATTTATTCTATTTTGAATGCGTGAGTGTGACTCTCATAGAGGGCATTTAAGTTTAACCACAGAGTTAATAAATTGAAATCAATGAATAAATATTTTTATATAGTTGTTCTCCTTTACTTCATTTTTACTGCGTCTGAAAGTTTTTCTCATTTGCAGAACAATAGAATACCTAATCCTCTCGTTCGTCGAGCAAGTGAAATCTTACCAGACGACAAAACGTCTAAGAGATCTAAGAAAGAAAAGGTTGTTGCCGCTGCAAAGATCACTGCTATTCCCAGAGTACTAAAATAAAAACCAGCCAAAATTAAGCTGGTTACAGACACATCATGCCAGGGTCTTGGAAAAATATCTTGGGAAGATGTATATAACTTAATTGAAAGAGAAAACCCTAAGTTCACTGAAGTGAAGGCGACAGTACCAAAAGAAGAAGACTCAGATTCTGATTCTGAGACTCCTTTTAAAGCGCTCAAAAATTCATTCCTTCACAGAATTGTAGCTCGGGCAAACATTTTCCCCTATTATGATGTAATTCAGTGGGTAATTAATAATGTCACCATAAAAAACAGGACATATGTTTCAGCTGCAGGAACAATATTTGGGTCTTTCAAAGCAGAGGACATAAAGGCAATGTACCATCTTCCAGACCCTCAGAAATTCTACAACAAAGCCTTCATTAAGGAATTTGCTGCAAGCAATGAGACTCAATCGGAACCAATCAGAGAATGGAGAAGAGCTCCATAGAAACATAAAACCGAATCATCAGGTATGTACTCCGTAGAGTCTCTTTCACCCCCATATTGTTATGCTGCCGCAATGATGTGTAGGCTCTTCGAAAACGATAATTTTGCGAGATTTTCAATCCAAATGGTACCCTTAATTCATTCTTCTCCGAATTTTGAAATCATGGACTGGTCAGTTATCCTTTCAGACAAGATAGCCAATAGAATCCTAGACTATAGAAAGGATAAAGATACAGGAAATACGATCCCGTTTTACTTCTGTGCCTAAGTTATAGATGCCCTATGTTTCAATTTAGAATTTCCCATTTTAGGTTGGAAATGGACCCCCCAAGATCCTGTTCCTATACATATTTATCATAAGCTCCTGTTGAAGGTTCATTTTAAAAACCATGTATATAGAATTTGTCATGGTTTTCTAATTCCTGTCTATCAAACCATTTTTAACCAATTTCCTCCCTGGCTCTCTAAAAAGGCAAAGACTGATATATCCCATATTGGTGACTAGTTTGGAGAAGAGAAATTTACCTATGTGAGAGTTTTCAGAAGCATTGTGGAGCCCCATATTTTACTCCTATATGTTCCTACAAAACTGTTAGCACAAGAAATTTCTTATCAGTTAACAGTGGAAGGTATGTCAAGGTGTCTAAAGAATAATAAGAAACTGATGTGGCCTACTTTTCCCTTTCACTATGGGAATTATACTCTTAATGAATTCAAACATGCTGAAAATGAAGTCATTAAAATAAGGGATATTAATCTCTCAGCAGTCCCAAGCAGGCAGTATGACCCGAAAAAAGTAGCATTTTATTTCACAACTTCAGTTTCAATCGCTCGATTTGAACATGAGCCCAATGTATTTTATGAGTTATTTGTTTTTACTGATAAATTTTCCCAAGTTTATAACCTGGATAAATCCAAGTTTAAGACAGAAGACATGAATAAATTCATGTTGTTTAGAAGTCAGAGACTACTAAAAGCTCCTCTTGACCAGTTAAGAATTATTTTGCAAGAATCTGAAATTATAGAAACAGAGAAGAAGGAAAAAGAAGATGTAGCTAACAAAGCAGGAAAAGAAGCATCTACCAGCAAGGGTAATGTATAGACTGAAAAGGTAATCACAAGTGGAAAACCTGATATGCAAAAGAAGAATACTGGCAGCAAAACTAATATACATATTGAAAAAGGAACTACAGTTCAAATAGAGAAGGAAAATACAAGTATTAAGACAAATGTGCATACTGAAAAAGAAAACACAGGAAGCAAGGCTAATGATCAGAAAGAAAAAAAAAATATTGGTAATAAGCTAGATAATCAACTTGAAAGAGAAAATACCACGGATAAAGTGGTGGATTCTGCGGAAGTTATTGTTTCTTCCAATTTTCTAAGTCAATATGAGCAATTCGCTCAACAAATAGGATTACAAAATAATCCTCAAGTTGAAAATATGAAAGATCAAGATATGGAAATCATTCCTGAGCATCCTACAGAAGAGATTGTGTTAAAAGTAGAAGAAATTCATCCTCTAGATATCTTTTACAGTCCCAAGCATAGAGTTATTGTCAGGAAACAGAGGAAGAGAAGAAGAACAGATCAAGAATCACTTTCAACCTCACAAGTTGAATTTATGAACATTGTCTGGAAAAATACTGAGGTGAATCCATCAGAGGATCTCACCAAATTGTCACAATATGCAAAAGCCTATAGTGTAGCCACTATAGAAAAATCTTCTGAACTCACCCAAATGATGAAACAAAAGGACGTATAGATAGCTATGCTGGAGGAACAAGCAATAGAAAATCAGCAAAAGATTATGTAGTTGGAACAATAGTTTCTAGATGAAGAGCTCAGATCTAAACAGTTGGAAGAGCAACTTGGCATTGAAAATAAAAATATTGATCAACAAGCTTTGAATAAGCAACAATAGTTAAGTCAAGAGTTGGAAAAGTTACAAACCCTACTGCAAAATGAGAAAACTATTAAAGTTGAGCAAGAAAAAATATTCCAAGCAAGGTTGGACAAATTTAGGGATTATCCTAAATTAGATCAATTTAAAACTAAAGCTCTTGAAATAAATAAACTACTATCTCATCAGTTGAATGAACTCTGTCAAAAGATGGCACAAGCTGAGCCCTTATGTGAAATAACATCATCTCTTATAGATTAAGCAGTTAGCCTCAGATATGAATTTGACGACGCAGATGAGAAAATTTCTGAATTCCTTTCATGGAAAGACTCGAAGCAAGGAAAGAATGCAAACCTTCCTAGGATTGAGAAAAGGCACAAAGAAATTATGTTTTATGAATGGGAAAAACAGTTGATCAAAGGAGAAAGAGCCACATCAAGAGACAAAACTATGATGAATAATATAACACAGTTGGTTAATGATAGCTTATATGCCACCAATTTAATTTCAGATTGTATTCCAGGTAAATTACAAAAGGTAAAAGAAACTGATACCAGGTGGAAGAAAGAATTAGTCAATAAGAATCAACAAATTAGCAAACTTCGAGGAATTTCATGGGATATCATGTGGACATTTCTAATCAAGCCACAGTCAACAAATGGCAATCAAATTCCTTTCCAATGCCACTAATTGCATCATTCCAGAGTTTTCTGATGCCACGTATACTGGTCAGTTACGTTCAAGGCTAAGTCATCCAGCAAAGGTCAAAGATATGCTCAAAATTTCCACCTTGGCACATTGAATGCAGGATAAAATCAATGAATCTGTTTCATTTTAATATCGCAATTCTATTTCTAGATTTCCGATGATAGATTGTAGTAATAATTTTAGTTATTTTGTTTTATTAAGTTCCTATTTAAACCCCTTTCATGCATTTAGAGAGGGGTCCTAAATTTGTAATATTTTGGCTTGGATGTTACATTTTTATACTCCATCGACTACTTTATTTTTATAAAGGATCACATCCTATGGTTCATGGAAAATTATCTCTAAGAATTGCATTTATGTACCTTGGATTTTGTTTTACATTGAAGCACTGGATCTGAATATTGAATTGAATCAGGAAAAGTATCGAGATGAATCTGGTATTTCAATCAATTTACTGTTACTTTTCTTATGTTATGAGATATTCTCTTTGAATTTGCTATCATTTATATATACTTGTTTTTAGAAATATTTCTTTATACATATCATTTCTAAGTGTATAGAAATAATTATCTCTCACATTATGTCCAAATGATATATAAAATGATGAATGCAATGTGTTATTATAACTATGTTTAATTTCTTAAATAGATTTATCATTATTTGATACTGCATATTTCAATTAAATTATAATACATTTTCATGGTTATTGGTTTGATTGAAACAATCTTAAAGTTGTATTCATATTTGACACTCGAGTTAGTTTTAGAATTATTTATAAGTTATAGATTAAATTTGATAGATTATTTCAGTCATTTAGTTTCATTATCCACTCATACAATCATCCCATCACCAACCCATTATTTATTATGAAACTGGTCCTATAAATCCAGTCGGAGCCACCACACAAAATGGAAAAGGAGTTGTCCTAAGGTCCCGGCCGGGTGGTTTTCCCCCAATGTTTGAAGCAGCGATTTTCAAGGCTTCAACATTTTTGGTGCTAGAAGGAGGGCATAAGCTATTAATGGCAAGTAAATCCAAATCTACAGGCCATTGTAAGAGTAATTCACCCTCATCACCTTCTTCAATTTCTTCTACATCTCAAATCACCAGGGAAGAAATTGATAGAAATATTCAAACACCCACTACTAAAGTCTCAAATCAATCAGATAATTAACCTCCTGAGTCCCCTGAAATACAAGGTTTAGTTCATAAACTCCAAGGGTTCTCATTATCATTAGAAGAGTCTGAAATATCTGAAGGTAGTGTTACTTCACAAATTTTTTCTTCCACACCTCTTACTAGGTCACAAAGTGAAAAAAATTGGTATTCCTCCAAATGAATTTCCTTTACCTAGTAGAGTTAAAACAAGAAAAACCCCATTGGAATCAGAAAGTGATATTAGTTCTTCATCGCAAATTCAATCATCTTTTTCCCAAAACTCAACTCAGAAAAGTGTAGTTATTCAAACATCAACTGTCCAAACATCATCTGTTCCAACAACATATGTTCAAACACCTATTTTTACTTCTACTCCTTCAACCGTTATCACAACAATGGCACAAGCAGCATCAAGACCATGGGCTAGACCAGGAGCTATTAATATGCCTGCACCTTTACATGATTTACTAGATCATGCTGAAAAATGGCTACTAAAATTCAATCCTAACCTAAACATACAAGTTGAAGAACACATCAATAATTTTATGCTTGCTGTAAATTTAAATGGAGTTGAAAATGAAGATGTTGTAGTCAGGTTATTCCCCTATACTTTGCAAGGGGCGGTAAGATCCTGATATTTTTCATTACCTTCAGCATCTATTACAAGTTGGGATATTTTCTCAGATCATTTCTTGACCAAATTTGGAGATGACAGATCAATAGGTACCTTAATCAATGATCTCTCCAATCTGAGGACAGAACCCAAGGAACCCATCAAATATTTTAACTCTCAATTCAAAAACATTTTGAATAAAATCCCTACAGATTCAAAACTTAGTGAGCAGGTTAGAAGTGAATGGTATATAAATGCTTTGCCCTCAAACATAGCAATTTTTGTAGATAGAGCTGCAAAACCTACTTTAGCTGAAAATATGAAAGAAGCTATTGCAGTTGAAAAATAGATTATTGCTATAGATAAGAAAAATATTATTGAGGAAATAAAATCCAAGAAAGTCAGTTTTAAAGATGATTCAAAGAAAAAGACACCTAGAGACCCATATGACATGGAAGGTTTACTTAAAGTTCTCAAAACCATGTCTAATGAGATGGTTGAGATTAAAAAGCAAGTGGTCAAGACCTCTACCAAAAAACCATTCAGTAACTTCAAAAGAAATCAAGATAAATCTAAACCTACCAATTCTATCTCCAATGCAAAATCATAAGAGGAAGAAGAAGAAGATACTCCTCCAGTATCAGATGAAGAAGAAGAAAGAGAGGAAATAGCTGAATTACATGGGATGAGGGATTTCATTCTCCCTAACTCGGACAGTGAACAAGAAGCCATGCCTGTAAGTACAAGGAGTAAATCTACAGTGGAACCCGCTCAATCTATTCCTAAAAAGAAAAGTACAACTCCAATTACCAAAGACAAATCCCTTGTAAAGAAAACTTCTCCCTTACCCACTCAAAATCAGCCATCATCTTCTAATCCTCCTACATCAACATCTAAGACTCTATTGGTATTAGATCCTATGGATTATAATATTGTTGAAGACATGAAGAAGACTAAAGCGAACATTTCCTTACATGAACTCAGCAAACTTAAACATCAACAAAAACTGCTATTGAAAGAATTAAATGCAACACCTATTGCTCCTCTACCAAGTGGTGTAGTTGCCAAAGCAGCTAAAGGAACAGGTAGGCCACCAGATAAAGTAGATGCCACTGATACTGTTCTTATCGGAGAAAGATCAAATTCTCAAACGCCTCCTTTTCTTTTGACTTATGAAATCTACAACAAGAATTTGCATAATTGTTTAATAGATTCAGGAGCATCCTCTAATATAATGCCTACTTCAATCTGTGAAAAATTGAATATTGAACCACAAAAGTCTGCAGTTCACATTTTTCAATTGGAT
This sequence comes from Pinus albicaulis, assembly GCA_034641835.2. Classification (NCBI taxonomy): domain Eukaryota; kingdom Viridiplantae; phylum Streptophyta; class Pinopsida; order Pinales; family Pinaceae; genus Pinus; species Pinus albicaulis. The sequence continues at coordinate 1,281,919,173 of CM076577.1, read as the reverse complement.
CGCTCTAAAGTTCAAGTTGTGGGAGAAATCAATTCAGTTACTATTCGATTAGCTTTTGATCCTAGAATTTTCCAAAGAATTGATATTCTGATTGCAGATATTCCTGAATTCTATGGACTAGTATTGAGCAGGGTTTGGTCTGCAAAGCTTAATGGTTATATCGCAACTGATTATTCACATATGTGGCTTCCCTACAAAGGGAAACAAAATCAAATCAAATTTGAGCGAGAAAAGTACATGATGCATATTGTAACAGAATTTGAACAAGTAAATGAACCTGTAGCTTTTAATAACAATATCCTTGGAGGTTATTTTGCTGAATCATTGGTTGGGAATTTCACAGCACCACAATCACCCTTTTCTGTAAATACTTTTATTTTGCAAATTGAAATTTTTTCACAATCTGATTCTTCTAGAATTGTTAATGTTTCTAATCCATCTTTAGATAAACCTGTAGATAAGTCTTTATTTTGTTCATTATATTTCGATGGATCAAAATCTAGTGATGGAGCAGGAGCAGGATGCATCTTAATTGATCCAGAAAGAGAGAAAACTATGCTATCGTGTAGACTAGAATTTGAGTGCACAAACAATATTGCAGAATATGAAGCCTTGATCCAAGGGATTTATAAATAAATAGGGTTAAATGTCAAATACTTGAAAGTATATGGTGATTCTAAAATTTTCAAAAGACAAGTAAGGAATTCTATCGTCTTTCAGATCATCTCAAACATTATCAAACCCTTGTACAAGATCTCGCCACTCAATTTTTAGCATTCAACATCTTTTCTATCCCTAGAACTCAAAATACATCAGCTGATTTGTTAGCTAATTTTGCATCCAAACTCCTCCCTACTGAAGATTACAGTCTTGATAGATTTTCAGTCGAATTAATATTTCGACCATCCATTCCCGATAATATCACAAACTGGAGAGTATTCTATCATGATGAAGATATATTGAATTTCTTGACTTGAGAGAAATCCTATGATGAACAAATTATTGATGAAAATGATCATGATCTTCAAAATACCTCAAAAAGTAATGAAAATCCTATTCCTAAATCTGTAGTTAAACTTGAGGACCTATATGATATATAAGACAAATTCAAGAAAGTTACTAATGCTAAACTTCAAAGTTCTACTTTGAAGTTTTAATTAGTAAATCTTGGCTCTGATTCTAAACCTCAAAATGTTAATTTAGGACTCGAGTTAACTTCAGAAGAAAGAACTGCTTTCATCAAAATTCTCAGTAGGTATAAAGATATTTTTGCTTGGAATTATGAAGACTTGAAAACTTATGATACTTCTGTTATTCAACATACAATTCCAATGCTTTCTGATGTCAAACATGTTCAACAGAAGTTAAGAAAAATTCATCCAAATCTTGAAATTCAAATCAAGGTAGAACTCAATAAAATTTTAAAGGCCAAAATCCTTTTTCATGTAAGTCATTCTAATTGGGTTGCCAACATGGTACCTGTCAGGAAGAAGAATGGAGATATTAGAATCTGCATTGATTTTAGAAATTTAAATAAGGCATGTCAAAAGGATAATTTCCCATTACCAACGATGGAACAAATACTTCAAAAAGTAGCTGGTTCTGAACTCATGTCCTTTCTTGATGGTTTTTCAAGCTATAACCAAATATTGGTACATCTAGATGATAGGCTAAAAACCACTTTCAGAACCAAATGGGGAACCTATGCTTATCAGAAAATGCATTTTGGTTTAATAAATGCAGGAGCTACTTTCCATAGAGCCATGGATATAGCATTTAAAGGTTTGATTAATAGATCAGTTGTTATTTATCTTGATGACATAATAGTATTCTCAAAGAAAAGAGCCAATCATCTACATGATCTGAAACAGATATTTGAAAGATGTAGAAGATTTGGTATTTCTTTAAATCCAAAGAAATCCTTCTTTTCTCTCAATGAAGGAAAAATATTAGGGTTTGTTGTGTCAAAATATGGTATATATATTGACCCTAACAGAGTGAAAGAAATTTCTAATATTTATTTACCTCATAACAAAAAATCCATGCAATCATTTCTAGGGCAAATCAATTTTGTAAAAAGATTCATTCCTGATTTTTCTCAAATTGTTTTACCTATGCAGAATATGATTAAGAAAAATTCAATATTAAAATGAGGGTATAAAGAGAAGGAATCCTTTGATACAATCAAACAGGCAATCATTAATGCACCTGCATTGAATACTCCTGATTTTTCTAAAAATTTTATTCTATATACCTTGGCTACTGAAACATCCTATGCTGCTGTGTGAACACAACTCAATGATCAACAAATAGAAGCACCAATTTCTTTCTTTAGCTCAAATCTGCAAGGAGCTGAGCTTAATTATTCCGATGTAGAAAAGCAAGACTTCATTATGTTTAAATCAATTAAACATTTTAGACCTTTTCTCCTAAAGACATATACAAAAATTATTGTCCCATTCTCTGCAGTGAGACAATTGTTAATTCAAAAAGAAGTAGGAGAAAAGAGAGCTAATTGGGTAACATCTTTGAAAGAGTATGATATTGATATTAAACCAGCCAATATTGTTAGAGGACAAGGTTTTTGCAGATTTTTAGCAGGAGCTTCCAACATACCAGAAAATCAAGATCAAGATAATGATGTTCAAGTAAATAAGATAAGTGTTATAGATTCCAAATCCCAGTATGCTGATCTAATCTTTTACTTGAAAAATGGGTATGCTCCTTCTAATATTAGTTATAAAAACAGATGTGCTTTAATATTAAAGTCTAAACATTATGAAATCATTGATGATGTGTTATTCAGAAAAAATTATGATTCAATTCTATTAAGATGTCTTGAAAAGACTGAAGCAAAAAAGGTATTGCAGGAATTACATGATGGACCAGCAGGTGGACATTTTGGAGGTGATACCACAACTCACAAAATAATCCATGCTGGATATTATTGGCCTACCCTTTTCAAAGATGCACATGATTATGTGAGGAAGTGCGAGATTTGTCAAACTGCTAGTGGAAGATAAAGGAAGCCAACTTTTCCTTTGCAACTAGTAAGCATTGAGCAACCATTTGAACAATGGGGGCTTGATATTATTGGTGAAATAGTACCTCAATCTTCCAAACAACACAGATACATCCTTACAGCAACAGACTACTTCACAAAGTGGGGAGAAGCAATTCCTTTAAAGGTAGCCAATTCTAATGCAATTATTTATTTCATCGATCAATTCATCATTACCAGGTTTGGTGTACCTAATGCTCTTGTTTTTGACAATGCATCTTATTTTTCTGGAAATATTATAATGGAATTTGCAATCAAAAGAGGTTTTAAATTGAAATAGTCAGCAAATTATTATCCACAAGGTAATGGTTTAGCTGAATCTACTAATAAAAATCTCATCAAAATCATTAAAAAGACCATTGATCAAAATCAAAAGAATTGGCACAAGTCTTTAATCGTTGCATTATGGGCTAATCGTATTACTCGTAAAGCTTCAATAGGAACTTCACCTTTCAATCTAGTTTATGGAAAAGAAGTTGTGATACCATCAAATCTAGCTCTCCCATCATTAGCTCTAGTGCAATTTATTGAAGAGAATCCTTCATCATCTATTCAGTTGAGATTTGATCAAATTCTTAAATTAGAAGAATATAGAGAGAAAGCAAAAAGTATTCATGAAAAACATCAATAGCTTGTAAAATATTCCTTTGATTCAAGTTCCACCGGATCCAAAACTTTTCAAATTGGTGATCTTGTTCTGAAATGGGATAAAGCACATGAAGATAAAGGTAAGCATACCATATTTCAAAAGATGTGGCTTGGAACATTTCAGATTGCTGAAAAGATAGGCTCATATATATTCATTTTGTAAGATTTAACAGGAAAAAGAGAATCTCTTCCTGTAAATGGGCTTATTTTAAAGAAATTCTTTTCTTAAGAAGGTAACCCCTTCTTATCTGTACATATTCCTTTCTGCAATTTTTATTTTGTAAATAAGGTTGTTAAGAAGTCTTTAATTGACCTTTTACTATTTGAATTTTTTTTCAGAAAAATACTATAAATACTTATTTTATGTAAATAAGAATTTTTATAGAAATGATTACAATTTTGGATGGTTTAAAATAAAATGTTAAACTATGAAAATTGTTGAAAACATTTGCATGATATTTTGAAAACCTTGAGAAAATTGTAAATCATTTTAAGTTTATTAAGCAGAGAAAGGTTATCCATAAAATGTAAAGCCTTTTCCAAGCTTTGGCATTCAAAAAACTCTGAAAATTGTCATCCATTGATTCTTAAGGATAAAATCATTTCATCCCATCCATTAAGGTTGTGATTTTTTAGAATGTAATTCTAAAGAAATTATATGTCAAAATTAAGAGATAAGAGGTCTCATCACGAGCCTACTTACCATGATCATAAGAAGTAATAAAACTGAAATTACCAACACTGCATACCAAAACAGGGTAATGGCTTATAATTATAAGACAAGGGGTCTCATCATGAGCCAACTTGTTCAGTTTGATTACAACTAGTGAATGGCATTGTTATCAGCTGGCTACCAAACCAAAACAATGGCTTTTAATTAAAATAAAAAGAAGAAAAACATAAGATATAATGTCTTATGAATTTATCTTTTAAAGAATTATGATCTTAGTTGGATGGGACAATGAATGGTTAATGGTTAAAAGGTAACCCTGTTGAGACTATGAACGTTTTTAGGCAACAGAGGCAATACCTATGACAATAGAGTAAAACACAAAAGCTAAAATTGGAAGAGCCCCCTACTTTATTATTATCAACCAATCAAGGCTTAAGAAAACCTAAAAATGTTTTTATTTTTGAGGAATTAGAAAGAAATTGTAAGTGATTTTTTTTTCGGAGTTAGATTTTATTTAAAACTTCTCTAAGATAGTTTTCATTATCCTTAAAAAATTTTACTTACTAGAAATATAGTATTGATTTTTATTTTTCATAGATAACTGTTTCTTCCAGTGAATCACCAATTGCTGTACAGTACAACAACCCTCCCCATTTCAAAATTTTAGAATAAATTTCATTTAGAAATAGGTCCCCTTTCTTTTTGAAATAGGAACAAAATAATTAGAGGAAATCCGATCATTTTGAATAAAACAATAAAAAGTTCATTGATTAGAAAAGCATATATCGCATATCGCAAAACACCAGTACATATAAAAAAATGAAAAATTGAAAATCTCCAATCCGATGAAATATAAAGTCTTTTATCACATTAGCATAATACATAAAAGTATTCATATTGAATAAGTCCGATGTGATAAAGTAATTGCAAGCGCAAATCGGAAGGACCTTAAAAGTTTCACATTTTTTTTGCAAAACTCCAATGCGATAAAGTAATTGCAATCGCAAATCGGAAGGACCTTAAAAGTTTCACATTCTGTTTCATAAACTCCGATGCGATGCGATTTATCGCAAATCACATTTCGAAGGAGCGATATCACATATAATTTTTTGATAAAATCCGATGCGATGTAACCCATCGCAAATCGCAAATCGAAAAATGAAAATACAACCCCTCATTCAGTCAATTACAAAACTCTGATGCGATGCGATTTATCGCAATCGCATTTCGGAGGAACAAACATCATATTCACTCATTCTATGTCCCGATACAATGGACCCCACCATCATCGCAATTGCAAATTGGCAGAGATCATGAAATGTTATTTTTTGTCCCTTTTGAAAAACCTCGATGCGATCGATACTTATTCTTTTACTGCGCATATGTTATTTATTCATCGCAATCAAAAAATTCGAAAGGAAAGTTTTATATTCTCATTTTAAAATTGCTGATCTCTGATTTTACGTCATTATTAATTAGAAAATCCAACTAATGATGGTGATTGATGATATTTTTGAATGCATGAGTGTGACTCTCATAAAGGGCATTTAATTTTAACCATGAAGTTAATAAATTCAAATCAACGAATAAATCTTTTCATACAGATGTTCTCCTTAATTCATTTTTACCATGTCTGAAAGTTTTTCTCATTTGCAGACAATAGAATACCTAATCCTCTCATTCGACAAGCAAGTGAAATCTTACCAGACGACAAAATGTCTAAGAGATCTAAGAAAGCAAAGGTTGTTGCCGCTGGAAAGACTGCTACTATTCCCATAGTACCAAAAGAAAAACCAGCCAAAATCAAGTTGGTAATAGATACTTCATGCCAGGCTCTTGGAAAAATGTCTTGGGAAGGTTTATATAACTTGATTGAAAGAGAAAACCCTAAGGTCACTGAAGTGAAGGCAACAGTACCCGATGAAGAAGACTCAGATTCTGACTCTGAGACTCCTCTTAAAGTGCTTGCAAATTAATTCCTTCACAGAATTGCAACTCGAGCAAACATTTTCCCCTATATAATTCGGTGGGTGATTGACAATGTCACCATAAAAAACAGGACATTGGTTTCAGCTGCGGGAACAATATTTGGGTCTTTCAGAGCAGAGGATATAAAGGCAATGTACCATCTGCAGACCTGCAAAAGGTCTACAGTAAGGCTTTCATAGCAGATTTCTCCGTAGGCAATGAGACTCAGTTGGAACCAATCAGGGAATGGAGAAAAGCTCCAGAGAAACACAAAAATGAAGCATCAGGTATGTACTCAGTGGAGTCTCTTTTGGCCCCATATTGTTATGTTGCTGCAATGATGTGTAGGCTTTTCGGAAATGATAATTCTACGAGATTTTCAATCCAAATGGTACCTTTGATTCATTCTACTTGAATTCTGAAATTATGGACTGGTCAGTTATCCTTTCAGACAAGATAGCCAATAGAATCCTAGAGTATAGAAAGGATAAAGATACAGGAAATATGACCTTGTTTTACTTCTGTGCCTACATTTTAGATGCCTTATGTTTCAATTTAGAATTTCCCGTTCTAGGTTGGAAATGGACCCCCCAAGATCCTGTTCCTATACATATTTACCATAAACTCTTCTGGAAGGTCCATTTTAAAAGTCATCTATATAGAATTTGTCATGGTTTTTTGATTCCTATCTATCAAACCATTTTTAACCAATTTCCTCCCCGGCTCTCTAAAAAGGCAAAGACTGATATATCCCAGATTGGTGACTGGTTTGGAGAAGAGAAATTTACCTATGTCAGAGTTTTTGGAAGCATTGTGGAGCCCCATATTTTACCCCTATATGTTCCTGACAAACTATTAGCACAAGAAATTTCTTATTAGTTAATAGTAGAAGATATGTCAAGGTGTCTAAAGAATAATAAGAAATTGATGTGGCCTACTTTTCCCTTTCACTGTGGGAATTATACTCTTAATGAATTCAAACATGCTGAGAAGGAAGTCATTAAAATAAGGGATCTTAAGCTCTCAACAGTCTCAGGCAGGCAGTATGACCCGAAAAAAGTAGCATTTGATTTCACAACTTCGGTTCAAATTGCTAGATTTGAACATGAGCCCAATGTATTTGATGATTTATTTGTTTCTGTTGATAAATTCTCCCAAGTTTATAACTTGGCTAAATTCAAGTTTCAGACATAAGACATGAATAAATTCATGATTTTTAGAAGTTAGAGACTACTAAAAGCTCCTCTTGACCAATTAAGAATCCCTTTGCAAGAATCTTAAAATATAGAAACACAGTAGAAGGAAAAAGAAGATGCAAAGATGCAACTAAAAAAGCAGGAAAAGAACCATCTACCAGCAAGGGTAATGTGCAGAATGAAAAGGCAAGCACAAGTATCAATCCTGATGTGTAAAAGGAGAATATTGGCAGCAAAACAGATGAGCCTATTGAGAAAGAAACTACATTTGAGACAGAAAAGGAAAACACGGGTATTAAGACCAATATGCATACGGAGAAAGAAAACATAGGCAGTAAGGCTAATGTATAGAAAGAAGAAGAAGAAGATATTGGTAATAAGCCAAATAATCAACTTGAAAGAGAAAAGACCACTGAGAATGTGGTGGATTTTGCTGAAGTTATTGTTTCTTCCCATTTGCTAAGTCAATATGAGCAATTCGTTCAACAAATAGGATTACAAAATAATCCTCAAGTTGAAATTCTGAAATATCAAGATATTGAAATCATTCATGAGCATCCTACAGAAGAAATTGTGTTGAAAGTAGAAAAAATTCCTCCTCTAGATATCTTTTATAGTCCTAAGCATAGAGTTGTTGTCAGGAAACCGAGGAAGAGAATAAGAACAGATCAAGAATCACTTTCAACCTCACAAGTTGAATTTATGAACATTGTCTGGAAAAATACTGAGGTGAATCCTTTAGAGGATCTCACCAAATTGTCACAATATGCAGGTGCCTATAGTGTAGCCACTATATACAAAGCTTATGAAGTCACCCAAATGATGAAACAAAAGGACGTACAGATGGCTATGCTGGAGGAACAAGCAACATAAAATCACCAAAAGATTATGCAGTTGGAACAACAGTTGCAAAATGAAGAGCTCAGATCTAAACAGTTGGAAGAGAAACCTGGCATTGAAAAGAAAAAGATTGATCAACAAGCTTTGAATAAGCAAGAGAAGTTAAGTCAAGAGGTGGAAAAGTTACAAACCCTACTGAAAAATGAAAAAACTGCTAAAGTTGAGCAAGAAAAAAATATTCCAAGAAATATTGGAAAAATTCAGGGATTATCCTAAATTGGATCAATTTAAAACTGAAGCTCTTGAAATAAATAAACTACTAT